>BPLS01000489.1:129409-227596 GCA_019656275.1 Rhododendron kiyosumense | reverse complement strand
ATGATGTCTACAAAAATGTGATTTGTGCAATTGCTCCTCCCTATTGTCCGGACAAGGGTACTTGATTAAATCTCTTGAGTCCTCTCATCTGAACATTCGTGTTTGCATGGCAATATCATTACTTTAGTTCCCTTGCATCAGTAGCAATGATGTTGCTGGTTTGTTGAGGTGGGAAGGTGACGATTAACTTTCTGTTCTTGACGTGCCCAACTCCAATTCCGTTTTGTTTGGGTCCTGTATTTGCACTGTCTATGCTCAGGGTTTAAGATGATGGAAATTTGACTGGGGGCCTGTTGACACTTCTTGCTCCTTTAAACAGTGATACATGTGCCATATTGGAGTTTAGTTTTCAAAGGAATCTACGTGCCCAACTCCAATTCCGTTTTGTTTGGGTCCTGTATTTGCACTGTCTATGCTCAGGGCTTAAGATGATGGAAATTTGACTGGGGGCCTCTTGACACTTCTTGCTCCTTTAAACAGTGATACATGTGCCATATTGGAGTTTAGTTTTCAAAGGAGTCTATGTGTGACAACACACTTATGGCTGACTCTTGACTCGGCTTTCTTGGTGCTTAATTTTTTTCTTACCCTTCCTTGCCACTACATCACCTGATTTTTGCCAAACTGACTAATCTGCATCACATTCTTGGAAATTTGAATGAGATGATTGTGCTTTTCGTTTCCTCATGTGTTTGTTTGTTCTGAGATGGGTGGGTTAATTAAATAAGGACCCCGGAAGATAAGAGGAAGGAAATGGAGGTGATGTGCTAATACTATCCTTTTTGTTGCTTCTTTTCATGTGAAACTACGAGGCAAAACAAAATAAGCCAGTGAAGAGGTCATTTCATTTGTTTGCTTTATAAGAGAACGATGAAGAAAAAGAAAAATTCGGTAGAAAAACGTTAGGCTTTGGTCGCTGTTTTATTGTTCTGCAAAACTTCTACGGCTGGATTTTCTGGGTGTTTTTGGGAGTAACGGACTACTTCTTTATGCTTTTGCTCTATTTGTTTTTCACTCATTTCCTAGAGTGTCGGATTTTATTAGTAACTTGAAGCTCAATTGTAAACCACTAATGTTTTTATGCTCACCATTTGATTCCCTTTGACAAATCACATCTTTTCTCTCTGTTTGGCTATTTTGCAGGGAGAAAGATCTAAAATGAGTTCCCACACGGAAGGATGAGTGCTTTGCTTCATGCTCTAGTGCAGATCGTCTGGTTAAATTTAGTTGGAGAGGAGTCTGAAACTGTGAAACTCCAGGCTGTGGGAGGAGAACACCATCTGGTTTGGCATGTGCCAGAAGTCTTGATGAATCCTCTCTCTCTCTCTCGCGTGCGCGCGCGCTCGGGTTCGTCTCCATAAATACTTTACCTCTTCATCTTTTCTAGTAGCAGAAGAGAAATCATGTGTATGGTAGAACTATGTGAGGGGCTGAGGGCAACCTGCGGCTCTTGTTTTTAGATTATGAACACACAGTGTGGTGCTGTCCTGGTCCTGCTGGACACTTGCGAGAGTAACGGATATGTTTAATAAATTGACTGTGAATTGTAGATTATTGTTGCAAGTAACTTTTCAGAGACTTTTTTCACACGGTATTTTTGGTTGCTTTCTCTTAATCTTTATCAGAAGCGGGTCACATTTTACACTATATTCTTTGACTTGACGAGAGGAATCGGAAAAATCTAAAAATATAGAACGTTGAAAAAAGTTTATTTTTTCTATACGTATATGCCAAAAGTTCAGGTACCAGATGCAAACTAGCCCCACACACACCCAAAAAAAAAACCAGAAGAATTAGAAGAAATTTATAACTCATCCAACATAGTTAACTTTTTTTATCCGGTGCACAAAATGGAAAACAGATTGAACAGGAAAAACACAAGTAGTCCAACTTTCATCTCAATAGGCCTTCTTCTCGATAGCATATGTTATTTTCAGAAGTTGGGATTGGTTGTTTGGTGGCTCCTGTTGCTTATAAAAGTTGTCCGTGAAGTGTATAAGCAAATTGATTCAATGAAGTTTTACTTACTACTTTATGTAAGGGTGTCTTCCTCAACAGGGCGCGATACTATCTACTTTTGAATACACTAGGTAATGTTGCGACATACTCGCACATCGTTTTGTGCTCATTGAGAATACATTTGTGTAATGTGAATGCAATTAAAACACAACTCACGTGGATTCTCTCTCTCTCTCTCTATATCTCTCTCTCTCTCTCTCAATGCGAGGGAAGCATCCCAATGAGATTGGCACCCTAACCCCACAACAATCATCTGCCGCTCAAGCCCGGAAAGGATACATGGTTGGCAAGAAATCAACCAACAAACAAAGCAAAAACTCAAACTGAGGGATGAACAAAACAAGTCCAGCCTCAGATACTCCGACAACTGAAACAAAAAAATAATAAACCCAATACAATGATTGCCAAAACTAAACCAACAAACACCTCAACAAAGACCTCGCAGCAGCACAACAGCAGCCGGTACTTTGGCCAAATTAGAACCTCAAAAATAGCGGTAGCCGACTTGGGACTTGAAGCCATATCCTCATCACACACTCACCAACAAATTTGAGTACTGGCCATCGTCATTGCAGCCGTAGCATGATTGCACGGATAGAAATATCAATAAATAGCAGCACAAAATTCATACCACAGCAACACAGAATATGCAAAACAGTCCCAAGATGTTATAGAACCTCATATTAACCTGAGCTAGGGAGCTTCAAGGTCACCAACCAAAATGCATCAGTGCCTGCAACCATACCAGACTCCACCAAAGTTAAACATCGGAGCTAAAACAGAAACTCACCACCAGACCCCTTCAAACTCTGCACAGTATGTAACATAGTCATGGATTGAGTAACTACGGCAACAAGGATCTGAAGTTACCCAGAGAGCCAATTTTAATTTGATAGAATCTGCCGGTACCCTTTCCCAACTGACCCCTGCACCAATGGTGATTCCATATCATCTTTCACTCCAAACTTGGTTAATTTTTTGTAAAACTTTTTTTTCCTACATGCTCAACTTGTCAAAGTGGGACGCATTGATATCACCGAAAGGCCTAGAACTTTAGTATCCAGTGGCGGAAGCAGGATTTGTGTCTAACAGGGACCCGAATCACGGGTATTTTTCATATTGAAAATAAAAGATATATTTTATAAGTATATATTGCTACTCGCGAGGTATATATTGCTATTCGTGAGGTCCGAAAAAGAGACGATATTTTATGTATGCGTGCAGCCACAGTCTAATTTTATACATGCAATATAAAAAATGGTTGATAACTTGAAATTTTGGAAATTTTTACCCCACACATATCGAAATCTTTTTAAAAAACGTCACTCAAAGGACTTGCTGGGGCCAATCCCGTAGAATTTTTTCTAATTAACCTAAAAATTAGTATAACACATGAGTGTGTTTGGAGTTGTGTAGGGGCCCGGGTCCCCCCTTGGGACCGCCCCTGTTAATATCCAATGGATCACATAGCAAACATTTGTCTCATTTTCACATTGTTCTTGTTTTGAAAATAAAGGCCCTTTCACAATTACATTCAAATATCAGCGCAAACAAGAAGTTGATCTCATTTTCACATCGTTTTTGTTAGGATGCAAGATTCGTGCAGCTCACCTTCTTGTTGATCATGTTACGGAGGGCGACTACACTTCAGATGAGGGAAGAAAGATAAATAATCAACTTCATATCATTTGTTTTTCACTGCAAACAGGTAGTAGATCGACAGTTCGAAAAAGAAAGATAGCATTAGTTTTCAATCATACAGATTAAAATGTCAAAAGGTACGCAGAGCAAAAGGGTAGGAGATGTATTGTTTGCTTACCGGCAAAAGCTTTAAATAGTTCAGCCATGTTGAGCTTCGGAAGTAGGTTAAATACATGCTGCTACAAGAAAGATTGAAGATTCAGAAATGAGATAAATAATCACTTAGATAGGTGTTGTAGCAACACCACCATTACCAGTACATGTATGAACTATGAAGCATGTTAAAGCCAAGATGCTAAAATGGTTGTATCCTTCACATTCCTCAGCCAGTGCTCAAACACCTATTGACAAATCAAGAGGTGAGAATAAAAACGTAGGTAATAGTGTAACGGGGTAAAGTTCACATATGTGACTTTCCAAAGGCACTAACGATTAACATCTCTTTCAGAGTAAAGAAAGAAAGAGAAGAGAAGAAATAAGGAAAAGGGAAAGAACTAGAAGATTCGGGTGTGTGTGTGTGTGTGTGAGTGAGAGAGAGAGAGAGAGAGAGAGTACAAAAGCTGAAGCACCAATTTAGAAACTAATGAAGTTTTCTTAACCCATGTTGCATGCCAATTTCCTCAACTTCATCAGCCGCAATCTCTGAAGGCACATGCACAAAGACCTTCTGGCTTTTCCATGTGGCATTCTGTAACAAAACCGAACTAGAACACTATTCTGGCAGACATGGAGCCCTTCTACCAACAATAACAACTTCAGCCATTACGGAATCTTAGGTCAGTCGGAGGTGTTTGAAAATTACAATGAAACAGAACAATGAGCAATTGGGGTTGGAATTGAAAGATGATGATACTCTTTACCTCTTTAACCTCTTCAACAGCACAGTAAGCTTTAGTTGGAATTCCCATCTATTTAGGTTGAACATTAATTATGACCAAGACAGGATTATACGAACAGAACTGCAATATCCCAACAGAAAAATTTGGTCCGAAGTGCAATAGGCCAGTAGATTATTATAGGCAACAGAGTGAATGCTAAAGGTCAAATTAGCTGAGGGACATGCCACATGCCACACATAATGCAGAAAATCCATGGTTCTAAATCGGCACTCAGCACGATATCATTTCCTTTTACCAAATATATATGCGACCACCGAAATTAAAGGAACAACATCTTTACATGAGACAAAGCAATCAATGGTGATTTTGAAGAAGTCAAAAAGGGATTACTGGTCCCAGAAAACAGCTGATGTTAATCCCATTTAGAACAAAGAAATCCAAAAAAAATATACGATTATAAAGGTTCAAATTGTACCATTTATCCTCCTGAACATGGAAAACATCACTTCATGGTAATAGTGGTCAAGAAACCAGATGCTTCAATCCTTGTCATCTTCCTCAAAAGGTACTGCACATGTCAAGAGATTAGATTAGACCACCAGGTATTATAATGAACACATGTCAATCCAGAAGACACTTGAATTAAAGGAGAAACGCGGCAACCTGACCTCAAAACAAGATAATTTTGATCAATTAAGTAGTAAGAAGTTTGCTACCAAAACGAAGAAATTGAAGGCCCAGAATCTGTTCTCAATTATGTATCTAATCAAAATTCCTGCTTGTTGCTGGGTTGTTGAGGTGGGAAGGTGACGATTAACTTTCTGTTCTTGATGTGCCCAACTCCGTTTTGTTTGGTACCTGTATTTTCACTGTCTGTGCTCAGGGCTTAAGACGACACTTCATCCTTTAGACAGTGATACATATCCCATATTGGAGTTAAGTTTTCAAAGGAATCTACCTGTGAGTAGTGACAACACACTTGCGGCTGACTCTTGACTCGGATTTCTAGGCGCTCATTTCTTTCTTGCCGTTCCTTGCCCCACTATATCACATGATCTTGCCAAACTGAAAAAATCTGCGTCACATTCTTGGAAATTCAAGTGAAATGAAATGACTTGTGCTTCCCTTTTTCAGATGTCTTTGTTTGTTCTGAGATGGGTGGGGTGATTAAGCAAGGACCCTGGTGGGTAAGGGAAAGGAAATGTAAGTGATGTGCTAATACTATCCTTTTTGCTGCTTCTTTTCTTTCCAACATAACCCAGTGAAGTTCATCCCTCCTGACTAAAAGCAAAAAAAGATGAGAACTCTTAAAAATACAAAATGAGGATAATTATATTCAGACTTTGATGAAAAGTAAGAATTTTTTTACATATCACCGTGACCTTGGACATCAGACTTAGATGAATCTGATACTAAAACAGATATGTGTACCTGATTCTGGATTATTTTATCATAGCTTCCGCCATGAGGCATATATGTAGCCAAGTATTATGAGTATAATTGGCACCAGTGTGTTACTGCATTACTTGGCCTTTGGCCAACTATGCAAAGAAACCCTCAGATACTTTCATAATGATCATCATATTCTAGACATTTCCAGGTTGTCCAATTGCAGTCGTCCAGGAGAGTTGACCATGGAAAGATCTAAGATAAATGAACATACTTCTCGTGTAATGAAGTGGGCAATGCGAGTACCTAATCTAACAGACCACTTTGTGAAACAAACTTACTTAAAGAAAACGAGGAAGATCATAGCATGATTTGATCTCAGCAATTCCTTCTCTAAAAGGACGAATGCCGACTGCATTAATATCCTTTCCAAGTGGAAGAATTTTCTCCTCATCAAGCAGTCCAACCTTCAGGAAAAAGGAAAAAAAAATATGTGCCTTACTACACCCGTAATATGTGCAACAATGAACTAAAACAAGGCAAAGTCATAAAAAAAAATTCGCCAATAAGTACTGCTCTCTTATTAAGCCCCAAACAAACCAAGGAGATGGCCCTGGAATTACAACTGAAAACTAAACCATTCAGCTACACTACACAACACATTTGTAAACAAAAAAACCATCCTACCCTATACAAGAGCCACAAGAAGCTATCAAACTGTACAGTAACAATTCTAACCGAGCAAAACAGCTTTCTTGGACAACCCCCAAGCTGTACAAATTCTCTTATTAACCAAAGAAGGCTTCACCTCCTTAGCTAAGCTTAAAAAAGCTTGGATGGATTCAATGGTCAGTAAAGCCACCTGATGAGCTAGAAGAATTTTTTGCTGGAATACCCCGTAATTCCTCTCCATCCACACAAATATATAGTAGCAGCTAAAGACCCTGTCATAGCTGATAGCCCTGCACCCTCTAGTTACATGTTGGGTAAACCAATCCATGATTTCTGAGAGCTTTGACAATCCACCTGAACTGAACAACTTGCTCCACACTTCAAACTAGACAGATTGTGAAAGTGGATACTCAAAGAACAGGTGTTGGCGAGATTCTGTTGCCGTAGCACACAAGGAGCAGTTCACATCCACAGCCATCCCTCAGCTATCAAGTCTGTCTTTGGTACTCAGACTATGTTGAAAAGCCAACCAAAAGATGAAAGCCCACCTAGGCACATGCTTCTTAAACCATACAACCTTTGTCCATTGCTGCTTAGGAGATTTCTGCCTGATTGCTTCCCATGCAGACCTAGCAGAGAGAACCGTTAGGGCTGGGCAACCAAACCGCAGAGTCTTCAACTTCAGGATTCTACTTGGACTATTTGGAAGGTCTTTGGGCGCTGAGAGATATTGGCCAATCTCTGATTCTCGACAAAACTGGAAATGGACAGTCCACCTTTTATGGCTTGATAATTGGCATTGGCCTTGGGCCACTCTATAAGAAATTTGGGGCTGATATTTTGCATAATGCAAGAAGATTCCAGGCAAAGGTGTCCTCTATTATTCAATCTGGGATGTGGATATGGCCTAGAGCCAGAAACGGAGTGATGCAAAGCCATGAATTTGTTAAGTTAAATCAACTTGTGAGACAGATGGTAGCCCAGTCCTAGCTTATCCTCAAAACCCAGTCCTAGTTTATTATCTTAAACTCACAGGGTAATCATGCCCAAAGAGCACCTGAAGGAAAGTATAGGGAGAAGCGTTAATAGGCTGCAACTGGTGAAAAACTGTAACAAAGGGTAATGGATGTGTAATGTCTTGAACCATCCATGTTGACAATCAAATCGCCATTTCGTGGTCATTTTCCACCTTAAACAATAATGAAAAGAACCTGAAAAGAAAATTCGTCACAATAAATTAATAATCAGACCGTATGATTTGACCCTATACAACAAGCATAAAATACAGACAAGGAATGATCAGAATATTAAATGAGTGAGTATTTGTAAATTCTCTCTCCATCGACAACTTTGGAATGTCCGCAACAAAGCCACTTCCAAGTCCGACATGTGACCAACATAAACACAAACACACCTGGACTCATCTGTGAGATGTAGGCACGCTAAGTGCGGTGTGGACACATCTCTTCCGTATTGCCGACAGATAATATAATGGGTGAGGGCATAAAGTAACGTATTCAGTACTTATTTGACTGTCAACCCACAAAATCAATTAACAGTAATTGAACCATAGACTTGATCAAAATGAAGCAAATAATGCAATAAACGTATGACTACACAAACAGCTTGTGCATAAATCGTCTCCAATTCTGCATGAGAGAAATACCTACTGCAAATTCATCAAGAAATATGAGGAAAACTGTTATTATGAGAACATAGCATTCTTAATGAGGTTGATTCTTGCTCTTTCAAGGATCTCGCAAACAAAGAGCATACATCAGAAGCCCCTCCATTATTTACGAATCCTGGTCACAAAATCAAATACAGTTTTGTCATGGGTCTTATAAAAACAAACAAAAAGACTAAACTTGGTACCGTTCTATCAATCTTATTGCAAAGTCGACAAGTTACCTACGCTAACAACATGATGTAAGTCACGTAACAACAAATCTGCAATTTAACAACACAAGGCTTGTCAAACTAGTCTATTTAACTCCATTCTTTCCATTAACAACGCACGAAAGGACGGGGGGAAATTCGAATGTGTGAGATACCCTCCAGGAAATTCGAATCCGTGAGAGTTCGTAGAGCCCGATCGGCCATATCAACGTCACATTTTAATAAATGGGCCCCTCCATTGCATTGCTGATTAAGAAAAAAAGAAGATCCTTTTTTGCATGTTATCATCCCGTTTTTTCCTAAATCTGATCAACCACGGGCATAGTTAGATCAGCACACCGCTAGTCAAGTCTGCAACACTTCAGCTCAAAAGGCAATTTCAAATCAAGCTTCAAAGCCCTAATATCCATCAATTACCACGTTTTGATTCCACAATCAGCTCTACAAGAGAAGATGAATCAACCCTGCATCCAAAATCATACAAAACCGGAAGAGTTCAACACATTTTTTTTTAGGAAAAAAAGAACCAAAGGATTAAAATTCAAACCAAACTGAGCCAAGTGGCCCAATCAATTGGAGTCAGCTGCATGAATCATATTTTTCCATTGAGCTCCGTCCGTCAGGGCTACCTCTTCACTATGGAATAATGAATCAGAAGGTTCTTCATAAACACGCATCAAACAACACATCCTTGGTAAAATTCCTGGTCACAATAAATCAACGCTCGTAGGAATCACCTGTAAGTAAATCTCTCAAGTTGGTCTAAAGTCACCCAATAAGCATTCTACCTTAGGCTGAAGAAAACACATATTTCTACCAAATAATACTACTTTTTATGATGGATAATCCTCAAGGGAGCAAGAAGGAAGCAATTCTATAGGACGTTCGAACTTCGAATGGTTATGGCACTACTGATAAACTCCATTTCCTGCATTCACATTTCTACCAAAGCACCAATGCGAGCGTGCGAAACGGCTGTAGGAATTATTCCGAGACGCGGGTAAAGTGGCCCGGGACACCCAAGAAAGAAAAAGTCCCAAATAGAGGAGTCAACTCAACTGAAAACGATGTCTGCAAAAAGCACTCCGACTCATCGCCGATGACTTGGGAAAGCCCTTGGGGTTGAGACGGCGGCGCGTGGTACGTGGGTAGACGAAGTGTGGGCGGCGTGGAGGTCAGCAGGAGGAGGATGGCGAAGATGAAAGTGCTTAAGTTCCATAGAAATATTAATAACAGTATTGGGTTTGATTCTCTGTGACCAAATCTATTTTCGTAAGAATAATTTCACACAAATCATCTTCGATTATAAACTAACCAACACTAGATTGATATGATATTAAACCTGGTTCTTCTTCTTGACACGATCTACAATTTGAATAGATTCGATCATAAAAATTAGCCTAAATGAGTACACAATTTACGAATTACACGTTGCAAAGACTCCATAACAGGATTGGGTTTGATCTAGTGAGACCAAACCTATTTTATTAAAAATAAATGCGCACAAATCATGTCCGATTATAAACTAATAAATATTATATTAACATGATTTTCAACAAGCTATATATTCTTAACAAGATCTACAACTTCAACAGCTTCGATCGTAAAAATAAGCCATATCGAGTTCACAATTTACCAATTACGAGTTTCAATGCTCTTCTCATGGCTAACCTGCGAAGTCTTAATTAACCCGAGCGACGTCGTTTTTGGTACCTCGCGTCTGTTGAACGCGAGTTCGTGTTGGATTACTTGTCCTCCTAAAAAAGCAGGCCTGTATATAGGGTGTGAAACATTCCAAAAGCTCTACTGAACTGAAAAATATGGTCCCGATTTGAGTCCACTCCTCTCTCTCTCTCTCTCTCTCTCTCCAAAAAAACTACTACTACTTTTCTCTCTCTACACCAGTGCGATCATGAACTTCGCGGATCCATCTACGGCGTTCTTGGCGGCTGCCGGCGGCCACACCGTCAAGCTCTTCGACGCCTCCGTCGAGTCCGGCGATCCTTGCACCTTGAGCTACACTCCTTCGCCCGGTTTTCAAGTCAATTCGCTCAAATGGAACCACACCAGTGAGGACTCAATATTCCTTCCTTCTTCGTTTTTGAACTGATTTTGTATTAAATTGTTTCGATTTTTTTTTTTTTTTTAGAGTGGGGGGAGTGGAATTCGAATTGTTTCGAGTGTTAGCAACATCAGTCACGTAATCCTCGAGTTGGGCCCTCCGCGCTGCCCGCTCTCAATCTTGCTCTCGCGAATTTTAGTAGTCTGAAATATTTTTTGAAAACGCCTTTGCGCTCCCGCTCGCGCACACACACATGCATTATGTGACTTAGTTCGCACCATTAATTCTTTCCGAGCAAGGGCGACTCTAGCATGTTCAAGCGAAACCCCTGTTCAAAAAATACACGAAAATTATACATTTTTTTCGTATAATTTTTTTTTATAATATTGTCTACACTGGTTCATCTGAAGTTAAAGTGAATAAATTCACTTACATTTGCGAGTACGTAGATAATATAACTCAACAAAACAAACTCTGTATACAGTATACAGAGTTTTGTATACAAAAACTCTGTACGTAGATAATATCACTACTGTATACAGAGTTTTGTATACAAAAAAATTTGAACATTTTTGTCACCGCTGAACTAAAATCATGGAGCCGCCCCTGTTTCTGAGTAGTAAATTGCGGTGCTACTGTTGCAGATTTGGTTGTGGCAAGCACTGGAGACGATAAGAAGATCTCTTTGTGGCGGAAGAATGGGGAGAGTATGGGGACCATTCCAATGGCCGGCACCGACACTATCGATAACATTGAGGTGATTTTTCATCTGTTAACCATTTGATTCGGTGAGATTTATTCAGAATTTGTTTCTGTTTCATTTGGCATTCACCTCTACCAGAAGTTGGGTACACTTCCATGTGTGCATGGGGTGTGAGAGTGTGTAGTTGAGCTGAGGTGGGTGGTTGAGCTGGGCGATTTTGTAACACTTTGATCTAACAGTTAATTCATGTTATAATGAAAATAATTATGAATTTTATTATTACTAAGGCAATACTTGAAGTCACTCTTGTGACGCAAATTCAAAATGTGCCTCTTACTTTGCAGTCAATCGTTTCCTCACTGAGTTTTATGTCATTGAGGCAATGGCTGCTTTTTTAACATGTAACCATGTGATAAGGATGAAGAGATTAGGGGTATGAGATGGTGATTAGTGCCCTGTTTGAGCTTAATTCCTATGACTCCATGTGTCTAGAAACAAAATAGGAGGAACAGCTAATGCCGAAGCATGCAATTACAAAGCAGGTCATGCTTTCTTCAGTCGATACAGTTGATTAAAGAATGGTTTGTCTTTGGCAAAATCCATGTTTGCTTTGACAGTAGATGGAGAGGACCCAACATAACAAGGCCCAGGTCCTGAAGAGGTTTGAACCGAGTTCATGAAACCTGTTGGTTGGAATGAGAGTTTCATTCTAACCCTTCAAAATCCCGTAGACGTGGTCAAGGGTAGAACAAACTAGGACACATGGCAGATGGTGGGAGAATTGGGGACATGATCTGAGGAGAGAAGTGGTCACACATTGTAAACCTATATCTCGGAAGGTTCCAATAACAGAATGGAAAAGGACCAATACCCTGGACTCCAAAAACTTAATATATATGAAAAAGGAACCCAAGCAGCAGAATTCCTACTTAAAATGTACTTGAGGCCTGGATCTGCTCTTTCTTTTTGCTCTATAGTGTTCAATTTGTACTTGTAAGTTTGCAACAGTTAGTGTTATCTATTTCTGACTCTAGGTTTTGATGTCTATTTTACTCATTTCTGTTTTTGGAGGTTGATTCTTTGTGGAAAAATTTGTTTCCTCCAGGAAACTATAATGGCCATTAGCTTTAGCAACAAGTCATCTAGATACTTGTGTTCAGGGGGAAGTGGTCAAGTTGTGAGAATATGGGATTTGCAGAGGAAGCGCTGTATCAAATGGCTGAGAGGTCATACTGATACAATAACAGGTGCAATGTACAACTGCAAAGATGAGCACTTGGCTTCCGTCAGTCTTAGTGGGGATGTTATTCTTCACAGTCTTGCTTCTGGTGCAAGGGCTGCTGAATTCAAGGATCCAAAGAATCAGGTTGTTATTCAAGTTTCAAATTCTGGCTGAACCCTAAAAGCATCTTCATTGTTTTTTCGTGTTTTTGAGTTGCATACTTCTTTCCTTGTGGTGCGAAATGTTAAGAATTTCTTTGTGACCAGGTGTTGAGAGTGCTTGATTATTCGCGGATTAGCCGTCACCTGTTGGTGACAGCTGGTGATGATGGGTCAGTACATCTGTGGGATACAACTGGTCGCAGCCCAAAGGTAGGTACTGTGATGTTACGTTTTCAAAAAACTTGAGATAGGGAAACTTGATAACATCATGACCCTGTTGTTGTAAATAGAACTTTTGTCTTTTTAACCTGTTGACAGTGTTTAGGGCCTTTAGGCTGTTTGGAGCTGAGGGTCCAAGAAAGTTCAATCTCTTGCAAGTTCATCTACTGATTTTATTTGAATTTCTGAAAACCTAGATGAACTGGAAGTCTAGGTAGCCTGTGGTCCAGGGACAGCATGGAGCAATACTCAGATTGCATGTCTCTGTTTAACGCAATCATGAGTCTCCTTAAAACTTGGTTCACTTCTCCTATGTTAAATGAAACAATTTCTTGGGTCAAGATGCTGTTCACTGACAGCTTTTTTAGTTTGGACACAATGGTGGAACTTGTGAAGTTGAATTGCCGACTTTCAACTTGGCCATCTTTGGTTCGCTAAAAATTCTGAACATGGATGTGTTTTGCTCTGTGTTTATATGCTTTAGTTTGTCAAAAGATTTCTTTTCTCAGCAAACATGTTTCGGGTTTTAACTGGCTATCTTTTGCACTTTGCAGGTTTCTTGGTTGAAGCAGCATTCTGCGCCAATTGCCGGTATCTGTTTCTCACCTTCAAACGACAAGGTCTTGTACTTACTATATTGGCTTTCATTTTTATGGGGAATAGAACCAGCTCTGTAAAAGGCCTCTAGACTCTAGTCATTGAAATTTCTTAGCGAAAATGTTTGTTGCATTTGTTCGTTGTCTTTACTTTGTGGCCTAAGTGCAGGTAATTGCTAGCGTTGGTCTGGATAAAAAGTTGTACACTTTTGACTCCGGGAGTAGGAGACACTCATTTTGCATTCCTTACGAGGCACCTTTCTCTTCACTGGCATATAGAGACGATGGTTTGATATTAGCTGCTGGTACAAGCAGTGGACAAGTCATATTCTATGATGTCCGTGGAAAACCAGAGCCCCTCACTGTTCTCCGTGCATTTGGCAATTCTGAGGTGAATTTGCTTCCTTCGATATTGAGGGATATCAAAATGAGTGGTTCTGTATTTGCTTGTTTACTGTTTTTCATATGCTTGTGTGCAACAGTGTATTAGTGTGGTTAACCTTGGTACTTTATTGATTCAAGATGGATTTAATAAAATGGTAGCTTTGCTGCAATTTATGAACTCAATATTTATAGATCGTGTGGTATCAATTTTTATATGCTTGTAAATTCTCTAAGTTGATATGAAATTTCATTCTTTAAGTTAGTAGTCGGGTATTTATAAGAAATAATTGTTTGGTTTATTTGTCTGTTGAGTTTTTTGCGTTCAAAGAGTATGAAGACTGCACTCCAGAAATTTTCTGGCTCAGTCACTAGCCATTGGTCACATCTTAGTATTAGGTTAGTATTCGGTAATTGATAGGACGGTTCAAAAGGCCTTCTTATAATCTATCCTAGTTAGGAGTAGAGATAAATAAGAAAGAAAGGAGAGTGATTCCGGTTTAGGGGCTTTTTGCCAAATTGGTATCTAAGGCTTAAGTTGCAGTAACCTTTTGGGATGTTGAAAATGCATGGGAGTTTTAATTGATTTAAGGAGGGCACATTTACAATTTATGAGGCATACCATCGTAATTGTTCTCTACTTGAACCCCTTGGCTTCCAAGGGGGAGGTCTAGGGTTCGAGTCTATGGTGAGAGTTTGAAATCCCTTTGGTTGTTAACTTACTAACTCCCCTCTAACCCCCACTTATATATATACCATCCGGGGGAAAAAAAACCAGGTACTGATGATGTTTACCAGATCAGCAGGCCTCACAGACTTGTGGCTCCAAATAAACTCCTCCTTTTGGTTTTTATCGATAGTGTTAAGCTTTTACTTAATTACGCCTCATACCATAAGCCAGCCTTGATTGTCATGTTTATCAGGGCTAACTCATTGTATGTTCTTCCTCAGGCTGTCACAAGTCTGTGTTGGCAAAGAAGCAAACCAGTAATGGTAAATGAAAACAACTGCACAGCCGAGACCGCTCTTCTTGGAGGTGGTCTTGAAGATTCAATACTTATGCCTGATCCACTCCCTTCCATGACAGTAATGACACCATCCAGTGCATCCATGTTGAACTCGCTCAATTCCTCTACAACAGTGGAAACACCACTTAAAAGCACTTTGCGGGGTGGTGGAGCTTTGGCGAGATTAAATGCCTCTCGTACGTATAATTTCAAGGATGATATGGAAGTGTTTTCCCCACTCATGGAAGTACAGCCAATTACACCATCAGTTAACAAGCTTTTGGAGGGACGTGAGGGATTGAAGAAAGATCATCTTCTAGTTGATAATAAACCTTCTGCATTGTTTCCTTCATCCAGCAAGAGATATTCCCCTTCGGAGGAAGGAGGCAGCGATCTTCATCCAATTTTTGACTGGAAAGCTAATTCCACTTCCAAACAGGTTCACTCTTATCCCCATCTCTATTCCTTTTAGGGTAAATTGAGTAGGAGGACACACTATAAGAGTTTTTGCTATGATAAGGACATAAATATTTTCCTCTAAAGTCTAAAGGACATTCTGTCCAAGATTTACAAATAGCCCCTCTCAAAGTTGACCGGCGTTGACCAGCATTGACCGGCATTGACCAATGTTGACCGGCGCTGACCAACGTTGACCGGCGTTGAAAGTGCCTAAAACCCTAGGGTACCTTATGAAAGTGCCTAAAATCTTAGGGTACCCTATATATGAAAGTGCCTAAAACTCTAAGGTACCCTATGAAAGTGCCTAAACCGCTAAAACCCTGTAATAGGAAAATAAACCCTAAAACCCTATAAAAGTGCCTAAAACACTAGGGTACCCTATATATGAAAGTGCCTAAAACCCTAAGGTACCCTATGAAAGTGCCTAAACCGCTAAAACCCTATAATAGGAAAATGAACCCTAAAACCCTATAAAAGTGCCTAAAACCTTAGGGTACCCTATAAAAGTGCCTAAACCGCTAAAACCCTATAATAGAAAAATGAACCCTAAAACCCTATAAAAGTGCCTAAAACCTTAGGGTACCCTATGAAAGTGCCTAAAATCCTAGGGTACCCTATGAAAATGCAACAAGATCGAAAAACACGAAAAAAGACATATTTTGTGTTAGCCAAACAAGGCTCTTGTCTCATTTAAGATCATTTAAATGAAAAAAGACATTTATTGGGTTAGCCAAACAAGGCCCTTGTCTCATTAAAGGCAATTTGGTCATTTTACGGACCTTAAACTCTAAAATATTTTTCATTAATGGACTTTACACATCACTAAAACTTAAGCTGGACTAAATCTACTTTGGGACCTTTTCTTTTGGACTTTAGACCAATTTGCTGTTCCTTTTAATAGCATAGGTTAAATTGCCTTTTCTACCTTGCTGTTAGGGTGCAATGTTTCACCTCAACTCCCTGTATTCCGAATAGAACAATAATAATTTTTAACACACACACTTTATGCAGGATGACACCCGCTCCATTCCACAAATGGTATCAACTCCAGCTGCATCTTCCAAGAGCGATGACTCGTCCATCACTCCTCCAGAAGCTTGGGGTGGGGAGAGATTATCCGACAAACTCACTCACCATCGCCAACCAGGCAATTTGCCATCTCGCTTTGTGATGTCGTCCTCTACTAGTCTGATGTCAGGATCAATGTTTTCTGGATTGTCAACAAGCCAAACGAGTATGAGCTACCTAGCAGGTTCGGGCCTGAACATTGCGAGTTTAAACTCCCGAAATACTTCCTCCAATCTAGAGACTTCATTTGGATTCTCAGAGCACTTCCCCTTCAATTCCACATCTCTTTCTTCTAATACCGATTCTATGGGGCCAGCATTAGCCCCTCGAAGATATTCTACTTATGCTGAGAGGACAAGTACTCTTTCATCCTTAAGTGATAGAGCAGCATCTCTTCTTGTGGGTTCGCCTAAAACAATGAAAACAGGAGCTGAAGCAAAAGATGCACCTTGGAATGTAAGTATCCCTCAATGTACTTATCTGATTCCTTGGTTGTAAGATTCTATGTGCCTCCATCTGACAGTGGAGATGGTTTGTTACGGGAAATGTGACGTTGACAGATCTTGTGTTGATTCAACTCCTTCACCATTGTGCTTTTAGTAAAAGCATGGGTCAAGCATGATGCTAAATGGATCTCAAGATTGAGCTTGGGAGCTTAATCACAGTGGATTCGAAATGACTACATATTAGCAGTGATTACTATCATGTCAAAACATATAGTTATACAAGAATCCCGATAGTTTCATTTTCCAGTTTTATTTCACAAGCCACCTATAGCTTCTTTAATTCATAATCTAGAGTTCCTTTTCGTCTAGTAATCTATCCACGAAGCCACGATCCCAGCATAAGTGAAAGTTAGCATCGTTCTTTCATTTTGCCTTTTGGAGTGATTTCCACACTCCTTTTCTTGTTTTTATTCTTGTCAAATTACAATATTGTCCTTGTTAAAAAATTTCACACCTTAAAGGGCATTGTTGTATATTTGAATTATTAAAGACAATAAAAGGAGTGCAAATGGTAAAAAAGGGGAGTGAAAATCAATTACCTTTTTCTTTTGGTAAATGTAAGTGTACATATTTCTTTATACAAAACAAATTGATCATTTACCTGTAACGTCGTGATAGGTATCACAAGTGCAGAAAATCCCATCTAAAAATGACACACAGGAGGGAAGCTCCTTTTCGCTTCAGCTGTTTCAACGGGCACTCGAAGAAACCCTTGCTTCCTTTCGGAAATCCCTTCATGAAGATATGAGGAACCTTCATATTGAAGTTTTAAGACAGTTCCATATGCAGGAGGTATATATCTATATTCAATCTCATTTGTTTGCTATTTTTGTTACTCCTTTCCTAGTTTTTCGCTTACTATACCACTGGACAGATGGAAATGTCGAGCGCAGTGAGCTTATTTCAGCAAAATCAAGCTGAGCTTAGGGCAGATGTTCAGTCACTTCGTGAGGAAATCCAGCAGCTTCGGCAATTAGTATAATCACAGGCAGAGGCATACTTTTCTTGTGTGCTTTCACTTCTCTATTTGGTGATCGTGGTGCCTTCAACTCTGTACCATCACTTCTCCATTTGGTGTGTGGATCGTGGTGCCTTCAACTCTGTACCATTACTGCAAGTGTACCACGACAAGCAAGTAAAGAGATCTACGAAGAAAATTGGAGACATACCAACAAGGTTTGTTTGTTTTTTTTAAAAAAAAAAAGCTATTAGTTACAGATGTGGATGATGAAGCTCGAATGAGGGTTTTGTGTGAAAAACAGTCCTAAAACATTTTGTCGACTTAAGAAATGATGTAATTATCAGTTGTGTTTCTTCTTTTTTTGGCTTTTTATCCACTTGTCATTTTTTGTTGCAGTCTTATGCTTTCTTACTTGATAAATTGCCGATTGTGATTTGTTAGTATCGAATGAGGTGGAATCATGCAACTTATGCACTCACTCTGCGCGGGTGCATACATTCTCACTCTGCGCAGGTGTATACACTCTCTTTGCTCGGGTGCGCAGACATTAACGTGGGTTGAGAGTGGCGTTAAAAGTTTCCCAACAATCTGAAATGGCAATGATATCCTGACAATTCGACATTTCCTTAAAAATGTCGATTTATTGAACAATTCCAACATTGTTCAGAACCTGCTTCATTGATAAAATTCAAGCAGATAAACAATCACTACAAAATTTTGTTTTTGGATTGGTAAGAAGTTATTTTGACTACATTGTTGTCCTCCATTCATCTCAAATCATTTCCCATAAATCATGATCCTTCAAAATGTATCATAGCAATTTGAAATGGTGCACGCTATGATATTGTCAGAAATGCAAACAAAAAACCAACTCATTCCCCATGATTTTTATCGACTTCCAGAAATACAACAGCAATGGAACTATGGAAGCACTTTTACTAGCAAATAGTACAAGAGATTTCACTCAAAATAAAATGTAACAATCATCGCCTTCCCTAACACAACGCTGCAGTTTGAACGACATTCCGAAGCAGCGATACAAACTCAACTCTCATGTCTCACTTCTTGACTAATCTTAATACATCACCCACGAGATGTAACGAACCAGTTACGAGCACCTGATTAAAAGAAACCAGAGAAAAAGTCAGTACCGAAGAAGTTGATGACTTCTAAACCTCATCATCAACAACAGCAACAAGAAGATAAACATTAAAGCAACATGATTTATTGACAGGTGGAATACAACATTAATTTGTGTTTAAAGAGATGTAGTGGAAAGGCTGCAAAAGAAAGACGGCCAATTTTACGGACTATAGTCCTTTCTTTGTTCATCATAAGCTTTTATGTTAAATCGAATTGTAACTAGATTAGCAGAATGATGTGATTCTTCTCACATAGAAACCGTAGAGGAAGTAGTACACTCTGACTTTGCTAGTTGAACTCTCAGGAATCGCATTAGTAGGAAGGCAAATACCCCATTGTATTACACTTTGGAAAGCATGCTCCAAAAAATGATATACTAATATTAGTTCGGAAATTAATACATCAAAAGAGGTCCCGAAGTTTTCCTGAAAAATCAAATAGCTAAAAATCTAGAAAGAGTGGAATTTTGACATTAGAAAATGTTCCAAAAAATTGGTCATTATTCTCTTGAGAGTGTGTTTTGCTTGAATAACTGGTAAAATAGTACTCCCTCCCATATTGCTTGTCCTGTATTTCATTTTGGGATGTCCCAAAATACTTGTACTTTTTGAAAAATCAAACTAACAGGGGTGTGTATTTCCACAAACTACCCCTCATAAATGATTAAAAGTAGCTTTTAATGGAGAGAATAAGGGGTATCCTTGGAAATTTAGCCAAGCTTTCTAAGGAGACATGCATTAATTGCATGCCCCCTTGAAAAATTGGATTTCGAATACAAACCAAGCAATACAGGACAGAGGGAGTATTTTCTATTGGAAGTTTATCACTTAAAAGCAGCATGATATTTTGGGGTATGTGTCTTATAACACATACCCTCCTGTTCCTCATTCCAATACGATCACCTTTCGAGTAACATAACTCAGGAAGAACTCACCAAAGAGAAAGAGCAAGGAAGTCTTATTTGCTTAGGCATGGTTCCTAATTGGAGATGGTGCATATGGAAATGGAATATGGGCTGACAATGAAGACAACAAGGACAACACTGTTCAATTGCATGAAATAAATGAGGGATCCCTTAGTAGAAGGGGACTAGTATATATATATACAATGAGCTTCTAATAAGGACCTTAGAATGAGGACTTATGTATATGTATATGAAACCTAAAATGTCTATACTATTGGAAGATTCCTCGATGGTTCAAACATCAAACAATCTAAAATTTTTGTTCTTCCTCAAAGATACTTGAATAATGTGGTATGCATTCATTATACTTTCCTAGTCAGATAAGCTTAAGGAAACATATTTAACAAACAAAAAAGTTTAAGGAAACATGTTTTCTCGGAAGTAAACCATTACCTGAAAACGAACAGACTTATTCTGCTGCGCAGAGTCCCGCAACCATTTGATAGCAATTGGAAGTGAGGGAAAAACCATGCTGTTCTCACAACTCCTAACTCCACTCTCCTTGCTTTTGTCATTTTCTTCGTAGACAAGGTCTCCATCTCTGGCATCCCTTCCTATCAAATCAGAACTTATGATTTAAGGGCACACAACATATGATTGTGAAAGAATTCCATGCAAATCAGAGTAGTTTCCCATACAAATCGGAGTTATACTATCGAGATCATTCGAAGTACATGAAACTTAAATGCCAACTGTTGAAAAATATGAGGAATCATACTCTTTTCTGAACAGGAGATGAATCATATTTGTTCAGTTACTCAAATTTTGATCACTTCTCCATCTGAAAAGAAAATGTATCAAAAGTACGAGTACCTTTTTCAATGCCAATGAGGTTCTCCCATACATTTTGAAGAGTCAGTTGCCATGACAGATCAACCTGGGAATCGGTTGGTGGTAAGGCACTGGACAACACTTTGTAATATACAGATATGTTCGGTACAAAAAGCGCCTTCTGGAAGTGGACTCCTGGAATATCCAGTTGACAACCCATGAATAACACATAAAACTTTCATATAACCATAGAGAACAGATAAATGTGCATAGCTTGGAAGGTTAAGATTGTCAGCTGCCCGCTTAAAGTTTAGCTAACAGCATTTTATCCAATAGCAGGTCCTCATTTAGGGCATTTTCAGTATAATTTCATGAATGCCCCCAAATGTATCAGCTATGTGGAGCCATGGCATGGTAAAAACAAAGCAGCTTGTACGCTGCTTTGAAGATATGCCACATCTATTCTTCCAAATACGTTAATTGTCTATATGAGTTTTACATCCAAAATATCCATTTGAACATGAACCTCGCAAGAATATCTGGTAATTCAATTGTTCTATTTATTTGTATGTAAAACTGCCTTAACTTTCCCAAGTTGATTCAAAAGGAGTGAGGTCCAAGGTTAACGGACGCAGGAAATTAAAGTAACAGAAAAACAAGAAATGTGAAGATTTAGCTAATTAGCTGTATAATATCCTTGGACTTCAGAATAAGACAAATAAAATGTTTAGAAGCTGAAGTAGACACAAGTTAGCACCCAATACATCTACACTTGACCATGCAGCATGGGGTAGAACAGCAGTCAGGATTGAAATGGAAATTCAAGCATGAAAGTAACCCATACGGCCATACGCGCAATGATCCAAAACACCAAACACCAGGCACTAAGTCTTTACTATATCAACCCCCTTGAAGCATTGGGAATGTCCTTTAGGTATTTGCCTTTATTATTTACCATGATTAGCACATGTATTAATCAGGCGTGGAAGAAGCAACTGTGGGTCCCTCACCGACATACAATTGAACAGCAATATCTGCATTTTTTCAACAAGTTAGCTCATCAGCATCCAGTTACACAAGAAGTTAGCTCATAGTTATTTATAAAGATTAATCTAACTTCCAAATAATCCAAAACCGTTGTTACACACCGACATAATTTTAGAACTTCAGTGCACCGAAACAAGTAATACACAAAGTACACACATAAGAAACAGAATGTGCCTCCTTGCTCCCGGCAATACGAGTTTACAAACTGAGAATCATAGTGAAGAATGGAGATGGCTTCTCTATATCTTTTTCATTGATTTGTAAAAGCTAGCAAGAATTGAATTCAGTTCAACTACCCATTGAAATAACAATTCATTTTCTGACAACTATACATGTTTTATCCCTCATTTTTCATGACCTGCCTTCATTTATTGTATCAAATCGCATAAATAGCTTTTCCTAGTGATGAGTTTTCAATCAAAGTGGCGTGGAAGTTCACTAAAGTGTTTGCTCCAATAGCTTATTCCAGATACTCGACATTCCAACTCAGGTTGCGCTTCTAAGCTGTCTGGCTTTGAAGAAATAACTCCCAGATGACAATCAGGCCACTAAGTGGAGGCTGTGTATAATGCAATCATCATTAAGACTGCTACTGTCTCCTGACTCTCTCAAACACACAAAATATGTGATGACTTGTCACTTCTTTGTTCTTCATTTTCTTATTTACTACATTGTTCTCTTAAATTATGATAGCAGCAGTATAGTATGCACAGGTTGGTATAACTTTCTTGAGTGCAGTGGGGATACAGCAGTGCTCCATCTGTGTTCCTGTCACTCCTCGAAGTTTAGTGGAATTTTTTTTTTTCCTGAATAAGTAACCCACTTCATGTTAGCGGCCAACACACTGTATACAAAGTGGATCTTATTTTATTAGTTTATGCCAAGCGGAAGGAGAGTTACATTCTTCAATCATGTGAGGTCAGCAACAACTAAATCAAACCGAATACAGAACAATAGAAATAAACTCAAAACCATAGAATTTAAGGGGAAGAAATAAACTCAAAACCATAGACTCATATACAGGAGAACAAATAGATAGTGTATGAGGGTGGCCGACTAGGCTAGCCCTAATTGGTTTATACAACATGGAATTTAACTTCCCTACTTCTACCAATTAGTCCTCAAAAAGATATTTTCCATATAAGCTTAAATGTCTCAAGAGATATTGATTCAACGAGATCAAAACAGTGGTTTTTATACCTGAGTGGAGTTTTCTTGTCGTTGATTGCTTGCATTTTGTTGTTTGCTTTCTCCTGTGATGGCATGACTAAACCATTTTCCACATACTTCCATGCTTTCAGGACTATGGGCTCCATCCAAATAATACAACAGATCTCCTGGGCTTTCAGCATCAATCAACCAATCAGGGACAATCTGAGCCCGTCCTTGTAAAGTAGCTGTTGTAAGCCCTTTAATGAATTGTTCAGACAGAGAATTCTACATCCAAGTAGAAAGAAAAGAACTATGTCAGATATAACAAAGTCCTATTAGATCCTTCAATTTTTCCATTTCCTTCCCTTTCCATCCACCCAACAATCCAGGTCAGACACAGCCTAAGAGTCTGTCGAATGGAAAACTATCAAGCAGAAAGATACTTGAAAGAACCTTGACACTATGCCGAGAGGAGAACTTACAGTTTGATCCAGGTAGTTGATTTCATTGTGGCCAGTCCTTTGGAGCCAAGTAGAACATAAAGCAATGGCAAGACCAGCATTTAGATATTGGTGCTCACCATCCAGCGCAAGATGTAGACCATTCAACAAAGTCGCATCCAACGGGGGTGCTACTTGTAGTTTTACCTGCAATCAGAAAAATTCCTCAATTCAATAAATCCATAAACTCATTCCTCTTGGCAATTAAAAACGAAAATACACCTAACAACGAGTACAGCAACCACATGCAGTAGATGCCGTCATAGCTTGCCGCGTTGGAACAAATTGAAAAGGTACTTGTAGCATAAGGCCAGATAGCATAGTACGAAGAACAAACTTATTTCACAAAACAAATACGGATGGGTAATATTTCAGCTTTAGTTATAAAAAAATAG
Source organism: Rhododendron kiyosumense (assembly GCA_019656275.1). NCBI lineage: Eukaryota > Viridiplantae > Streptophyta > Magnoliopsida > Ericales > Ericaceae > Rhododendron > Rhododendron kiyosumense. The sequence goes on along the minus strand of BPLS01000489.1, from coordinate 203,760 downwards.
AACCCATGGCTGTAATTATGGCTTGTGCCACCAAGCCAACCCTGAGTGGTCCAAGAAATTCATCAATTTGCAAAGTTTCACTTTCACCAACTGTGAGACGCGCAAGAGTTGACAGTTTGGTGGCTTTATTTTCCATTTCCCCACATGAGTAGCTTTTTTCATGCAGCTCTTGCTCTGAAGCTGGTTGAGCAAGCAAGTAAATTCACCCTTCACGTTTGATTCAGTTTTGCTGCCAACTCCTGCAGCAAACTACACTAATCATTAAGTAAATCAGAAACTTACATCCAACTGGGAAGCCTTCTCTTCAAGTACACACATTGCTTCATCAGGTTGGGGCACAGTAAAGGCAGGAACTCCTTGCTGCATGGAACATGGTCAACACAAATATGAGCTCGGAACAAAATGAAAGAGAGAAGGAGAAGAAAAATATGAAAATGACCTTGGACCAAATTTGTATTGAGTGCAAGGAGCATGTCCTATTGAAATACATAAAATGTTGTGAGGAACATTGTTTATGAAGACTACCTTAAAGATACCAGCCTTCTCCCCCGCAATTTCTCCAAGAGTATTTCCTGCATACAATTGAAGAAAATTAGAAAACTCATTTATCAATTCCTATTATAGAAGCATTTCATACACTAACTCAAACAAATGCTCCAATAAAACTCAAATATAATACAAAGTTTTCAAAATCATGAAAAACATTATAGATTGAGACATATAAGCGTTTAAAGAACGGCACAAATAACGAAAATGGACAAGCAAAATGGGATGGAGGGAGTATAATTTAATATTCTCAACCACCCAAAATGCAGCCAGATTCTAGATTACACGACTGGCAGTCTGACACCCAGACCAGAATAATCGTGAAGACAGACAGCAAATGATTATGCTTTCCAGGAAATAAGCACAATGATTTATACAAGCATGTAAACCAGCAATTCAGTCTAACAAAGAAAAGTAGCAACAGCAAGAAATCAAGCAATGAAAAAATTAGTCAAAAAAATGTCTATATATTGATACATAGGAGCAAACAAGATGCATGGTTCACGTCAAAGAGTATGTTTTAACAGCCAACCTAGAGGAACCCTCACTGTCTTGAAAAGCACCAGCCATGCTGCAGGACTCGTAGTCGAAGATGTAAATATCATTACTATGTTGCCTATTCTCTAGCGTGTAGTGCATACACATATATCCGGTAATGCAAGATATGTTGAATGTCCTTACCAAATGCACAACATGTAGTTTTGCATTTCAAAAGGATAGATGAAGAAACTGATTAGCTTACTCTAACAGTATAGTACAGTGTTCAAACCATGACAAATAGTTAACTATGGACATGGAACTAACTTACCAAGAATTTCCATGTGATCATACCCAAGGGACGATATACCACATACAATTGGTGTCTGCACCTGAAAAGTGATTATAATAGTGTAAGAGATGTCCAACCCAAGCACTCTATCCATCCAACAAGTGAGCACATCACAAGTAACTAAAGTAACAGAAATTTTGTCCTCCACAGTCGATGAACAGTTATGTATGCATACCACATTTGTCGGATCAAACTTTCCACCTAACCCAACCTCCAAGATAACAACATCGACCTGCAGCAAAACAGAGCATCCTTATATTGATGATGAATTCTGATCGCTTTTACACGAGAAAGGGGGACCACCCTCTAAGCCTATTAGCTCATCCATTGGTATGAACATAATGCTTATGGTCTCAGCTCATGAGGCAGAATGAATATAAGGAATGGTAGAAGTTACATTTTCTAGTGCTATGTAATTCTTAGAGGGCAAGAGCCAAAGAAAAGGAAAGAGAGAGAAATGACAAGAAACTGCATGAGCTACCTGTTCTGCAGCAAATATTTTGAAGGCAAGTAACGCAAGGAAGCGAAAGTAACCAGGCATAGGTATATCATAACTGGTTTTTTCCTGCATGTGAACAGAAGAAACCCCCATAACAAACTGATCATAAGTACTTTCATCATTCATCTACAACTATACAGGAGCATATAAGTTTGTGTGCTTGTAGGCAATGGTTATGCAAAACAGAATTCTTGTTGCTTCTTGTACAGGAAAAAGAATATCTACTGCTTCCATTTAAAAGGTATCAAAGGAGTAGGAGCTTGGAAAAATAGGTCAAACAATTGGCAATGACTTGACTTGTAAGCTAAAAGGTTGTCAGCCAACGACCATCAATTTCCTTAAGCAAGAAAATGAAATAAACATAAATCAGGCTGGCTTGAAGTTCAAGAGGCCAGAGAGCTACATCTCGTCCAACAGCCCTAATGGTCATTTTGTATAGTGTATCGGCAAGTGCAATTCAAATGTAACTCAGGAAATATTAAGAGTTTCACTTTTACCAATATATTATGCAAACACAACTAGTCCAACAACTTAGACTGGCTTTGTAATTTCTATGCGAAATGCCCTAATACAAAGCTAAAACAACCAACTTGATGGCAGATAAGAGCAGGCTAGATGTTCCATCTCTTCTTTATTTTTACAACATTACATACATGCTTATGTATAAATGCACGCTGTGGGGTTGTAATAGCAAAAGAGAAAACACACACAGACAGAGGCACACAATTCAAATGCATGGGCAACATTGAAATGTCTCTGAGGGTGCAGGAATAGTTTCTTTTAGAGAACAAAAATTTGTCAGAGGATTGTGTGTCTGAGATGGGGTCAGACACAGAAAGGCCCTGTGATTCACAGGTATGAACCAAATTAGTTTTACATTCAACGTATATTAAAGGGTAGTAGTATACAACTCCAAAGTCCAAACAGCTACAGCCAACAAGTGTACCCATATCTCCATCTCCCATTGTAGCTATTAAATTCCCCTACCTGACACACAAAACCTCTACCTCCAGAACTGTACCACATTCGGGCCACTCTTTGAGGAGAACTTGACGCATCTTGGCACTATCCATGTTAACCTTCAAGACATAACAAAAAACAAACCTCTTATATATTGGATCTTACTCTAGATAGCGTCCCGTTGGGTACTATATGTGAGAGTAGGTCTAAATCCAAAAGGTACTAGTTCTCTAGCTAATCCATAATAAAGCATGTGAAAGGGCTCCAAAACCTGTATTTTGTAAATGCCATAGTTGATAAAGCATAAACTGCTAAGCATTGACTCAAAAGCTCTACAAAAACAAGCTCATACCCATCAAAGAGAGACACTAATAATTTCTGTAGATATTTCCACAGCTTAATCTTCACTACAAATTTTATGCACACAAGAACATGAAGTAGCTGACAAAAATTTGAAAAAAGAACACTACAGAAGAAGGTGTACAAGGCTTGATAGCTCAGGAAAATAAGTCCATAAACAAGTAAACAACAAAAAAGGGGTATAAAAGTGCATGCCTTTAGTGTATTCCAACACCACCAGAAATATGCGAGAAACTTCTCTTGGCCTATGTCCATGCTGAAACAATTCAACCAGAATGAAAGCTTTAAAACTCAAATTAAATATAACAAACAACAATTTTGGCACATTCAAAACTGAATGTACAATTAAGATAATTCCCTATGTAGGAATAGGCCTACCCAACATGCAATGCAACAAGACAAGTATTTCTACCGTCAAAAATTAAACAGCCCTCACAACAGGCCAAAAAATGTAAACAGAACAAGTTGAGATGAATCCAAACTTTCACAAGATAAAAGCCTATTGGTTTGAGCCCTTAGCTAAAATTGATTATCAAATCAAACCAGCTACGCAACCTGATACTCAAGCTTTCACCCCTTTAAGTCAGTTCAACAACTAGAAAATGAACTGATCAGAAATCTTGGAAATGAATATTGGAACAGGACTTAAATACAGACTTGATAACAAAGGTCAATAAACCTACCCATCCAGTCGAAATCGTTCTCGGACATCAATGAGGTGAGGAGATGTGAAAAGCCCAGTGTGGAAGCCACAATTACGTAATATAGATTCTGCAAACGTGCATGTTGATCCCTTTGTAAATCTCATGATGGAAGATGGATCAGTATTGCTTCCATAAACAGAATTCAAAGTAATTTCTAAATATGTTAAGAACGTGGTTCTACCTGATGCAACTTCAGTTAGTCATAACAAAGAAAGATTCTAAGTGACGCTGAATCATATTTACTAAGTAAAACTAAGGAACTACTGGACAGTACATTGCACTGACTTTAAGTGAAGAAGCAAAATAAGATGTGAAACAGTTTATGAATGACTACCCCAGCATATTAGTTGGATCTCATTGCCAAATCTTTCAAATTAAGGCAGGGTGAAGAAGGGAATCATGAACAGGTTAATGCTTGCTGATAAAACAAAAACTATATTTAATTTCTTATAAGAACCCAGAACCCAACAGAGTTAGCTGGCAGTGAAACAAAAAGCCAATTAGAATCTTTCTAAGAAACAGACTTTGCATGAAAAAGTTAAAACACTACCGGTCATAACCAAACTAAGCCTTGGTTTCCTGTTCAATTGTGGTTGGATCCCTGATTTCTTTTTCCCTATTAGGGAATCAAGGGCTATATGTTCAATTAAATTCAGTAGATTCATAACTTTTTACCGTGTCAACTTAAGTCATCCCCTCCGACTAGCATTTCTATTAGTGGTAGTCTCATCGCTTTTCTTTAGCGTTGTAACTTCGTCTCTTCGTCGACCGTAACACTCTACGACTAATGAACATGAAATAAATTCGAGCTGTGTTACTCTTAAGGCTGCAAATGAGATGAGATGAGCCGAGCTTTTAAGTGTTCAACCTCAGCTCGTTCAAAAATCAAAACTAATCTGTCTCAAACTTGGCTCGAACTCAAGTCGAGCCCAAATAATCTAGCTCAAGCTCAGCTTGTTAAATATCAAGATGTTCAAGCTCGGTTCTTTTACTAAACGAGTCGAGCTTACACAAACGGGCCATGTTACAAGTAACTGGAGCTTTACTAAATGAGCTTGAAACTCAAGCTTGAGCTCTGCTTGTTAGAAAACGAGCCGAGCCCAGCCTCGAGCTGCTCGCAAGCAGCTCGGCTCGTTGCAGCCCTAATTACTCTGGATTAGAACCAATGCATATACCGTTGGAGAAATAAGCCACCACAGTTACAGCTAAACCAAATTCTTTTTTTACTCCTTACATAGAAAACGGGAAATCACATTACCTTTCCCTTGGTTCCAGCAACATGAATAACCTTCATCTTTGAAATCGGCTCCTCCAACTCCAGCATCTGCAGCTCATTATACACAGCAAACCATCAGCTCAACATAACAACAAACGTACGTACAGCAATTTAAGTCATCGTATTATTACCAAAATACCAGTAATAATATAATCACCTTGATATAATCGTACAGAATGTCAAATCGATCGCCTTTGTTGCTCTGATCCGCACGGCTGCGTTTCGTTATCAGAGATGACAAAGCATCCACTGCCTCGTCATAGGGAGAAGCCCGAGGTCTGGGCAATTCATTTTCACCTTCACCCATATGAAACCACCAATAATTATACAAACATATTGAATTGGAGAATCCATAGATTTCGTGACAGTGATCTTAAAAAAGAACGGGATGGCGACTAGTGTACCTTCTTCTGTCATGCTGATTTTGCTCAGAAAAGTTTGAAACCTAGATTCGGCAAATGATTATAAGTTCAATTCCAGCACAAGTATATGTGAAAGAAGATTGATAGATGGTATGCGTTGGGGAATGTATCTGCAGAGGCCAGAGAGAGAGAGAGAGAGGGAGAAGAGAACGGGGAGCAGGTGAGGAACGAAAAGTATGGGAAACCAAATTCAGTTGGAAGGAAGAACGAAACTCTTTTTTTGGGCAAATTAACGAAAAAGTTTTCCAAGTACCACTGCTCCACTTTTACGCTATGTTTGGAACTGGGGATGGAAAGAGAAAAATAATACTCCTACTAACGGAGAAAACGAGAGCTTTTAGAGTTGTTCTGCTAAATAAGTGGTTTATTTTTTGTTTTTATTTAAATTTTTTTCGTATTTATTAATTTTTCGTTAATTTTTTTTGGAAATTATTGCTTCGTTATGATGAGAGAAATTTAAAAAGTAAAAAATTACGATCGAAATCTAATTTTTTTAATAAATACGAAAAAATTGGCTTATTTTTGTTTTTATTAAAAAATATTAGGTTTCGATCGTAATTTTTTACTTTTTAGATTCCTCTCGTCATGACGAAGCAATAATCCTCAACAAATTGACGAAAAACTAACAAATACGAAAAAAAAATTGAATAAATGCCAAAAAATAAGCCACTCAACTTATTTAGAAGAAGTTGGAGTGAAAATTGAACTCGTTTTTCATACTTTCTCTTGAAACCAAACAATGGGAAAAACTTCCCCTGTCCATTTCTTTTTGTAAAGTTCCAAACACACTCTCTTCTTTCTTTTTAATGGCAAACACACCCTTAACTTCGGCTCGGGGTGCGATAAGTACTTTCTTTATGAATAAGGCAATATCACGATTCACGAGGCATATTTTTAGTGCCACCACCTTCTGTTTGCGTCGACGAAATGCCCTCTTCACCAAGACCCTCGTCAGTCACCTCCCTTCCAATCTATTTTTCTCCCAAAATGCCATGGTCCTGCTCTCAATTCATGTACTGTAGCTTTCCCGGATATTAATAGCTTGAGATGTGTTTCTGAAACGTTTTTACGCTCGCGCTCCATCTCGCACACTCGTCCACAAATTGTGTGACTTGGGAGTGACACTTTTTTAGGAGTTATTTGGGTATCATAACTCGCAAGTTGCAATTCCATTGAAAAAAACTCAAAAAAATAGTTTGTGTTCTAACGGAACGGTGTAACGTTTTCCCATGAACTCTGAAATGTGCCAGTTTTTATTTTATAGTATTTTTTTAACATCTCGACATGTACCAGATTATTTAAGATCATGTAGCGGTAACTTCAAACCTCCCTCACATGGTTCCAAGGAAACCAAAACATAAATTTGACAGAAATGGTAACAGCCTATCCTCATTCAACAAACGAGACAACAGAAGAAAGAACTGCCATCAATTGAGGCTAGCTCACTTCGTCATAATCCTTAGAACCCCACTAAGAGGCCAACGGTTCGAATATCTTCACAGGCAAGATCTCCATCTTCCAATAACAATGTCCGACGTACCCCAAAGAGAAGAATTTCTATCTGAAATATGACACCAATCACAAATCTGGCAAAGATTTGTATTCGCATCAAAATGCTACAATTGCAGTTGTTAGAATTGAACTTATCTGCACCGTAATAACACAGCCCATTGCAGCATGTTTTACGACAAACACGCAACAATAATGCTACTCATCCTCTGCTTCATCTAATAGATTAGGAATACTTCTGCAGAAAGAAAACTTTCCAAATGCAAACAAACTACTCGTACAAATTACAATAGCCGCAAAATGTTTGGAATTCAGCAATATTATTTAACCAAATTAAACAAACAGACCATCGGAATGTATATTTCGTAAGTTGGAACATGCAACATTGTACAGCAGGATTCTAGTACCCATACGAAGTTCTCCTCATCATCCTCATATAGTCATCCACGTTTACTTCTCCATCACCTGAATTTTCAAACAACTAGAGTATTAATAAGCATGCAAAACATTAATAAGAACTGATTGAAAACCATTGTTGAACATTTTCCTAATAACCAATAAATAAAACCAAGAACATGAATATGTTAAAGAGGAAAAAGTGGAGCACCAAAGCTAGAGATTCCAAATCCAGTTTTTTAAGCCCTTCCTGGCTTCACACGAAGGACTTACCAAATGGTTTTTGGGTAAAAGTTCAGTTTTGGCTCTTCGATTCGTAATTGTTGTTGATCTATTGTTTTTTATAGTCATTGTTGGTCTAAAGTTTCTAAAATCCAGTCAAAATCAGGTCGTTTTCTTTTCCTGAATGCCCCCCCTTCTATTGTTTTTAAGTTCATGTACGAGTGTCGATGTTTATTTCATCAATGTTATTGGTTCACCAAGGACAGTCCCTGTAAATCTGTGCTTGTGCAGAGTTAAGAGGGGGAGAGAGAGAGAGAGAGAGAGAGATGCTTATGACATTAGTGTTATTGGCTCACAAAATTATTGGTTCTAACTATTTTTATATGCAAGAAAAGAAAGCAACAATAAAAAAGCATACGCAGGCAAGAACTTCAGCTGGAATAACAAATGTAAATCATATAAAGGTAAAAGACTCAGTTTGTGGCATGAACAAAAACGGTTCCAACTTCTAATTCAGAAACAATTAAAAGTACAAACCTAAAATGCCAGGTGGTTCAAACAAAAAACTGAAGCACACAGCTTGGCGAAATGAGTAAACAAAACAGAAGAAGGAAGACTTACGATCACGATCTGCTTCCTCAATCATCTCTTGAATCTCCTTGTCAGTGAAGTTCTCACCAAGCTCCTTTGCAATTCGCTGAATGTCCGGGGCAGATATCTTTCCCTATACACAAAGGACATATAATCAGTTTCCATAAGCCAAAGACAGAAAAAGGTGTACAGAATAAGTGGTTTACATTCTTGTCTTGGTCGATAATGTGGAAGGCTTTCATGAGCTCTTCTTTGCTGTCCCTTTCTCCAATCTTGGCTGTCATCATGTGCACGAATTCATCAAAGTCAATTGCACCACTGCCATCCTTGTCTACGTCAGCAATCATTTGTCTAATTTGCTGCTTTGTTAAATTGAAATGAGATGTAAGCTAGCAGTCATAATTTACATGTTTGCTTCTGAAATATTGGGTTAAGCATCAAATAATGGCAAATAGTTATAAATCAACTGAGTTGAGACATGAGAGTACACACTTTCTCTTTATCAAGAAAATCAATCAGCCAAAGCCCAAAACCGTAAATTATCTCATCTTTGAATGAAAACTTAATCACATCCATAGACTCCTTACTGAGATTAAGAAAGGTGCCTTCATTTGTAGGAAGTTAGGAACATCATACACAGTTAAAGTTGGAAGGACATAAGTACAAAATGAGTAGCAAATCACTTTGTAAAACATGAAACAGAAAAAACAAATCTTTAGAAGAGGAAACAGATCCTTCACAGGAAACATTAAGTTCAGCACGTAGCATGATAAGTGTTCAAGACTCAACTGTATAGTTAGGCAATTCAATTGCTTAACAGTGTGGCCATAATATGCCATCCATTTTCAGACATGATGGCGATGTGCTATCTCAAGACTCATCAGCCAAATTACCAATCAGTTCACCTCATTACTTAGGCTAAGGCTTCATGACAAGAAAAAGCTCTTCTAAAAGAAGCCTAACTAGCGGACAGAAAGCTCGTAACAACATTAGCTGCTAAAATTACAACCTAGAAATGACCATTTCGTGTACTTACCAAAATTAGTGCAATCAGATTAAAGTTTTAAAAAAGAGTCACTTAATATAAACCAACGCAAATGTGCACGCACGCAGATGAAAGTCCTACACATTTCTGATCAGATTCATTAGCAACAGAGTAACTAAATGAACCATTGCGAGAGAGAGAGAGAGAGAGAGAGAGAGAGAGAGAGAGAGAGAGAGAGAGAGATTTATCCAGGCAGGTGCCTCCTCAGTCCTCACTTTTGGCAATAATAGGGATGATGTTAAGAGACATAAACGAAACTGGGAACCATCAAGTTAAGGTGTTAGCATGTAGATATTACCTCCTCGTTCATTTCGAAACCAAGCGCCCTGAAAAGAAATAATATATCAATACCTCACTTTTAGGTTGCAGTCTCGTCAACCTAAAAAGCAAACAGCGCTCGGGACAAGATATCAATACCTCATTGCAACATTCAGCTCTTTTGCATCAATAGTGCCTAGATGACACGAGTGAAAAATGCAATTAATTATAAAAAGTTTCAGACACAAATCAGTGTTCTTGCACAAGAAGAGAACTCAATACCTGAGCCATCGGTGTCAAAAAGCTCAAATGCTTCCTTTATCTCTTGCCTCTTCTGTTGAGTTAACCCATGCTGACGTCCTCTAGGTTTATCTTTCCTAGATGCACCTTTGTACAGGCTTGCCTGATGAGGAATCAAAATTCAATGAAAGGCTTCAGGAAACAAGAATTTGTCCTAGAAAGCTTAAAACAATCATCTAATATAATGAACAGTTAAGGAAACCCAACAAAATGCGGAAAACGTGTCATACATGGAAGAGCGAAATGGTACTGGAACTAAATCACATCAGCAGTATGCACAACATCGAGGTGTGATGCACCTACATCAAGTTCTCCAAAACTTCAAATACTATAAGATTGGGAAAACAATGTTCACTTAAATTTCATTTCTCACGAAAACTTCTTAATTTGACTACTCTTCACTTATCCAAGGAGATAAAGGCCCAAATATAATGTATCACAGTATGTGAAACCTTAGGCTGTCCATTTTACAACTACTTAGATAATCAAAGGAATCTGACGAATGAAATTAGGATCACACCCAGGAACAATCAAATATGATCAACGGTGCATCCAAGGAAGGGCACGACGTTAAACCAACAGGTTCACAATTTACAACATTCAGTGGTCAAAGAACATCTGAACCACAGTGCCTACTGAAACACTCTTCCGGGTCATGAGTTGTTGCTCATCACAACCTTTATTTCTCTATGTTTGATGCCTAAGATGAGAGGTGGTGCCAGCTATCTTTAACCATATTACACACCCCAGGATGACCCTAATGGCTAAGCCTTGTGGTTGGACCATTGGATCAAGGGCAAAAATACAGCCACCTTAAGGTAATGTAAAACTACATTAGCTTTTTGTTAAATAAAAGTTGCTCTAGTTGCTAGGAGTAGTTTTGTGATGCAAAATGATAATTTCATCGGCCATAACTACTTCAGAATCTGCACCTTAGTAGATTAGTTAATATAAATAAGTTTGGGAGCAAAACAAAAAGATCGTGAATCCTTGAAACGGAACAAGTTTCATGATTTTCACTCAATAATTCTCCATATTGGAGGATACGGCTAAACATATTCAGTAATCTTATTTATAGAAGCTATCTTGAATTGATTTACGTGCAAAATACTCCAAGCAACTAAAAACCCAATGATCTCTCAAGCTCTTGAGGTTTTACATTACCTCATTTCCTAATAGAGATTAACTTTGGCACGGAATGAACCTGAATTACTAGTTACATTTATGTTCAAAACAAACTGAACAGGAAATGGATAGCTAGTCTTAGGTTAGATATGCAATAAGGTCCCCAATTGATATGCCCCATTTTCTTCGTCTTTAAGCAATCAAATGAACTAAAGTTATACTAACGAGATCTTCCAACCAGTCATCTGTTCTAATATATAAAGGGAGAGCACCAATGTGATGTCTCCCATTTTTTTAACCCCCGTCAAAAAAGTGATTTCCATAATTGTCCCTCTAAAATTAAGTATTTATGACTATTTTTTACTTTCCATTAGAAAAATTGTTATTGGCAAAATAGTGAGCAATTTAAAACCACCTACCATAGCCACTACCCCACACATCCTAAAGAAAGGGCAAGAGATAATTTATTAAAGCAATAATAACAAAATTGCAAAAGAAAAAAGAAAAAAAAAACGAGCTCCCACAAAGAAGATGACCTGAATCACATTAGGCAACATGAAATGATGAAACCGATAGCCTAATTTGAATCGTATACAATTCGGATAAAAATTGAGCTTTAGCATACCTCAAAATGAGAGGCCAAAATCATTTACTTTATAAGAAAACTTTAAATCATGAAATTGATTCTACATGCTATTCCAACTAGCCTAATTTACATGGGAATGAATCCTATACAAGGGCTGAAAGTCAAACCTAACCAAATGAAACACCAAAAAAGTGCAATTTACCACCCAATACCCGGTTCTAGATTAGGATCGTAACTATAGTAACCATTAGCAGAGCACACTAATCAGGAACAAAACGGAATCAAATCCTAGGAAGGAACAATTTATATAGGTGAAACCAAATTTTGAGATTCATTCAATCAAATATGTACGCAACTAGTATATTGCACGGAAGATGATCAATCCAAACCAAAGCTAGGGTTTCATACGAAGAGACTTACCATGACTTAGCCCGATGATCTTCTCGATGAGATATGCCCCCGGAAAGTTTTCTCTCTCTCGATCTTGACGTCGATCGGTGTTCTGTGTTTTGGGTGTAAAGTGAAGCGGTTTGAAGCTTTCAACGGTAGATATCTCATCAACTGTGCCGTGCCTTTTTTTAATTGATCTATAATAATATTTTTTTAGGTAATTTTGAAAGTATTTTTAAAAGAGTTCATTAATATATAGTATCAAATAATATTCATAATGCATATAAATAGTATTACCAATTAAAAATTATAATTAGTTTTTTTATCCATATGGGATATGACGAGGGACAAAAAAATGGAGACGAATGAAGTATATGTCAAGTTTGGCTCGGCTCGGATCTTCTGGGTTTCACCTTCCTAGAACCTAAAATTAAACCGAGAAATATATATTTCGCAAAATCAAACCGAACCAAAGTTATCCCCCAAAGTCCCGAACCAAAGTTATCCCCCAAAGTCCCGAACCGACTAGCTCGGTCAATTTTATCACCCCTAGCATTTTCTCTTAGCATTTAGTAACTTCATGCTTGCAAATATTGTTCTATAATATGTCACTCGTTAATTTTATTGTTTTACTGTTGTGTTGACAAAAAATTAAAGCACTACATAAAAGAATGACTCGATCTCTATTTTTTAATCTCCGTTCAAAATAAATCTTTATTTTGTAATCAAGGTAAAGGTACAAATTGACCAATTAATTGAAAAGTTAATGTTGACAACACATGCTTTTGAGTACCAATCGCATTTCGTACGCAGCTCAGTAAACTTATAGCGTTACTCAAGTTGATATCTAAAAATTAAAGATTAATTGATCATCTATTAAAACTTGTTTGATAACAATATATTCTACTAATAAGAGTAAGTCAAGCTATATTTCGAAGTACCCAAAAATAAAAGTAAGTAAAGCTTTATCTTTCTAATTCATTGAGTTTCCAATTAAAGCTTGAACAATTCGTTTATCCGTTGGCTCAACTCATTTTTCATCTCATTTCCTCGATCAAAATAGCAGCATAAATTATATTAAAGGGGAATGTGAAAGAAAATTTCATGAACCATTGTGTTTTTGAAATATTATTATGGAGTATCAATATCAATAATAATAATAAACTTAAAACTATGATATTCGCACTTCTGATTTTAGTTTTTACCATCTCCATATATACTTACATTGTTCTTTTATCAATTAACTTTCACACATTAATTAACAGAGAAATATTACAATACACACTCTTCTTATTTGAGTGTGTATCATATGCATTTCCAAAATGTTACGAATCGTATTGCTAAAACGTTACGAATCATATAAAGGTTACGAGATACACAAAAATGTTAAGAAACATAATGAAAATATTAAGAATCATACTGCTAAAAGGTTATAAATTTTAGGACAAAAGTTACGAAACTCACTAAAATGTAATGAATGAACCATAAAATCTGTGCATATGGTACACCCTTTTAAAAGGTGTGTATTGTAGACTTTCCCTAATTAATAATGCAAAAAATTTTGAACATCGAGAATTTCATTCATGAACCATACAGTACTTACCAATGATTTCATCATGATAGTATGGTAAGAACTACAACCATTTAATAGTAATGTGCATTTCAAAATAAAAAGTCCAGACTCTGTTAGGATCAAAACACACATGCGCACAATTCATGAGCATACAGTTAATAAATCGACACAGCAATATACGTGGTTTCCCAAAATCGGGTACGTTCACTGGAGCAAGAGAACAGTCTTTTATTGATGATCACGATACATAGAGTTTTACAACAGAGCAATGTATATACCTCCTTTATTCTTGCCATGATAACACCATACCATACTGCGGGAGGGGGCATACCTCCTCTATTCCTGCCCTAATAACACCATACTATACTGAGGGAGAGGAGGTAAGGAGGGGGCTACGCCCCTTCCCTCACCCCCCCTAAATTACGAAACACCTGGGCCGAAGTCTAGTTTGGATCCGTGATGGGCTAGTTGCTTCACTTTGTTCCGCTTTGATCCACTATGCTCACAATTGACTTTTATTGTAGAACTTATCGATACCTCTCATAATGTGAGCCACAAACTCTAAGAAACTCAAATTTGCACGTACTATAAGCAAATCTCAAATTTTAAAAATAGTGTCAACCAAGAGGAAGCAGAAACCCCAACAAATGGGTAACCCAAATCAATGAAAACAAACACAAATGACATCCATACAGACAAGGAAAATAATCCAGAGGGTTGCAAAAGCTCCATAAAAGGAAAAAACACTCCCTAAAAATGACGAGAAGGATAAAACAACAATAGAAAATATAAAAAAAAAAACCCTTATTGGGTCTTCATCATCAAGCACGGGCCTCAAAAGATCTTCTCTTGTTTGGTTCAACTCTCATCTCATCTCATTTTTCGCTCTATACGTTTCTTAATACATTTTTCTTTCTATCTCTCTCCACTCATTACATCAAAAATAACTTTTAAAAAATTGAACCAAACAAGATGCTTGTGATTTGCCAGCTAAATCGACCCAAATGTTGCCAAACAAGCCTCGTCGCTGAAGTGGACGGTAGACGCTAGATCTGACATAGACATTGTCGAAGATGAAGATTTGAGTTTTGCTAGATTTAAAGGCGCAAAACTAATATACGTAAAAATAAAATAAAAATTGATTTAAAGCGGAACTTGATTTTACGACGAAGGAATTGATGAGATGCAGTCTAAAAGTGGGCCCCTCGTACTCTTGCTTTTCTGTGTTAAAATCTGAGGAAACTTGTAGGGGCTAATTTCGTCATTTACTTTTTGCATTTATCATTTCATTCGAAGTTGAGTCCGTACAAATTTGGCCAAGTTACAATGTGAGCCTACACGCGCGCGCGTTCCTCACTCCTGACAACCCACGAGGTTGTCTCTATCATTTGCCTTTTTGAAAGTCATTGGTGTGGAGAGAGAAAATATGAAAGGATGGAGACATTACGTAATAATGTACAGTAATAAATTTACACAAGTCCAGCAACAAGACTATGAATGGTACAAGAGGGATTACGCATGTTAAGACCTTGATTTTTTGAAAAGTTCTTAGGGAGGAAAGAGAAAAGAGGAAAAGATGGAGACATTGCGTAATAATATAATAAATTCACACAAATAAAGACAATAAGCGTATGAATAGTACAAAACGGACGGGAGCAAATTAATTCTGATAAATGCATCCCTAGTTCATATTTTTATATATAAAGTACTTGTGAATCATGATTGAAAAAAAAGGTGCTTGTGAATATAACCAAATCATGCGAATCAAGTAGGTAAAATGTATGATTTGTCAAAAAAAAAAAGGTAGGTAAAATGTCCTAGTACTTTTTAGTTTTTACATAACAACAAAGCACAAAACAAGTGTTTATTTATATTAAAACAAAAACAAAACAATACCCTACTCCTGTACGTGGAACCAACCCATGACAAAGAGTGCACGTAATTGTTTGTGTATATGTTCGTTCGACCCATGGTCATGGTCGTGTGTGTGGTTTTAGAATTTTGATGAAAACAAAATACACGGGGCGGATCAAACTCCCGGATCACATCCGGATCCGGATCGAAAATCTACATCCACTCCCTCCGGGCGTATCTGATGGTGTGCCGTCTCAGCCACAGCTGATACATCACCATGTGAAACGCATCGAACGGCTGTGGCACCTTGTTCCACACGAAGTGCCTCCCTGCCGTCACACCCAATCCCCTCATCCGCTCGTACCGTTCTCCGCCGATCCCGCCCAGCACCCGCTTCAGCTCCGCCACCCCGCCGCGCGACCCCACAAACACTGCGATCTCCGACCACCTCACCACGTCGATCAACGGCATGTCCTGGATTGGACGGTCCGTAATCACCACCGGCACGCACCCCAGCCTCAACGCCTCCCCCAGCCACGACCCATCCCCGCCGTACACGAACAAGCAGAATTTACTCTTCGTTAAATCCGACGGCTCAGATTCAACCAAAAACTCAGGATCACCCTCCACTTCCTCGACCAGACTCGACTGACTTTCCTGTTCCTCGTCCCGCTTCATGAACCCCAAAAAGGTCGCCGTTTCTTTACCCACGGGCGCGTGAGGAAGCGCGAGTGGGGAAGGGGGTACGGGCGGCAGGATTACGTCCTTGTGGGGGAAGAAGTCGCCGGAGGTGGTCGGAAAGCAGGAAATCTGGACGGAATTTTTCTTTAACTCGAGGACGTTGCGGTCGGGGGCGTGGCCGATGCCGGCGCAGGAGAGGAAGAAGTGGTCGGCGCCGAGGCTGCGGTACCAAAAGGTGAAGTTGGTCCGGAGGGACTCGACGAGGCCAGAGAGGGAGCGGGACGGGAGGCCGGGCGGGAAGGGGACGTAGAAGAGGTGGGCCTCGTTGGGGTCGTCGGTGATGAACCGGGAGTTGAGGAGGGAGGCGTGGAACAGGGATTCGGACGGGGTGGTGAAGGTGAAGGGCGTCGGTGGGGGGTAGACGTAGACTTTGAAAGTGGCGAGCATGCGGTCGTAGTCGGGGAAGAGGACGGTGGCGGGGGAGAGGTACGGGGAGTCTTGGAGGGGTTTGGGGTGGACGGAGGTGGGGGTGAGGAGAGAGAGGAGGAGGAGGAGGAGAGAGAGGGAAGGAGTAGTAGCCATTTTTGGACGAATTGAGGTGATCAGGACCTGAGGTGTAATGGAAGTTATGGAACAGAAGAAATGGCCAACAGGCAACAGTGCTGTTTGAAACTGCCAATTGGCGTTCTTGGAAGACAAAGTCCTGGTTATTGCCGGCCTGCGTCACCTTCTTCTAAGTTTCGGTTAAATACAAAACGGTCAAGTGCGGTGAACTATCACATTACATCACATTAAAAAGTGCTACACACACAACGGTTGTATTAGTTGTGTGTGTAATTCTGAGTGATATATACGGTATTTTTTTTTAGAGATTAAATTTTTACACCGCCAGTGTAAATATTTGTTTCCTCTAAATTAATTATATTGTGCCACATCGCTATGTTTTATTGATTGAGACTATTGTTTTGTAACGTGGCGCAATATAATTAATTTGGAGGAAAAGAATGTTTACACCGACGGTATAAAGAATTTATTCTCTTTTTTTAACTCGATGTCCGGGCCTAGCTTGCTGCGATATAGTATATGATATTAAGGCCTTATTTTTCAGAGATTGTTATATTTTAAGTATTTATTTTTCATTTTATGAGACATGTTATTCTCTAATAATATAGCAACTTTAATTTTAAAAATATATTTACTCCCTCCGTCCCATAATGTTTGTTCGGTCCAAAAAATAAAGACGTCAAAAATAATATAATTTTTATAAGAAAATTTTAAATTTTTTTCAATAATTCACTAAATATCGATGAGTTCTTTTAATTTATGAAAAAAATTTAAATTTTTTTCCAAAGAAATGTATTAATTTTTAGTCATCATTTTGTAGATTAAACAAATATTTTAGAACGGAGGTAGTATTTTTCTTAAAGGAACGCGGCCTAAAATTGATAAGTGGAAGATGCAAGTTAATTTAACAGTCAATAATAAAAGTGGAAAAAGTTACAAGCTGATTTGGACAAGTACTCGAATTCGGATATATATACAAATTATCCAGTGAGGAATTCCTTACGGTTCTATCGTGAGGACCTGCAGAACGTGATTTTAAGGGTACCCTCATGAAATCAGCAAAAAAAATGACTTGGAATGACTCGATTTGAGTAGTTTTTTTATTGAACCGTTCAATAAAAATTGCTCCAATCAAGCCCTTACCAGTCAATTTTTTTTTTTGCCGATTTCTCACGAATACTCTTAAAATTATGTTCTGATCACTTTGAGCGGCTCGAATTATCGAAATTTGCTTATATATATATATATATATATATATATATATATATATATATATATATATAACTTGAAATTTTTTTCCCATACAATACAATAACTTTTTTTTACCGTAATCGCATCCAAATAAATTACTCCCTCCGTCTCTTTTTAAGTTTTCTGCTTCGTAACTCCAACTTATTAAGAAAATATAATCATTACACCTTTCACATCAACTTTTACCTCTATTTTTTATATTTATCCTCTATGGAGATATCATCATTACACTCTTACTCATTAACTTTTCAAAATGAAATTACAAAATTGACACTTTTTAAATGACAGACCAAAATAAAATACTGAATTTTAAAAAGAGGATAGAGGGAGTACCATGTATATCAAACTCCTTTCCGTGCGATTGGAACCCGCAACCTCACAATACTGAATACTACTACACAATCACTAGGAACACTTGGCCAACTAATTGCCTTGGTTACTCATAAACTATTGAGACAAGTCGTCATTTTATCTCCAATGACTATCTAAATTTGTTGTTATATTTTACTATTAATTGTTAATATGGAATATCGAAAGGGTGGATTTAGTTTTAAAAGTCAAATAGTAACTTATTTTTGTTTTTATTCAAAAAAAATAGCATTTGTTAGTTTTCTGTTAAACTTTTTGTAACTTATTGATTCATCTCGGTGAAAGAAATTGGAAAAATATAAAATTTTGATCAAAACTCATAAAAAAATTTAAAAAGACAAAAATAAATTAAAAAAAAATTGTCTTTTTGACTTATTTTTATCTTTATTCACAAAATTATGAATTTCGATCATACTTTTTTATTTTTTCGATTTCTCTCAATGAAACGAATCAATAAGGTACAAAAATTTAACGCACAGCAAACAAATGAAAAAATAAAAAATAAAGATAAAAAAATAAGTCACCTGACTTTTTAATTCAAACCCAGTCTAATTGGGATAAAAACTTACCAACCTTACGCGTGCGTATTTAATTAACCCGCCAATAAGCCTGCGTCTAACCGACGACTTAAACCTAAGTTGTTACAGCCAAAAAGTCAAATGAAATGTCAATTTCTTGCTGGGATGTTTAAGAGAACTTGTCAAAATTGATAGCAGAACCAACAAATATTCCAAATTATATATAATAAAAATAGATGAGATCAAAACATAAGAAAGTTTTGACCAAAATAAATAAATAAATAAATAAGAAAGTTGAAAATAAAGTAATACCGGCTTGAGAATCTCATTCGAACTAATGTATATCCAGGTCGATCCCTATTGATCCACGCCGCAATCCCTTGTACTCTACCTGGAGGGACTGGTTTTTTTTAACATCCAATTACTACTCCCTCCGTTTCCAATTGAGAGAGTTCATTTTGAAAATTTCAACTATTTAAGGGGATGTGCAATGATTACACCTATAATGCTTATCATTTTCACTATTATCCCTATATTCTACATCCTGCATAACCCTTATATTCACTTACGAGAGACACTTTTGAAAAATCACCAAATTTTTTCTTCCATTTTTAGAAAATAACCATCATTTTAGAACAATCAAAAATGAAATAATGGACTCTCAATAAGGGGGAGTATCGTTCAAGCCTTTAACAAGTTTAGTTAACATCTGTTAGCCGGAAGCGACGGTTGTGTTGGATTATGGGGTTGGTGGGGTGTCTAAAAATGGGAAAATTATTCAACGCTCCTGCACCACCATTACCCAGTGTCTTAAAATCCTTTTTTACCGCACATTTTTGTATGATTTCTACCACAAAGTATGCCGAATTCACACAATGTGTGTGGTGAAAAAAGAATTTGAGGCAAAGTCAGTGGCGGTTCTAGGAATTGTTATCAGTGGTGTCACTCAGTGGGGTCACTCAATAGTTGTGTAGCACCACATTTATGATATCCCTCATCTGCAAGAGTATACTTCTTGGATCATGGACAGAAGGGTAATTAGAGGGTGTTTTTACTAACCAACAAATTGTGAATTATTTTTTTTTTTGTTTTATCCTTATTTAATTTTTTTTTTCAGGTTTGTTTTTGTCGCGCCAAACTTTTATGTAATACTGATTTGCCTCGATGATGTATTAAAAAAATAAAAAAAATATGATTTTTACACTAGTATTCAAGAAATATCCAATCAAAAGCTCAAAATATTTAGATGGAGAAACTTTTTATACAGTAAAATGTAGAGAATTGTAGGGTAGTGTGTTCATCGGACACGACACCAATACTATAAGGCTAGCATCTACGTTGTCATTGAGCACCCCCACGTGATAATGGCCTCAGCAGGTGGGGCATTCCGTGGAACCTCCGAAAGGGTCGTTTCAACGGTCCAACAAATACTAGTATGTTCTACGTGCCACGTGGTCTTCTCTATTCTTTAACTCTTTCCGTTAGCCCAAAGAGAGACATCGGAATTTTACAGTATTTATTTTACATTGATTGAATTTCTTTCAGCCAAGTCTGGGTGGTGTAGTTGGTTATCACGTTAGTCTCACACACTAAAGGTCCCCGGTTCGAACCCGGGCTCAGACAATTGTGCATTTTACTTTCTTTTGGAATCAGCTGTTGTTTTACAACGTGCAACATATCATGAGTCATCTGGTTAGTTATAAAAGGGCTTGTTCGTTTTGGGTATCCAAGTATCCAAATCGCACACGGTCAAATTTCCTTCATCTCTTTCTTTAATCATTACTTTTAAAATTCTTTCTTAAAATCCATATTGAACAGAGTCAAAGAAAACCTTTTTCTACCGGAGATTTGTAACGTATATCACCCTTTAAAAGTAACAAATACACAAACATTATGTATGAGATAGAAATGAGAATTTTACGTGCTCGATTCACTGCGGATTCAAATCCCTCTCCCGTATTTTTCTACCGGATTTGTTTGTGAATAAACCTTTCTACCGTTCCAAATGATCAATCAAACTTGTGTTATTTTTTCCCTTGTTTATAAAATCTGGTTCATGGCCCCTCGGGCCCTCACCTGACAGTGAGTGAGTTCTTTTGAGATATTATTTTCCCTTGACTTTAAGCACATAGTCAATCTAAGCTGCATGTGTTTGGGTTTTAAATTGTAATCAACCATTTAAATTAAAGTCAGCTAACAAAATGATTTTTGGGTTGTGTTCATATTCATGAATATTATTTATTGTAAATAAATCCACATGAAAGTGATTGTGCACACTTTCAGAGTTCAATATCTTAAGAATGACATAGTAAAAGATCATATTTGAGAACACAAAAAATCTATATGTACTGCATTGGATTCTTTAAAAATCCCTGTACAAACTATTATTTTCAATCTTTTTGGTTTGCAAGAAATGGAAGTGCATGTATAGTACCCGTCACCTCTACCACAAAGTATTGCTCCGTCATGCCACAACACTATCTATAGAGGATCCTACCGCACCTACGTCAGGATAGAGGCTAAGGTTTCAGCACGTGTGAGTGGCGACACGGGGGTCTTGTAATGCACCCTTGAACTACAGGATCCCCGGTTCCGTGTGAGTTGCGTTAGGGGTACATTTACCACCAATGAGGAGCTACGGAGACTTGAACTTGTACTTGTCCAACCAATTCCAAGTTCCAGCGGCTGAATCAACCGGTAACATGGACTTTCTTATTGGGCCAAGATGTAAAAACCGACCCTACTCTAGTACTCTACCGAGTTCAAAACGAATCCAAAAGCCCACCGTCTGGCCCATCTCCAGCCCCTTGTCGCGCGTAGAAAGTTAGTTAACGGCTAACGAAGTAACGGTAGGTTTGCTCTAACGAATCGATAAAGTATTGACCATTGAGATCCGCGAACACTTTTCTTCCAGACTAAGAAAAAAGCGAGCCTGCTCAGCCTAGGGCTCCTCCGTCTTGAAACCCGAGTCTCGATTAACTGCAGATGTCGTCAACCTGAACGATCTTTCACTCTCTCTCTTTCTCTCTCTCCTCTGTATCGCCATGGACGAATCTTATGCTAACCTTCAGACCAGCCACTTGCTCGGTTCTGTCCCGGTACGCGCTGATTACGGACACATGTAGTATTTTTGTTTAATGTTTTTGTGGAATGTTGTTATGATTAGTTTTCCCTAATCTGGGATTGCTTTAGATTTTATTGCGCGATCTCATGGCATGCTTTTCGTATAGTTTTCACAATCCAAAATGTAATTCATTGAAATGCCAATTGAAGATATTAGCGGCAATTTCGTTTTGTTCCTCGGAATTGTGTATTTACCAGGAAATGAAAGAACCGAAGATAAATTTAGAAAGCCGCAAGGTTCTTGATACTACAGTACTAGGTCAAATATTGGGAATTGAAAGAATAAAATCTGATGGTTCATACGAGCTTCAACGCGAACTCTTTAAATTTGATGTTTTTTCGCAATATCCTGAAAGTTTTTGTCCACTCATTTTATCGGCAATTTTATTTTGTTCGTCGGAGTTGTATATTTATCAGAAATGAAAATGGGAAATGAAGATAAATTTGGAGAACTGGAGGTTTCTTGCTTCTATTTTATTAGGTCAGATACTGGAATTGAAAGAATAAATCTGATATTCATACAAGCTTCGACGTGAACTCTTTAATTTCAATTTTTTTTGCAAAATCCTGAAAGTTTGTTTAGACGACTGGCTCTAGTTTTTAGATTTGTATTGTCCATAGAGGCATTAATTCCGAGGGTAAATTATCAATTATGCATTTAGTCATAATCAGGGATTGAAACTTGGGTAATCGAGTTCTCTATGTTGATTTATGGTTACTTTCTAATCTTTTCATTGCAAGAGTGCAACTCTTCTCAGCAAATCTATTTGTTAATTATGCCTTTTGCATTCACGAATTTGTTTGGCTTTTCATCATACAGGCCGTGGTTAGTGAAGGCCGGAAGAGCACTAGTTATGAGGGTATGGGGCTCGAGTTGGAAATCCTTCAAATCCCCTTAAGACATTCTTTCTGGTGTTTGAATCTGAATTAAAAACGTTCTTTAATGCCTAATTCAAATTATGTGCAGCCCCTGTTGCAAATTTGCAAGCATTTCCTCCAAACGGTGCAGGCGGGGGGCGGGGATACCAAACACTTCGAAGTCCAATTGGTATGTGATTCGAATTACATTTTCCGTGTTTGAAACTTGATGTTGACCTTAATTATCTTAATGAATAGTCGCTATTAATTATTGTATATTGAATTTTCCATTTGCTGATGATTGCCCTATGGCTTACTCTTGCTTTGTGATTGAGCAAAATTTACATCTGGTAATGGATTCATTGGATGGAGTCTACGGCTTGCTTGATTTTCTAATAACCTTTTGCTCCATTTTTCTTGTTGCGCTAGAACCAAGAAGACAATTTTTTTGCTCAACAATGCTTATCAAGTTTTATTCTTTTGCTCAATCTTTACTTTATATATTCCTAATAGATTTCCTTCTTGTCTAACCATGCAGAAGAAATTGAACAACAACCAGCGAACAATTGGAATGGAGTGTTTAGTATCTCATCATACATGCAGTATTTCAATGTAGACACTGACGTTGTGGTGAACAGATTGATGAGTTCTTTGTATCCCATCAATGGAGATTTTTTCAGCAAGATTGACAGTAACCCTGATCTGTGAGTTCTGGGAATCTTCAGTCTCATATATAGTTTTACCTACACTATCTTTTTTGGTTTGTTACTAACAAATGATTGGAAACACAATTTTTCAATCTAATTGTGTTCGTTGAAAGAGGGGTGTGAGGGGGAAAGATTCATTTTTTGGGCACGAGGCCATGCAAGGGGAAGTTGTAGATGATAATTTGGACACGTTGGGCTTGGTGAAGGATTTTTGTTTGTTTGATATGTTAACTGGTTGAGGAATGTTATTACTCATAAGTTATCCCTGCTGACTTTTAGATTTCGAAGGAAAGTACACTTAGCAATGTGATGGAACGGTGAAATTCAAAATCTTTGTGTGTGTGTGTGTCTTCGTTGCAATCTATTGTTTGATTATAAATCCCCATTCCCTCACTCAAGAATCAGTTACTCATTCGAGACCTTTCTTAGGAATAGATATTCAGAACTTTTTTAATGTACTTTTTACTCTCTTACAAAAGAATGTCATTGGAGAATTCTTTTGGTTGTTTGATGGTGGTATCGGTGCGTTCATTTCATGCTTTTATTTGCTTATTGATCAATAGTAATATAAACAAAATACCAGACACTCCATTTATCATTGTATATGCATGATCTGCATTACAATGGACTAGGGGGCAAGTATTAGATTCAAGTGTATTTGTAAAGCATGAGACCTTCTTAAACCCTCTTTTGCCTCATAAAATAAAAAGTATGTTCAGGTTATACGGCATAAATTATTTAGGACAAGTAAAATTTGGATAACTCTCTTTCATCCATGTCAAAGTCTTGAAGTTTTTTCCTCTACATTTCTGACACGCGTATGTTAGTTGGCATGCATGGTGTCAGATGCTGATAGATGGATCACATACGTATGTCAGAGGGTAAGTTGGTTGCAAATTGTGGTTGGTTCTTTTCTTTGCTCTTTTTTTTTTCTTTTTTTGTTACTTCTCTGTTGCATTTTTGGCTTATCTTTTGGATTCTCAACCAGAAGATTCAAGTTAAGAACAGAAATTGAAGGATGAAAGTCTTCCTTTGCCCAGGCAATCAAGCATACATCGTACAAGAATAATACACTTTCCACTGCACTTACAAGAAGTTGAAAACTTCTTCAATGACCTGGGAAAAAAAAAACTGGAAAAATATTCCAACTATAGAGTGGGGAAGCACGATCTTACCTGTGCGACCCCTTTGACTTCCTTTCCTACCATGAGGAGACACAACTTGCAGGAAAGGAAGTTGGGCAAGTTGCGGAGACAGCTTCTAGTGGGTAAGCATGATCTTACCTGTGCATTAACATTCGTAGGTAGGGCCTTATGAGGAAATCAAAACATCGACGAAGAGTATTTAACTACTAAAGGCATGCAATTACTCTGCTTTGCTACCTATGAGCGTAGTCTTGGTATTTGTATGTGTGGCTTTGCTGTTCTTGAGTGTATATTTTTCCATATTCATTGTTTATCCTGAATGTTATGTTGATTGTTGACCACTAATTTTTTTTCCGATAATGAGTATGAAGGAATTCATGTTCCAATGCCTCGGTATGGTTGCCTTGATTTACCATACATGCTTGGTGATTCTAAGTTGCCACGTGTTCTGATTTTCAGCTATGGGCTTGTTTGGATCTCCACTACATTGATGTTTGTGATTGCTTCCCTTGGAAATTGTTCCACCTACTTGATGGATAAACGCAGTGACAGTAGTACTTCTTGGAGCTTTGACGTCAACTACGTAAATGTGGCAGCATGCACAATATATGGCTACACAGTCATTGTTCCACTGGCATTCTACTTCTTGCTTCAGTATCTGGGTTCAAAACCCAGCCTTATAAGCTTTTGGTGCATGTGGGGATATTCACTCTCCATTTTTATTCTCAGCTCTGTAAGTCTCTATACTGGCTCAGGTTATACAACCAATATCTACTGATTCACAATAGGATGTGGATATACTCTTCCACATGTTTGGTTAATTAATATATATGCACATGCTTATACATGATCCCCTGATATACAAAACACGCTGCATGTATATTGTCTACCTTGATCTTTGTTCAACACTTGGGGAATAAAAATAACTGACCCTAGTAATACGACAAATTATCCCATTATTACAACAAATAATTGTATGCATGTACCCTACGAAAGTAAACTTTAGCTTATGCGACTATGCCTCTACCTTCCTCAAATTTACTCTCCTTATTTTGAGGATTTTAGACTGATTGATTTATTCCCACTTACATCGCATTAAACCTTCTTATCTGCTTATGAATGTTACCCACGGACAATTATGTAATCTATGATATTTGAAGATTAGAAATTGTTATGGCCGCTGTTTCAGTTTTTTTTACAAGATATTCCTTTTTTTCTTTGCATTTTGTTATCGTTTTACCTATTTTTTATGGTGTTAAAGATTTACAATACATGATCCTGGAAACACACAAATAATTGTTAGTTTGTTACACTATCCCTATTTCACAACTATTATGAGTCCATGACAAAGGAGCTTTAGCTTCTAATTTTTTGTTCCCTACAATAACATCACCTTTGTTACTTTTGGATTATTTATAATGTGAATAGAGTGTGCTTTATTGGCCTAACTTCTAACTAAGAAAAATTTGGCCGAGGTCTGAATGAATTCCAACACTCGTTTGCCTTATTGCTTCTTGAAGATAACAAGAGTCCACCATTCTGCTTCAGATGAGTGGGGGTCCGGGGCAAAATGTTTCTGTTGCTTGGGAGAAAATAAGTAATTGGTTTGTCGTTTGTCCTTGATTCGTTTCTATACGTGTTGATCGCAAAGTTGAAAAAGAGGCAAAAGAGGAGAGACATGTTTTGACCTAATATGTTGATTGTATACAAGGTGAATTTGAGGATCTCTTCATTGATGGTGTCTTTACTGATGAAAAAACTGCCCAAATAGTAGTTACTGTGTTGTGAAACCTTTGGTACATGCTAAATTGATGTACTTCTCTTTGTAAATGGTTATAACTGAGATCTAACCTTAATTTGCCTGATGAATATACAATGGTCCATTGAATTCTCGGAGGAGCTACTCTGTTTTTTATACTAAGTCTAAAATTAATCATTCTCTCTGGGAAGATTGTGATCTGATGCCTTCTCATATTATTTCTATTTACAATATTTTGCAGGTACTGTTGATAATCCCTGTTGAATTTATCCGATGGACTGTCATTATCATTGCCGGTGCTGCATCAGCTTCCTTTGTTACCCTGAACCTAAGGTCGTATGTAGAGGGGAATGATCTCACAGTGGTGCTGGTTGCTGCATTTATTTTGCAATTGGGCCTGGCAATCTTCATCAAGATGTGGTTTTTTGCATGAACGTGACACCACTGTTGGTCCTTGCTCGTCGAGTCTATGTCTGTTTTGTAGCGTAGAATTTCAAAGATGTTAACCGTGTTGATGTCCGGTCGGGGAACCATTTGCTCGGATATGCTTACCGGCTAATGTTTGTAAAAGTTAAAGGAGACATTCAGCAACAGTATGGTAGTTGTATGGGAGCATGCTGTTTTCCCGTCAAGTGGTATTGGATCTGAATGGCTCAAATATTTCATCTGCAGCCATTAGGAGACATCAGGGGGAGAAGAATCTTGTGTAATTTTTTTTTAAGCTTCTTTTTTCAGGTAATTTTCTCTGTCGAACTTGGTCTAGTGTAAATGTACAAACAAGGTTGTTGTGTCTGGAATATAGATCTGTCGAGGAATTCGCGGAGTGGAAAATAAAATTGTTAGAGATTATACTTTATCACGTAGCAAAAGATGATGAAGTAGAATCTTGTATGCCTCTCTCTCTCTCTCTCTCCAGGCAAAGCTAAGATGCATATTACTTTGTGTTTCTGAAGATGCAACCCTGTTCAGTTTGGTTTGGATTTTGAGAGTAATTTATGGTAGACCAATATTCTCCACTCTGTAGACCAGCTATCATGAATTACTTGTGATAGCTATTTTGGCCAAAAAGAAACGAATCTGCCGTGAATCGAAACCCCGACCGAGAAAGCCAATCTGGGGTTAGCAATTGGCTCTGTCCCGTCCCGAGCTTGACCCTAATTGGGGCGGTTTTTGTTGTAATTTTTTCAAGAATCGGTTTGGGTTCGAGGAAAAATTAGAAAATATCGATCGGGATCGAATAGGGTTCTGAATGATATTGCCAGCCCCAAAATGTGTTAATGTTTTAACAAACTTTCCCCATCAAACTGGTTTTTTTTTTTGAACAAATTTTCCTATGTATACCAGTGTCTTCCCATTTTGTTTTAAAGTTAAATAACTTTTTCCTCATATTTCATGGAGCGGGGTGGGTGAATAAACTCGTCTTCCAACTAGGACAAAAACAGGAGCGCAAACGCATTCAATGATGCTACAACCACACATAATCACGTAAAATACTTAATACACACACATTCACATTTGTGAGGCCCATCCCATTTGTGAGGGTGTGTGGTGCAGTGTATGTGGACTCCACCCCACTTGTGAATATGTGCAAGTATTTGTGTAATTGTGTGTGGTTATATAATTATTGTCAACGCATTACCCGGTCAGGGGACGGGATTGTGTGAGGCCCCGTTCCGCTTTCTCCTAAAATTTTCTTTTAAAAAAAAGAAGATAATTTCAAATTCAAATATAACAAAAATAAAAAATATTTTTAATTTTTTTTTTCATAGTTTAAAAGATCTCAATGAGATCTATTATTAGAAAAATTATTTACGTCAACACATAATTTTGAACTTTAAATTATCTTGTTTTTTTTCAAAACCTTATTTTTCTAAATGTGGAACGCCACCTAAGACTCCTGTAGTCCTGTTAGTGGTACAGAAAACCGATCCCGCTGCGTTGCCTGCCATTCGGAAGCCAGTCTTGTGAGATAACGAAGCTGACCCCACTTGTGCTTACGTGGCGCTCTTTGACTGTACGCCCAAAAAAGTCCAAACTCCGCCAGCAAGTCGTACTCGCCCCCAGATCCGGTACCTAGTATATTACTACTAAACTAATAAACGTACCACGTTCAGTGAAAAATTTCCTAAAACCCTACGCCCACCACCCTCTGTGCCGCCTCATTTCTCGGCGGCTCTCTCTCTCTCTCTCTCTCCCCCGCCCCAAAAACTGAATCCACAATGGACGCAGTGGATTCAACACGAGTGTTCGTCAAAGGCGTTAAGCGCGTCATCATCAAGGTATATTCTACTACATTCACAGTCCGTTGTTTCGATTACGTTGAAATACACCGTATTTTCTGCTACGAAATGCCCGTGGTTGCTTTAATTCGTCATTTCTTCTCGGAATTTACCATAACTTCTGGATTACTTTAACTCTGTTCTCTTTCTTCCTCATTCGAAGCAAATGTAGCATATTATTACTTCTGATTTGTCGAACGTGATAGTTGAAGCCTCGCTGTAGCTGAAGCATAACAGTCTGTCCATGAGCTTTAAAGAAAGCAAAAGAGCAAAGAAAACATTAGATACAATTGATTTTGGACAGGTATGGGATTGAGGGACCGGGAAAAATTGTGTGACGGCAAAGCAAATGGGAAAAAACAGGTCTCTTTGTGAACATCTGCCCGACACTTTGCAAGCTTGATTGGACGGAATTTTATGGAATCATAATCTTTAGTGTGGTATACGTGATATTGCAATTCAGATTTTAAACGTGTTACATACCTTTCGCACGGATGTTACAGTTGCACAGAACCATGGTTTGAAATATCGATGGTACCTATCGGTATCGGTCTATACTACCGTGTCCTGATATGACCAATATGGCGGTGTGAAGGAAAAGCGCGTATGTATTGGTGATACCTAACGGTCTCAGCTGATACATAACGGTGGTATGGGTCCTTTATGGCCGATATGGGCCAATACAGTCAAAATTACCGCAGATATGGTCAAATTACAGCCAGTGGTAACGGTGATATGTTGTGCGAAATTTAAAAAAATCCACAACTCCGGTCACTAATACTGTTACGCTACGACTAATACACCCAGAAACTGCAACATCGGAATTGATACTGTTATGGAGACCAGTATCTTTTCTCGTGAGAAATAGATGGAGTTAGTATCCCTAGTTATACACTCTACTTTGAGCTTTCTCGTTTTAGAATTGTTTCCCTAGTTATACACTCTACTTTGAGCTTTCTCGTTTTAGAATTGTTTCCCTAGTTATACACTCTACTTTGAGCTTTCTCGTTTTAGAATTGTTAAGGACAAGAAACTTGCCAGGGTATTCATCCGCAAGCACTAATCGGAATTTGCTAGCCACAAGAAAACTCATACTAGAACATTAACACGTTGAAATAATTTTGAAAGTTCGTGCTTTGACATTTTGCTGGCATTACTTGTTGACCGTTAAAGGTTGGGACTGCTGTTGTCACTCGAGCTGATGGAAGACTGGCACTTGGAAGACTAGGAGCACTTTGCGAGCAGGTAAAGCGTGCGATTTTCCGCTATCATATTGCAGTGTATTTCTTTTACCTCTTAGTTTGTTAATTTATTTTGGCATCTGTTGAACCTTACAAATGGGTCCTGCATTATAGATTCAAGAACTGAATTCTCAAGGATTTGAGGTTATTTTGGTTACATCAGGAGCTGTCAGTGTCGGTCGCCAACGGCTTAGATACCGGAGATTGGTCAACAGCAGGTTCTTTTTGTGCCTTTCAGCGTTGTGCATTTCCCTGATATGTGTGAAGATTTATTAAGCTGAGTTTGCACTGTATCATGAATTACTTGTGATAAATGATCCGACTGTGATAAATGATCCTAGGGTGCACATGATTGATGGCCAAATTTCCTATCACCCCTGCAATACTGAACGAAAATTTTGCCTTTTGAGGAAAAAAGAATTCTCCTTAAGTTTGTTTCATCTGGTAATCCAAGACATTGGTGTATTTGCATAAATGGTTTGTAAGGGCCCATGATAAAATTTGCAGCTTCTACTTCAAAATTCTACCATGCGTAATTTATCATAGGAAAACTTGTTTGAGAAATGGAGGTAGTCCCGAATTATAGAGTCAAAATATAGTTAATTTACTTATTGACTGATATGTTCTTGGCTTGCAGCTTTGCTGACCTCCAAAAGCCACAAGTCGAACTTGATGGGAAGGCGTGTGCAGCTGTTGGGCAAAATGGTCTAATGGCTCTCTATGATACATTGTTTAGCCAGGTTATGGTCATAATTTGCTTCTGTAATTGCAGTTGATTATATTATTTGGACGTCACATTATGTAGTTACCCATTGCAACCTGAATTGGCCTTAGGTTCTCAATTATCTGGATAATCACTCTTCTGAAACTTAATCTTTGGGTTTTTCTTATTTAGCTGGACGTGACGTCAGCTCAGCTACTTGTCACTGATAATGATTTTAGGGATCATGAATTCAGAAAGCAACTTACAGACACAGTAGAATCACTGTTAGATCTGAAAGTGGTCCCAATATTCAATGAAAATGATGCTGTCAGCACCAGGAGAGCTCCATATGAGGTATTCCTTCTTTTGTGGCTTCGTTTGCATATTTGCAAAGTCAAACTTCATGTCAAGGTTCAAGTTTGTACTCTAGTCCAACCCTTTGTATAATATATGAGAATTTTTTTTTGAATGATCTTGAGGAACGACACGGCATTTTTGATCAAATATAGGCCGGCCGTACTCCTTGTTGTATACATTAGTTTGACTGATTCCTTCTGCATGGAGTTAGTAAATGTCCATACATTCACCTATCTGCATGGCTGCGAGCCTGCTATTGGCAGGAATTTTTTGGATTATTGTTTCTGTCTGCGGGCCTTTAATGTTTGAGTAAGGCAGCTAGTTCTACTGCATGTCTTTTATAGTCCTTTTGTGGTTTGTGCTTGGCTGCTAAGACTTTCAGTGAACGTCCTAACTGATACAATCCGTGGCTTCTAATTGTACTGAGAAAACCCCTTTTCTTATTTACTCCTTTTGTTATGTTATTTTTTACATACGTGGCATATGATTGTATTAGATGTTGATTTTAAGCATTTATTGCAGGATTCTTCTGGGATATTCTGGGACAATGACAGTTTAGCTGCTCTACTGGCTTTGGAGCTAAAGGCTGACCTTCTTGTCCTTTTGAGTGATGTGGAGGGTCTTTATAGCGGCCCACCCAGTGATCCAAATTCGAAGCTTATTCATACTTACATTAAGGAAAGGTACGAGGGAGCGATTACTTTTGGAGACAAATCTCGGGTGGGGAGAGGGGGTATGACTGCCAAGGTAAAAGCTGCTGTTTATGCATCGCAAGCTGGCATCCCTGTGGTTATCACCAGGTATTCTGATTCTTTGAGAATTATCTATTTTGGGTAATGGAATGCATTAGATTGAGCATATTTATATTTGTTCTTCTAATTAGCTTTTTATTATGTTGTAGTTGTAGCTATGCTTGATTATATGTGTTAAAGGCCAGGAATATCAATTACCTCTCTCTCTCTAAAGATGGGTCTTGTTTTCTCTCCTGAAGTTGGAGCGAGTTGGAGGGTTGTTAATATAAATCGATTAGTTGGGTGTGTGCAAGATATTTTGTGATAATCCAAGATTTTGGGAACAGAATGCCATCATTTTCCTATTAATATGTGTAAATGCATCAGCTTAGAAATGAATTATTTTTTGTTCAGCATATGTTATTCGGTAGAGAAAGTCAAGATCGGGTATGTAGTGGCTTTAGTGGGTCCTTTGTGGTCCATCAGTTGGTTGGAAGTGAAGATTTTACCCCAAAAGGTAAACCAATGAAGGCAGTTTAGGGCAATAAAATATACTTACTGCGGGGCTCTAGTACTTCCATTGACGGTTAAATGGACTCAAGAGCAGATCTTCTGCTTAGTGCCACCACACTGATCACCAATCATTTGAGGGAGAAAAAAGATGTCAGTGAGAAGCCCCTTTTCTGGCCCCTTTTCCTTGCCTTTTAACTGTCTTACCTTCATGCCCTGGCTGAATAAAGCTTTTCAACTTGATCAATCAAGTTCTACTACATTTTCAATCCAGAATGTTTGAAAATATGAACACATGTCTTTGCTTCGACTCCAAAATTGCGACATACATATTCACTCCATTGTTCTTATGGCATGTAAGTTCGAATAATAACCCAAGCTGCTGTGTTACACATTGTAAGGGGCAACCACGTTGCCCTGTAGGGTGCTACACCTCCCCTGAATACTAACAAACACGGGCATCATTTTTTCACTTCAAAACATCTCTCAAACAATTTGTTTAGATTAACTCCTAAGCTCTCCACCTATTTCCTGGAAAGAGATCGACTCAGTTGTTTGATGAAGAGGACTAGCTCCTAAAAATCTATAGGTTTTTACTTTTTGTCCCCAAGGAGAACAGAAAAGCTCATCCTTTCATCCCACGCTATTTTCTTGAGAATTTTCAATTCCATTAGCAATAGCAACAGAATGGTTGAAAGCAATACATAGTTTGCTGGAAGCTTATGTGTTTGCTATCTACAATACTTGACATGCGTATTTCTGTTGCTCCTCTGAATTATCAAAAAATGTATTTCTGTTGCTCCTCTGTCACCTGAAGCATTTTATTCCTTATTGGTATTTTTTGAAGTGGCTGTGCTACTGACAACATCCTAAGGGTACTTCAAGGAGAGCGGATTGGTACCCTCTTTCACCGAGATGCACAGAAGTTGGCTCCACTTAGAGAAGTTGGTGCACGTGAGATGGCAGTTGCAGCTAGGGAGAGTTCCAGACGACTGCAGGTTGCATCACATTCCTTGATGGCCATTACTCAATACAATTTGTTTTCTGTTGTATATTTTTTACCAAAGTCAGAAAAACATGTTATCATCTTACATATTCAGAGGAGGATTGCTCTGCAAAGTCTCCGGTTCTTGGATACAAGTAATTCTTGTTTGCAGCCTTTTATTTGTAAATGCTATGGTGGTACATTTTGTCCTGCAGGCTATGTCTCCACAAGATAGGAGGAAAATTTTGCTGGACATAGCTGATGCCGTGGAAGCAAATGAAAACCTGATCACAGTAGAAAATGAAGCTGATGTTGCTGCTGCACAGCAGGCTGGCTACGAAAAAGCTTTGATAGCTCGGCTGGCTCTAAAGCCTGCGAAGGCAAGATTTTGCTACAATAATTTTTTTTTTTTGTTACGTTCTTTTTTTTCGAATGTTGAGTTTTTTTGGAGGAAGGAGCAAGCTTTTCCCAAGCCTATGCGCAGGCTTAGCTTTACCTAACCTCTAAAGGATCTGGGATTGGAAACCTGTACACACCCAATTGGTGGCCTTTCATGCTCTTTGTGCTTTTCAAGGCTTCTTGGAAGTACTTAGTCTGGTTAGGTTGGATTAGCATTGCCTTCCAATTTTTGCTTTTGCCCTCTGGTTCTCTCCCAACTATGTTTACTTGTAGAACTAGCTTCCCTTGAATAAAATATTCTTAAATCTTAATGGCATTCCTTAGATTTATGTTTCAAATCATTCATGTATTTTTGGTGCTGAATTCATTTTATGATTGGTATAGATTTCCAGTCTCGCGAATTCAATTCGTGTGCTTGCAACCATGGAAGAGCCTATTGGTCAGGTTTTGAAGAGAACTGAGGTATATGGAGTTTTGACTATAAATTTAGACAGATTTTTGTTAATTTGATGGGAGAACGGTAAATTAGGTCAGACATTGGTACATGGATTTCAAGTTCATTAACTGACATATGCAGATTAAATGCCAAGATATCTTTGATGCACCACCAAAATCTAAAGTTTTGTGCCTAGAGCTAGAAGTGAAGCAAATTTGGTCTACTTCTGCGATAATTATTAATGTGGCTTTACAATGACTATTCACAAGAATGACTAATTTCTTTTCTTTCTTATTTTTTTTCAAAAGGTCATTGTTTGTTTGGGTTGTCATCTTAATTCATCTCATGATCTCCGTACATCTGATCTGATGACTGGTTGCTCCTCTTTGATCCAGATTGCAGATGGACTGGTCTTAGAAAAGACATCATCTCCCTTGGGTGTTCTCCTGGTTATCTTTGAGTCTCGACCTGACGCATTAGTTCAGGTAAAAGGGGTGCAAGTTTTTAGTCTATTTTGCATTGTCAATTTGTCATGAAGGTGAATAATTGCTGTGCTTGTTGTCTAATGCTTTGGAAGTTTAAACTGAACTTGACTTGTTTTGGTTTATATGAATATTGTATTTTTTGTCTTCTCCCTTTCTTCTTGAGTTGTTTTGTGTGCTTATTTGGATAGATAGCTTCATTAGCAATCAGATCAGGGAATGGGTTACTCTTGAAAGGTGGAAAAGAGGCTAAAAGATCCAACACAATCTTGCACAAGGTTTGGCTTCTTTGATTTTAAGATCCTTCACCATGTAACTTCTAATCGATATGTTTTTCAGCATTTATTGCCTTTTCCCAAAATTTTAGGTCATTACTTCTGCCATCCCAGAAAATGTTGGTGAAAGGCTTATAGGACTTGTGACTTCTAGAGAGGAGATTCCTGATTTGCTTAAGGTTGGTTGCCCCTGCAATGATTACAATAACTGGAACTCTTTCTTGCTGAGAGCGATGACAGATGCATTGACCATTGGTTGGAACTAAGGATTTACTTTTCTGCTTCAGCTTGATGATGTAATTGATCTTGTGATTCCCAGAGGCAGCAATAAGCTCGTCTCTCAAATCAAGGAATCAACAAAAATTCCAGTTCTGGGTCATGCTGGTAAGATATTCGCTTGAAAAAGTAATTATTTTCTTAAATGAGAAATTGAACAAGGATGTCGTGTTGAATATGCTTTGTTTTGTTGTTCAGATGGAGTTTGTCACGTTTACGTTGACAAGTCTGCTAATATGGAAATGGCAAAGAACATTGTTCTAGATTCGAAAACGGATTATCCTGCAGTCTGCAATGCAATGGTAACTGAAATTCTTCCTTTATTATCTTTATGTCATGTCAAATAAGGTCAAAACTGGTTTTCAAGTACTCATTTAACTTCATATTAATTGCGTGTGGTATAGCAACAAAATCACTTATGAGTGGCTTGACATTTTTGTTTACTTTGTTTCTCCCCCTTTTAAATTCTCAGGAAACACTCCTTGTTCACAAGGATTTGGTGCAGAATGGTGCCATTCACGAGCTTATTGTAGAACTTCAAATCAAAGGTAAGGCCTAAGTTGCAACCAGTTGCCACATAAGCTAAGAAGCACGGACACTCATAAACTCCGAAATGTGTGCTCAACACTCATTCAATGTGTCCTAATTAAAAAATTAAATTATAGTTGTATGCTTTCTATGAACACTTAATGGATACTTCGGCAACTCTTTTTGGCGTCCCGATTCTCCCGAATATGACTTTTGGGTGAATCTCTTCATACTAACAATGTTCCTCTGTAAAATGTGACTCATGGACTCTATGTAGTCTGAAACATTAAGATAAATACATCACGGGTTACAGTGTTTAGTAACTTATCTCGGTTTCAGGTGTTGCCATACATGGTGGGCCCAAGGCAAGCTCTTTACTGAATATTCCAGAGGCGCGCTCATTTCATCATGAATACAGTGCACTCGCTTGCACTGTTGAAATTGTGGACGATGTATACGCCGCCATTGATCACATACACCGTCATGGAAGGCATGTTGACATTTCTAATTTTTCTAACCCTTCTCTGTGTGTGCGCGCGCTCACTCACATGGGCAACTTGTTGCATTGAGTAAAAAGATGTATCAAGGTGGTTTATTCTGTTTACCCTTAATATTGGCAGTGCACACACTGATAGTATTATCACAGAAGACAATGAAGTTGCAGAAATCTTTCTAAAACAAGTTGACAGGTTTGATTGCTTATTTTCTTATTTTATCTTTGTCTGCCGTATATTTATATTAGTACTTGGAGTTACACGGTTCCCTTTTTCTACTGATGAACATGAAACTATCAGAATAAAAAATGAATATTGATTTCATGGTCTGACCAGAGCAGATATCATGTTTTACTCTTCTTGTTTGACCGTTCTTATATGCCACCCATGCTGAACTTGATTTACTTTTATCGGCAGTGCTGCTGTATTCCACAATGCAAGCACAAGATTTAGTGATGGGGCTCGTTTTGGACTTGGTGCAGAGGTAGTATTACTGGCTCTGTTGACCAAAAGTGACTGTACCAAGTTCTTTCCACCACGTTTAATTATTCTTCTTGGCTAAACAGGTTGGAGTAAGTACAAGTAGGATACATGCTCGTGGGCCGGTAGGAGTTGAAGGACTGCTCACAACAAGATGGTATGCCTCTTTCTTGATTGGTAAATTTAATTGCTGTTTTCGTAGTTTGACTTGTTAACAATACAGCAATCTGTGGTAATCCACCCAATCTGTGTACTTGATATTGTTATTGTTTTCTCGTTTTTGCTTTATCCGTTTATTGTTTTTTCATGCTTTCAAAAGAAGAGTTCAAAAACGCTCATCGCATCGAATTCCGATCGGATTCATTTTTGTGGGTAACATTTTTTGGAAACGTTTTACTAATTTTTCTTGGAGTCTTTTAAAAGATATCCAGACAACAGATTTCAGATCAATACTCTGAACTTCTTTCTGCATTCAGATTTCAAATCAATACTCTGAACTTCTTTCTGCATTTTTGAAAGGAAAGGAAAGGAAAGGAAAATAAGAACAGGAAACTGAGGAGAGCAAGTTTTTCGATCCAGTTTATATTGTTTTTGCCACGATGACTGTAGCTATGGTTCCTGTATTCTGAATGCAGGATTGCTAGAGGTAGCGGGCAAGTGGTGGATGGCGATAAAGGGGTTGTTTACACTCATAAAGACCTTACTCTACACGCTTGATGAATTTATGGGCTGCATTCTTGAACTGTTGTAGCTGTTGTATGAGTTAGGGGTTGCGCCTTCCACCATATTGTACCATTATGTGCAACAGTTGTTATATTGGTTTTTCTCAACTTTCAATAAGGCAAATTGTTGCCAAAATGTCAATTAAGTAACTTGTAACATTAACAACTTTTGCCATCATGCAAACGTCAGGCAAATTGTTGCACATGCTTTAGTTCAACAATTAGTTCAACAATTTAATGGCATCCGAGCTTCATAAAATGGTTTTTACGCGTTCCATTCAATTAGTAAAACAAAAATTCTTGTGCATTAATCAGTCTTCGAAAAACAGTCTGCTGTGATATTTGAAAATAGTGGATCAAAAAAAAAAAAAAGATATTTGAAAATATATTCTTAGAAATAGCCGTCAACCCTCGTTACTTTAGTCTTTATAATGTAATAATTTCAAAGATCATAAACTTTTTTTGCAGTTCAAAAAAAAAAAAAAAAAAGGTTTCACAGTTTGCTTGTTATATTTAACTTCTGAGGCTGGCAAAGTTGCGATAATTGTGTTACCTATCGTGATATAGTTGCTGAGCAACAACAAAAGTCTGCACATTAAAACCAAATTAAAAAAAAAAAAAAACCAAATTAAAACAATGGACATAAATACGTAATGCAGTAAGATCTTGCCCAAAAATGTGCAACATTTCCACTCAGCTAACAATCACATTTTCTTGACCATCGCATGTCACTGGTATCTCATCAAAACACCACAAAAAGTTTAGAACATTTTTTCCCGGGCCAAGATCAAGTAAAGGAAACAGAACCAATGATATTGCATAACCAAAGTGCAATAAAGAAAGTAGGGATGGATGTCAAATAAAGAAACCAGACTTTTTCCATCCAACGAGAACCCCATCGATTATTTAACATCTAGTATTTAATACTTGAGAACGTGTCCTAAAGTTCAAGAGATTCCTCAGAGGGCTCGCCAAAGTCCCTAATGTGATCAAGGGTTCCGGGTTGTAATATCACCATATAACACATGAATAGTACCTAGCAGCGGATGAAGATTCAGAACAGAGAACGCAAACAAAAAATTAGTTAACGCGACAGGGTGTCCAAAAATTGTAATTCGAAGCTGGAATTTAAGCCTTGATAAACGCCTTCACGTTCTTCAGCCACATTAGGTATTCTCTGCTGTCTTTGTTGATCATATACTCGTGCAAGAAGTTGGTTGTGCTGGGCTTGATCCCCCTTATCTCCAAATACTTGTGGAAAGCCTTTTGCAGATTCTCATCCAAATCCCTAAGAAACAAAAGGAATTTAAAAAATAAAGGGTAGAAATTTATAATAGATAGAAACAAGAGACAATAACATCACAACAAAAACTATCAAGAAGCTTCGGACTCAAAATACTCACGCGAAGTCAGGCCCCTCATAAGCAATTTCATCCTCAGAGCTGTCTGGATCCTTAACAGATAAACTGTCAATTGAAATCTCGTCAGGGAAAGCGGTGACAGTGAACTCCAAACAGGGCCCCCTCCTCTTAGAAACTTTAACCAGAAGTGGAACACTAGATTGGTTGTTCTTCTCATCATCGCGGTCATCATCATCGTCGTCCTCATCCTCTCCAGTAACAAGGTCAGGCATGTGAACTTCAACTGTGATGGTTTCGTCCTGATAAGTTCTGGTTAAAGATATTGTCTGTTGCCCAGGGGTATCGTGAATTTTGAATGGGAAGCCATCTGGGACATCGTCCACCTAGAAAAAGACAAGTTGTCGATTGCTCAAAAGAAAACCTGTCGTCAATAGATTCAATGCATTTCATACATCTTTCTAGATTGCTTGTATTGAATTCTAGATAATTTCATACATTTCATACACCTTGTCAATACATACATACTCTCGGGTTCCAGAGAGTCTATTCTTTTCTAGACAAGATGTCTGTTCTGCCCTTGGGCGGCTTCCCTGGCCGAGTCTCGTGCCATGCCCTTTGGTATTGTGTATGGAGCTCCATTGTAATGTAAATTATTGGGTACTAAATCAAATGGCTCTAGACGACATCAATCTTGTTAAATAAAAGATCTTGTTATTACAGATGCTAGTTAAGATTTGCAATACAAGTATAGGCCATGTGGGTACCCTCCAACAATTTCTTGATACGAACCGCTTGCAATCGGCAGATTAGCAAGGACCTCTTCCCTTTTTGCTCTTTCATTATGGCCACACTCGAACTATCCAAAATACCATTTGAATGACCAATTACCTACTTTTTTATTCATACATCTATTCGAAGTTTACCATCTTCAATCTGTAAAATTAATCAACAATGTCTACAACTTTTTCAGGATATCCAGTAGCCTGATTCAGTATCTTGCTTAATCTAATTGAGCCCTTCCCTTCATATGAAATCAAATCATCATAGAAACAGATTACAGAAGAGCAGACAAGACTTACATCATCAAAAACTTGATCCAACTTTCTAAACCCAACTTCGTGGTTGCAGAAATGTTCAGGAAAATCGTACAATTAGGACCAAAAGCAACTGAAATCACATGGACAAAAAAACCTAGAAAACAACGAAAAATCCATTTCCAAATCTGTTTAACTTAAGCTGCTACTATTTCCTCATGCACCAATAAAAGCCCCTTTGGTTTGTGTGAGAGGGCAGGAAAAGAAACGAAAGTAAAATCCTATTACCGTCTGGATGGTGAGAAACATTGGAGGATGATGAGCAACGCAAGGGGCTGCCGGGGGTGCCCGGGCCCCTGCTCAACCCCAAATATTCTCACATATTATACAAGTTTTTTAGATTAATTGAGAAAAATTATGTGATTGGCCCCAGCAAGTCTCTTAGGTGAAAAATAATTCCTAAAATTCCTATACGTGTATGGAGAATCAATGTAAAATTTCAAATTATCAATAGCTTTTCTTGGTCGCTTGTAAAAATAAAATGGCAGCTACCTGCATACACAGACTTGTCTCTTCTTCGTACCTCGCAACCGGCAATATACGCTTATGAAATATATATCTAGTCACCAATATAGAAATACACGTGATTAGGGCTCCGAGTAGGAACAAATCATGCGTCCACCACTGGTGAGAGCTTTGGGGTTGTGAAAGACTGATTCGATTTGAGTCGTGCTTAGCTCACCGGGCCCAAAACCTAGAAAGGTGTATTGTATTGGTGGTGTATCTAGTTTATAAATACTAGCAATATCTACACAGTAGGACAACTTACGTAAAAATATCTGTGTCTAGAGTCTTTGTTTTCCGTTCTTGATTATTGATCGCCTTGTGTGTGTTTCTTTTTTCTTTTTTTTCTTTACGGTCCATTCTCTATCAGAAATCAAAATGGCTCGTAAACCCTAAAACAAAGAACAGAACGGGTAGGCGTTACCTCATCCTTATCGTCTGTCTCTTCGGCGCATTTGATCTCCGAGTCGATGACTTGGAGGAGCGACTCGTCGGAACTCGGCCGCGAAGAGTAGTTGCGGGCCGCCGGGAAAAAGCTCCGGGACACCTGTCGGGAGAGGCCGCTGCTGCGGTTGACGACCGCGGACACGAGTGCAGAGCCGTGATGGTACTTTTGACTTCTGATGTCCCGACCCATAAGCGGTGCGGCGGCGGCGGCCGTCCTGCGAAGCATGGTTGCGATTGCCATTTGCAGAGAGAGAGAGAGGGGGAGGGGTTTAGGGTTTTAGGGCTTTGTGTCTATGGGAACTTTATATAGACAGGGTTCAGGGGTTAGGGTTGGGATCTGGTGTGGTATCCTTCTAGAGTTCTCCAATGACTCTGCGCTTGACCCGTTGCTTCATTTTTATCTTTTGTTGTTGCTAGTAATTATTAATTTTACAAAGGAAGAGTAAAAAAAATACTACTATCATTAATTTTTGTCCATTCTTTTTGAATTGGGACAATTTTTTTGCAAAAAAAATTGTGAAGATGGAGCAACAAATGGGGACAGATGAATTATCTGTTTTCAATTTTGGTTTTTTTGAGTGACAACTGTAAAGTTCGTGACATCCATTTTAAAAAAGTTTTTACTCTCTTTAAGAGAAGTCTTTATTAGTTTCAATTGGGTAATTCGTTTGTGGCAAAGGCTAAATATCTTTTTTTTTTATTTGGTTACACAAAAAGGAAAATGAAAATGAAAATGAAATGAAAATGAAAAGGAAAAGGATAAGGATAAGGATAAAGATATTATCTTAATCGCTTTTGTTTCCTTTATGCACCTTGTTTTATTCTTCTTATGAAAAACATTACTCCCTCCATCTCATAAATTGATCCATAACGAAAAACCATATCGTTTGACAGATACGAAAATAAAGTAGTAGCTCAATTGCATAATTTTAAAATTGGTTTCATGCCAATTTAAATAATAGAATTGATTTTTTTGGATTGGTGTCTAAAATTTCAAAAGAATTATGCACGAAAAAAACATGACCTTCACAAATCGAAATTTTTAACACACGCATTTCTTTTCATCCTTTCAGTAATTCTCACTAATCCAGTACATAACTAAGGAATTGTGTCTTCGATTGTTCTTCTCACGGTAAAGGTTAAAGTAGTGTTTTTCACTGGCTTCCCTACAGATCTGAGGGAAAAACTCAAAGAACACTCTTCATCCACAACAGCCACCCATATTCCGATCGAACACCGCTGAGCCTCGCTCATCGTCGTAAACGCAAAATACAGACAGTAATACAGCTTCAAATAACAATGTCGATCGCAAAATAAAAGTAATCGACTCACACCCGTAATTCCACATTGAGATTCATCTATGGTTATTCTCATTATTATAAGTAACAAAAGAACAGAGAGACATACAGCGAATAACTTATTCCTATACAGTAAAAATAAATTACACATCTCACACCACGAATCAAATTCAAACTCTTCGTAATAGACAGACACTAAGACACGGATACATACACAGACACACCCTTTGGGTATTGTAGCTCACAGCATCCAACCTTTGTTTACACTTGCAAAGGACAACTGCAAAAGAACACGAAAACGAAACCAAACGACAACATTTGAATTTGCAAATAACTTGTTACCCCCTAACACAACACCATTCATACCTTCACATAACTATCTCTGGCTTCAAAATGCTGGATTTGATCTCTTTGTGTGGCAAAACCACTCCCCCGTTGCTGTAAATTTCGTCACACACATGCACATCCTCCCCCAGAATCGTCATGTTCTCCACGCGGGCCCACTGGCCCACGGTGGAGTGCCAACCGATGATGCTACTTGAAATGCAAGCGTGTTTCTTGATGCGGACCCCGCGCATGACAGTGCATCGCGAGAGTCTGACTCCCGATTCGACTATGCAGCCTGGCCCGATTGCCACATCAGGCCCAATAAGGCACCCTTCTCCAATTGTCGCGGTCTCATCCACAAGGACATTTCCTACGATGTGGGTTCCACTAGCCAATTTAGATGAAGTTCTCTTTCTCAAAGAGTCGAGGTACAGTCTCAATCCAATAATGTAATCTTTTGGCTGTCCAATGTCCATCCAAAAGCCAGGTAGAACCATAGCATAGAGTTTTTTCTCCAACGCAATTTTGGGGAATACCTCTTTCTCAATTGAGGTAGGCCTTAGTTCAATTCGATCGAGAACAGATGGGTCCAGTAAATAAATCCCAGCATTGATCTTGTTACCCACGAATAACTTGGGCTTTTCCACAAATCTTTCAACTTGCCCAGTCGATTCTTCCATGACGACAACCCCGTATTTTGACGGCTCGTCAACCTACATCAACCAATCAAATAACTTTCAATCATCGAATTTCATATAAAGTACTCCCTCCGTCCCACCTTGCTTGTCCATTTTCACAACTTCTTGCGTCTCAAATTAACGTTTGAATTGTCTACGCTATCCTTGTTTCAGATAATTTTAAAAGCTTCTTAGAATTAATTGAGAATAAATTTTGTTATTCCGATTCAAAGGCATGACCGCCGGAAATAGATAAAGAAAGCGGGATGGAGGGTTCAATATGCTCAAAGAAAGAGAAATCCAGGAATCATATGTTACCTTGGTTACCATAATGGAAGCCTCACCTCCATGGGATTTGTGGAATTGGATCATCTCTTTGAGAGGGTATTCACTGATAACATCACTGTTAAGGACAAAAAATGGCTCACCAGTTTCATCTATCAGTTTGTCCCTGGCCAAAGCCAGAGGACCTGCAGTGCCCAGGGGCTCAGTTTCTTGGGAGCACGTAATCTTGATTCCGATTTTTGTCTCAAATTCCTTCAGGAAGTTCAGCATCACCTGCAGAAACAAGGTGTGTTTTAATTCCTAATGCATTCGACAATTACAATCCACATTAGCGATTTGTGAACAGCCCTTGAAAAGGTACACTGCAAAAAGAGCCTCGGTCGTTTTACCTCTGGTTGGTAATTGATAGCTAGAACCACTTCACTTACTCCAATAGCCTTGAGAGCCTCAATCTGATACAATTCAAAAGAAAAATACATCAATTCACAGATGATTGACAGATTAGGAAATTTTCTCCTCAGTGAGACAGGAGTTCAGCTTTTCCAGAAGTACTCGAGTATAACTACAAGCAGAAGATATAATGCAATAGGGCCTAACGGATTCAAATTAGTTCTTGTTCTTTAGAAAATAAATCCCCTTGTAAAGGTATCCCAAATTTGAGTGGAAGGTTCAAGAAATCATTTTTACTTTAACAATGCTTAGGCTTCGAAATGTTCCCATTTCACAGAAACAACCAGTTTTGAG
Source organism: Rhododendron kiyosumense (assembly GCA_019656275.1). Lineage (NCBI taxonomy): Eukaryota > Viridiplantae > Streptophyta > Magnoliopsida > Ericales > Ericaceae > Rhododendron > Rhododendron kiyosumense. Next base: position 159,705 of record BPLS01000489.1, on the reverse strand, counting down.
TCAAGGGCTCAAACATGAAAATGTGTAAGTAGCACATATTTTTCAAGGAGAACTTAAGGAATCCACTCCCTGTATTGGCAACATATGTTGACTATCCAGAGACAGGAGCCAATGAAATAACGTAGTTCCAATTCATCAACATGAACTAACATGAAATACCAGAGGCGCAGTAAGAAAACAAACCTGATGCAGGATCATGGGTTTGTTGGCAAAATCAACAAGTGGCTTTGGGACACTAAGTGTCAAAGGCCTCAAGCGAGTACCAAAACCTCCAACCAGAATTAGAGCCTTCATAGTGAGATGCCCTTTTTATCCTGTCAATTGACCAATCAAAATATAAGCAGAAGTCCTCCACGAACAGAGATACAGCAAAGAATGCAATTAAAATACTGTTGGATGATGGACTCCCAGCCCTTCATATTAGTTCAAGGCAAAGAGGACAACATTTAGGATAAAGAGAAATGATGACGAACTCATCCCCATGGGAAAACCTTTCAGCCCTTAACAGCCAGGTGTTGAGGTGAGTTTGACACAAGAACACCAGATGCAGGGGACAGGAAGCAAGCCAGTCTAGAACTCTATAATAGGAGGCAAGCACATAGAAAAGGAACCTGACAATCTAAAAGCCAGGTTTCAAGGAAACGGCAAAATGGTTTAGCTCGTATAAGAAAACAAATTCCAGCTATACCACAGGCTGTAGGTTTGGATGGGTATGAGACAAATCTATTGAAGCCTTTGTTGGGCTATCCCATCAAAGAATAAAGAGTCGCGACCCATATCTAGTTGGGCGTTAAACATTACTTCAAGTGACACATGGATTGAAGTGAACTGATCCAAATCTCAAATTTTATGTCCAAGTAATACACTTGAATGGTTAAATTTCCATGCTCCAAAAAGAGATATGGAGAGTGGGTTGGAGTAGCTCTAAGCAGGAGAATTTTTATAAAGAAATGGACCAATTTTGCAATATGTAGTGAAACGGAATTCCCCAAAAGCGCAGATCTAAGCAAAACCTTACCTCTATTATATGATTCTTATATGAAATTTGTGTTTCCCAAATGCAACATAGATCAATCCAGCATTATTTCTTTGTTTGTTATCTGTATTGGGGACACAAGTTTTGCCTCATCGAAAAAATTCATAGCTAGAATGAAAATGGAGTTCGAAACTGTCATTGGAACACAATGTTCCGTATGGAGTTTTCCTATGATTCTCCCTCCCCAACCCAAGTCAGTAGAAAATCTTATGGAAGTCAGTACAAATCAGAAGCAATAACTTCCTCGTCGGTAATTATATTCAACTGTGACAGAGGCAAGACGTCACGAAACTCGAACCATCAAATCTTTGACACCTAATACCTATATCTGAATCCACTTTGTGTAGCTCTATTTGACCATTCCGAAGCGGTTGTTGCCGATTGAAACAACGTGACCTTTATGCGAGACTGTTTTCTTCAGAGAATCAAATCATTAATTTGCAAGGCAAAACAGAAAGGTCAGATATATTATCCATTCCTTTTGCACATTCTTAATGTCAAATAACCCACCCGAGATCCTCTGTACAGAAAAATTGGTGTAGCTCCGTACCAAGATGTTTTGGGTCGTCAGATTGTGTGAGTTTTTATATGTTTAAAAAAATTTATGCGATCCATTTGGCCAAAAACGCACCGGCGTAAGGAATTTCGGTACAGAAGAATTTGATTCCCAAATAATCACCAAAGCTTGCAAGCAGCACAAATATGCACATCACAGAGCTATAATCAACAACATAAACGCCAGATCTGACGACGTAAACAGCATAGATCACAATTATCTCACCGCAATTGAAGATAAACCTCCAAATTATTCAAATCATTGCACCAAATGTACAAAACCATCCAAAATTCAACAGTTTCTGACGTTTCAAATGCACAAGAAGTTAAATGATGATGCGATCGCAAGCGCATTGTCGGTTACACTCAAGATCCACGACAAATGCGTGCCGAAAACAAAATCAAACGACGTCAGAAAAGCTGAGGAAACGGATCTAACGACAACAGTTCAAAAACAAAAAACCATTACTGTACTAATTTTTACGTCCACAATAGAAAGAGAACGAGGAAGGATTCACCTTCGATCCGAGTCGAAGTGAGTATTCAACGGTTGAGTCTGACTCGGACCGAGTCACGATTTCCCTCGCTTTTTGTTTTCCCCCCCTCCAACTGATTTCCTTCGCCCTATTTATATGACGCTGGCATAGATACAGAGATACATAGATATATATACGTGTAGCCTATATTTATGGCGATTTGTGTGTAAATACAGAGTGCGCGGATTTGAAAATGGAGAATTAATTGGACTTTTCTTTTTGCAGGTTGAAGAAACGGGTTGACGTCCGAGTGGGGTTACTCTAGGTTTTTTTTTCTCTTTTTAGCAGGTTTTTTATTCGGTTCTCCTCCGGTCAGGGATCTTTGATTTTTTTTATTTTTTATGGTTTGGACCTCATGTGAAAGACCACTTTTCTGGTCAAATTTTGATAATTCGAATCGTTCAATGTGTTTGAAATAGGTTTTTAAGGCTACCTGCTAGAAACCGGAAAAAAATATGATCGGAAAGAGAGCTTGATCTAAGTGGTTTTTATAAAAATGCATTTTTATGAAAAACTGCTCAGATCAAGCTCTCCCGGTTATATTTTTTCCGATTTCAAGCAAGTACTCCTAGAAACACGTTTTAAACATATTGAACGATTCAAATTATCGAAATTCGATCGAGAACAATGAGGTTAAGATTGTAAGAAAATTAGGAATCCATAGACTTGAGAATTTATGGTTTTTTAATTTTCTGAGGTGGAATCTGAGGAATTTTGGTGGGAAATTTGGTATTAAAGCAATAGAGTTTGCCTAGCTGGCAGAATGTTTTTTTTTTTTTAAAGCGGGAGTTAGTGAGATATTAGTTAACGAGAGGTTTAGAGACTATTTAGTAGAGCCTTGAAACCCCATTCCTTGTAGGGCTTAAATCTAGGCCATCACGGAGGGAGTTGAACTTTACCAACTGTGCTAGCTGGCAGAATGATTGGACGGCAGAGTTTTGGATGACATTGAATGAGGGAATTAAAAGGGTTATTAATGCTCTGCTTTTTTCATTTATGTAACAAATTCTTTGTTTTTGTATTTTTTTTAAAAAAAAATTGACGAAATGATTTGTTGGGATTTTGGAATTACTGAGGCAAGGTGAAGAAACAAAGAAAATAGTTAATCCTTCGCTTATAATAGAATCATTTCTTAATGGACTTTAGGTTGGTGCTGCTCACCTCTGAGCCATTGGATCGTACATTCGACGGCTCAGATCTCATCTCGATAACTAATGATCGAGAGCTGTTTATTGCCGAGATGCCGTTGAATGCACGATCCGATTGCTCGGAGGTTTTTTTTAACATCATGCATTTGTAATTTTGTATGAGTGTCTTTATACAATCAAATACTTTATGTTTGGAAAAAAAATTAGCGTAGTAGATTTTTAAACCTTCCATGTCACCATTTTATGATATTTAAAGGGAATGTATCGTTTAAAAAAATTATGGATTATTTTCTTATTTTCCTAACCCAACAAAGTACGAATTCTTGAATTTTCTTTTCTTTTCTTATGTTTTATTTTTCATCCACAAAAACTATGATCTGTATCAAATTATCAATACCTCGTCTCCATGGCTAAGAGTTGGAGTCTAGGAAAATTTAGGGTTGATCAATCTAAAATAATATATCACTTTTAATTGAGAAATAAAGTGCATTCACCTTTATATGGAGGAAGCAACCTGTTTCCAAACTCTTGAGTGAGAATTGAGAAGTGAACAAAGCAGCTGATAACTCAAAACCCACGGCTTATACATTGAAGTTAACGATTGAACATATATTTAATGGCTCCAAAGAATTTTTTGCTGTTGATGGGGGCCGATATTGGCATCGTGCAAATTTGTGGAGTAATCCCTCACATTAAGGACAAAGAGAACTTTGTGCCATACTCGTGACGAAATTATTAAATTTTTGGGACGACTTAATAATATCCAAATTTATGAAAGGAAGTCGGCAGATCAACCTCTTTGCATGAATATTTTCACAGTTTCTGAATATTTTAAAGTGTTACTCTGTACTTAACTTTCTTACAAAATAAAAATGTCTAATCTAATATCGTTTTATGTACTTATCAATTATCATGAATTGACTAGCTGACGTAAAAAGGTTAGATTTTTCTCTTAATAATGAATTGAAGCAAAATCTAATATAATATGACCAAAATTTGAGCTAAATAATATGACCACTATTTGGACCAAGAATCATTGTAATAGGCTCCACTCAAGGTATTAGTCATGACCCATTTGCTCTATTTAAAAAATGGAACCACAATGATATATGTACTCCTAATTGAGTAAAGATCACCAACCACCAATATTAATTGAGTCTTGATGTGCATCTCTAGCTACACTCTAAAATCAAATCAAAAGAGACAACAAAATATCCATTTTAACCATCCTTGGTAGCACTTCTTTTCAAGTTGAACATTATGGACCCAATCAGACATTAGATGTAGACACACCAGCTATAGAATCACCAAGGGAGAAAAAAAAAAAAAAAACAGTCAAAAGGCTCTCAGCGGCTGTTTTGGTTTTGGTTTTTTTTTTTTTTGGTCAATTGCCAAGGCTATAGCTATTATTCATTACTGCAAATTAGGAAAATCAAGAGAAGCATTCTAAGTAGCCCGGGTCGAAAAATCTCAGTTGGGAGCTGTTTCGGGTTTTCCAATAGGCCTTTCTCAGGGACTTCCACATCTGGGGTTTTCTTTTACTTTATGTTTCTGAAATGTAGTAGTTATTACATAGGCCTTCTTATTGATTCGTCAAAGTTTATAAAGCAGAGGATTTGTTGAGTTTTTCTAATTAAGGACTAAATCAGATGGGTAGGCTGAGTTCACGGCTGCACGTAGTGTTAGAAAATCTAAAAATACGCTGTTACCTTGTGGGCCTGTGGCACCGTTGACAATGTAACAAGTCAACCATAAAATTGGCTAATGACACCATTCCCAATGCAAGTGTAAAATCCTATAACCTGAGTAATCTCAGTGCTCAGCACCGTTACGTGGTGCTCTATTACATTTTCTATTACATATTTGTGCGGGAGTTACAGACTTGGCGGTGCTCCAGAATCAAATTTTTAGATAGTGATGAAGTTGGGAAATTATTCTCAATGTTAGATAAGTTAAAACTGACCTGACCACAATGATGAGGATCTCCTTGGGGAGAATTTTTGTTAAGGAGTGGTTGAACGTTGAAATGATTATTAATGCTCAATAAATTATGATACATTCCCTACTAATTGCAAGTTGGTTCTATTTATTTTTATTGTTCGACTCTTTGACAACCCGAAAAAATCATTATTGTAGACAACATGAGAAAACCAAAAACTCAGAGAGAGATTTTCAATTCTTGAGAAAAGCAGGTTTGAAACCCATGCGATGCGCCTTTCCCCCCTAGAAATAAATAGTAATTCAAAACATTACAAAAAAAAAAAAAAAAAGGGTTACGGAAGGTAGGCAGGTTCCCATGCTTGGACAATGATAGGACCCCCTCACTCATTCACATGCAAAGGCATGATTGATAAGGACCTTTTTGGAAGCAACTTATCTCCCCTGAAAAAAAATCCAAAAATCCCTTTTTTAGTAAGAAAAAACCCGAACAGTCATGTTCGATTTAGATTTTGAGAGTATAAATGGCAAGAGATAAATATAGAGAATTTATCGAAAACTGTGCGAATGAATTTTGAGGCTACAAAACACTAGGGGCAAATTGTCGGTTAGTCCTACCCTACCTTTAAAAAATTGTTGCAGAACAATTTGGAAAGAGTAACGTGTTTGATGTGTTTTTGGGCCACATTACAAATGAGGAGGAAAACCCCATGTAATTGTCACTCAATTATTTTCCTGACTCCTATCCATTTATGCAAGGCTGTCACCACAGGGGGACATGTTTGGTGTTGCATCCGGCCAGCACAACATATTGAGTGAGTTTTAGAATGGGGAAGTTTCTCATACTTGTTTTGTTTTATCTCACCAAGGATGTATACCATTTTTTTTTTTGTGTGTGGTAATGCAGGTGTCCCGAGCCAGCTTGCGCACACCTCAAACTTAATTCTTAATCCTTAAAGCTCTTCCCACAACTGTTTCACACGTTTACACGTGGGGGAAAGGTGGCCCCAAGAGTTACTGGCAAGGAGAATCGAACCTAAGACCTTAAAATAAAGCAAAACACCTAAGTCTCAGACAAAGACTACTTCGACAACTTGAATCATATAGACAAGGATGGGCTATCAATTAAACCTGAGCGCATTAAACTTTCAAAAACAAAGACAGTCTGCTTATCATGAGGGCAACCAAGCATCCAATTGATTTGCTTGGGAATATAGATTCTTACTCAACTATGCTTTTCTTTTTTAATTCGCATGCTAATAATACATCAACGAAGTATATTCTATGATTATACTTCATTGATGTCACTTTGCTTGATTTTGCATCGCATCGTCACCTTGGGTAAACCTCAAGTTGGCATTTGTTTATGAAAGGCTTGACTGCAGCCCACTGTTGGACTGGAGCGGGGCATTTCGCGTGATCGTACCCGTCCAACTGTATACCTGAGCTATTTAAATCAATTATTGAGATGAATGTTCGTGATCGCAACCATGAGGTATTTAAATCAACTTTGTGGTTCGGGAATGAAACTCTCTCATTTCCAATACAAAAGTTGATTTGAATTTATTTCTTTGATACTGGATAAATTTTTTTTACTGAATAATCTATTTCGTTGTTTCCTTAAATGTAGTATTTCTTTGTTTCCTTGAATCTGAGCTTTTATTCAGGAAAAATGTTCAAATCAGAGAGCCAAAATAGTTCTCCGGATTATGTATGCCAGAACCCGTTAAGGCATCCACAAGACCAATTGGCAATTAGTGGAGATGCCACCCAGACTCATACTCCGTACTATTTTTAGAGAAGATAATTAATGTGAAACAAACTCCAACATTACCCCGCACGCGCGACCCCCAACTTGTACGTGGAGAGGTAAATAAAGTATCCATAATACGTGAATCACAACAAATAAATGCACTTATAACACAAACAAGGGAAAACAAATTCTCCGAAACCCTAGCTTTAATACCATGTTGAGGCATCCAATTCAAGACTAATTGAAAATACAAACTCCAACAGAACCCATCACGATATTTGCTCCCAGATAAAAATAAAAATAAAAATAAAATTGCTCAAACGACTTCTTCCACGGACGGACTCTCTCTCTCTCTCTAAAGCACACAACAATAATGCCGATTAACGCAACTGCAGGAACTGGTAAACCATTCAATCGTTGTGACAACTGATGTGGCTGCTGCCTATCCTGGACACCCACAGCGCCAATAAAAGGCAATCCCACATTGCGAGAGGAAAAAAGATAGCCAGCTAGTGAGCAGGACAGAAACATAAATGGAGGGGAGTGGCGTTTCTTTCTTTCAGATGCCCCTTCACTACCCAAGGTACACTAAGAAGGACTACCTGAACATGCCTGAGGTGAAGCTCGACGGGCTCCTTGCTGAATACGGTTTGTCCGTGCAGGGCAACTTGGCTTACAAGAGGGAATTTGCAATGGGTGCCTTCCTCTGGCCTCGTTTCGAGTCTTCCTGCCTTAAAAATGGAGTATGAAGCTTGTTCGGTTTCAATGTACATCTAGAACTGGTGTCTTTTCTGAGGCTCGTTTAAATTCATGGGGCTGGAGTCCATATCTATTTTCTTTTGTTTTTGGTAAAAGCTGTAGTCCACGTCTGGTACTATGTATGTGTGACACGGGAGTAATCCTTAAGGGTTTTCATCGCCAGCTCTCTCTCTCTCTCTCTAACGGTAAACCCCTAGCCATGGTCATTCTTCGGCACAAAGTAGCACCAACAAAAATCTCAATAACAGAGAAACCAATACTTTATCTAGAACTTGGGGAGAAAAAAGAGAAACCAACAGAAAATAATTAAGAGGTACATGCTAGGGAAAGTTGATTATCATACTTTGTTTGGTTTGAAAAGAAATGAAAGTAAAAAAGACACAGGGAGCTTTCTCTGAAGCTACGCCAACATTTTAACACTTGTTTTCCTTCCGATTTTTCTCTTCACACGGTCCTCTTTCCACTAACAACTAAACAAGAATAGAGGAAAATGGTCTTACTATCTCATCATATCCATCTGTTTCCTACACAGCACAAGAGCTTTGAGTAATACCCTTGCTCACCAGGTTAACGTCCAGGTTAGAGTCCTCACCAGGTTAATGTATGGGTTCGAATCATCCCTTTCCCCATATTCTCTTAAGACCTGAAAGGGACATTTAACAAAACTTGGAACTTGAAAGGCCATACGCAGTATTGCTGCCATAATCATAAAGGCCAAAAGCAAATTAAATTCCTGAAAGCAGAAGGAAAAGACAATTTCACCCTTCAAGAAAGCATTAGAATCTTGGCCCATTTCTATCTGATAATATGTTCTATGAATACAACGGTCTTGTGATAAATAGTACTACTCAGTTTGTCTTGCACTTAATAGGCACTTACTAACTTAGAACCGCCTCCTCATGCGCCTGACAGCTGGATTTGCTGATTCTGCTGCCGCCCCCTCAGCCGCCAGATCTAGCCCACAGATGCTGCTGGTGGTACTTCTCTTCCTATTCAGCAGTAAACTTGAGCTCTCATCCACTGCTGCTGCAACTGCCTCCAATAGTTGAGACAACAGCAAAGGGAAGCTCTTTTCCAAGTACCTAAACCCTTCTGACCGCATAACCACTAAAAACACAAAAAGTGGAACTTACTTAACAGCTCCTTCGCAACCCATTAACATAAGAGAGGAACAATTACACCAAATAATACTGCCAGGATCACTAAACTGAGAAGTTTCATCGTTCAAACAAGTTCCTTACCTCTGGTTCAATAACACGAAAATACTGTTTAGAACAAAATGAAAGCTGTAATAAATGTGAAACCTAGCCCAGAAATCCAAGATCACAGAGAAGCGAGATCATAACAAATCAAAATGAAAAATAGGGATGGTTGCCTTTCTATCTAATTTCTCTTTGAGAAACAAAACACAAGGAACTAAAAGCTTCATTTTACATTTATCTGGTTGCCAAGCAAGCACCAACAATTTCCTAGATTAACTCCAATCATAAATTTACAAACACCGAGAAACATACAGGCATTGTCCACAAAAAGGCACTTAGGAATTCATGGTTGCTTAACGCCATATAGGAGATCGATATAGTGGTAAATATACAAGCCCTTGTTTTCCACATATTACCATGATTTACCCCATTCACTCAATGTTGCTTCTAGAAAACCAAGGGCCAAAACAGCGAAAAACATCAGTTCAGGCCAATTCAGGAGAAATTCCCCAGTCCCCACACTCCTTTAGATGCTTGAAATATCAAGGAGAGAAGGAGTAAATATTCAGTATTCCGAGCACCAAGGAGTAAATATGGTGCTCCCGGAGGACCCGGACCAACTTAGAAGTATTATTTGCATTGTGTTGTTAGCTTTCTTTTTATAGCTGTCTAGCATGGTCCAGACATGGAAGCTACCAACCCAATGGCAGCCAGAGGGGAGTGCAGGCGGGTGCCACGACACTTTTCAGGTTTTTCTGCATATGTTTTGGTATTCACAAAAACATTAGTGTTTGCACCCTACCTTTCAAATCTTGATAATTTTACTTTAACCCCTTCAAGATTAATTATCTTTAACCATAGTCCCTCCAATGTCAACAAAAATTCTCATGTGGCCCAACTTTATCAAACACATGTATCCGCCACTATACCTACCCCTTCAGATTCCCTCTAATAACAAACTACACAACAGCACGCCAGGGATCCCTAGTCTCAAGTTGAAGATGAAGAACATGGAAGAAAATAAGAATAGTGGCAGTCTTAGAAGTTAGATAAGTGACAGATATTATATTAAACAGAAGAAGGTAAGAATTCAAAGTACAATCAGATACCTTCTTTTTCTTCCCCTTTGATTGGAAGATGTAGAGAAGTCAGATACTAGAGACAACGCAAACAGACATAGATTGACAATCATGTAGACATAAACATGTGGACAATAGTTCACAACTGCTCTATCTTGCGAGTAAACCAATGTTTCCAATGACGGAAAAACCAATCAATCAAGGATTTCCCAAATACTTGCTCTAGAATGGCAAGTTTCTAATATCTACATCCAGAATAACATCTCCCATGTAATCGGGGTGGGGGTTTGTAAGAGGCCCATGCAGATTAAGACAAAACAGTAACATTGAAATAACCTGAAACATTGCACCAGTCAGATATATACTAAAGGTAACACTCACCTCCCAAGTTTGCTGCCGCAAATTTCAAGCAGATAGCCTTAAGCTGTGGACAATGATGCTGCTCAGCGAGAGGAAGAGTTGTTGCTACTGTTTCAACATTAACTGCTTCACACAGTTTTTCCTCACACAACCGTTTCAGACGGTCTAAACCAAAGCGATCAGCCGCAGCCAACAAATGTTGCACCATAATGGTGGATGTGAACACCGAAATTGAGCCCATAATTTCTTTTACATCAGGAAGCTTATCTGAGTAAATAAAAAGGAGCATTGCCTGCAAAATGGATGAAACACCAATCAAAGCCTTCTAACAACAGTCATGTAAAACTTAAATAGAACAATTGACGGCCAATATTTGCTTCTAGTAGATGTCATTTAGTTACTGACCAACGAACAACAAACACAAACCCCCCCCCCAGACTAACACATTATTCACTTTAAAGCATTAAACAGCCCTACGTGGCCTTGTTATGCATTTGCAACTAGCTTCTGGAATCGCACAGCTAAAGAATAGGAAAAATAAAATATACCAAACGAGTAGGACTGCCCTGTGGGATCTAGAACAGCTCTTTATGCAGAAACACAAGAACATAGATACAGATATTTAACTAAAGTTACGATTGCGATTCACGAGGATAGAAAAGAAAAGTTTTCACCACTAATTTGAAAATCCACTGCAATGGATTGAATGCCTGGCATATACTTAAAATCCACTGCCTGTTGGTCGTACCACCACATAACAACTATGCAAGTAAGAGAATCGGAATCTGCAAATTTTAGGATTCTAAGAAAGGAACCAGAAATTGTGGGCTCCAGATACTTTTTATAATTACTAAACCCATAACAGTAAGATCAAGCTCTTTCATATTTTGAGATGAATCCAATTTTCTTTACTCTGTCAGAAGAGTGATAAGTACAAAGACATGTGATATACCTTGAAGATCGAGGGTTCAAGATCCTGCAATACTACTTTCTCCAGGTTAGGATCTCCAATAAGTCCATAAAATTGGGCTCTAAATACAGGAGAGCGAGAAGCAAGTACCAACTTATGAGCTTTGAACTTTTCATCGCCAACCTCAAAAACTACGTCACAACCAACTTCGGACTCCAGCAAGGACTTGAGATCCTGGCCCATACTTGAAGGTGGTACAGGAATGCTATCTTGTTTAGGTCCCTCCACTCGGGTTCTGACAACTCCCACAGTGCAACGCAGAGCAAGGCAATCATCCTTGATAAAGTTGGAAGATTCTAAAATAGATCTTTTCAAGAAACGCTTGTAACCCCTGAATGCACAGAATCAAGTTACATGAGGTTTAAATTTGGAATACAAGAAAAGTTTTTTTCCGACATCCTATCAATGCCTGTAACTCATGATTACACATATCAAACAATTTTGAATTCGACAAAAAAAAATGAAATTTGGATAACTAATTGATTCAAGAACAAATTTTATTACTGAGCTGCAATTTTTGGATCTGCAGAAATAAGACTTTTAGCTTGTTCAATAGCAGCAAATACTAAAGATTGGGTGGTGAGAATCACAATTCCGGAATATATATGTTGGATTACGCTACTTTGCAATGATCCAGTTAGTCCACTGTTTTGGGAGTGATATAGAAGACAGGATTTAATCCGGACCAAGAGGGATCAGGCAATCCCATGTTGTGGGTGAGGTGGCCGTATGGAACTACACTGTGTTAATCCCCCCTCAATCCCATGACAAATGAACATTTATTGTGTCCCGGAACCAAACTTACCTTCCTACCAAATAAAATGTGTCCCGGAGTAGTATCCTTCCTATAAAACAATGGTATTACACATCTAGTCAAATCCTCCAAAACCTAAACTATTTATCAAGCATGGCCTAAACCCCAAAAAAGTACTGCACAACCATTCTTTCTAAGAACGGTACATGTTCTTTCGCCCAAACAATCGTTTCTAAACCCTAATCAGCGGCCTTTAAAAAAAAAGAACCTATTCGCGCACAAGGATATTCCTCATACTGGTTATCAAGCATGCCTTAAAAATCCAAGAAAACCTGCCCTGCACTGCACGACCACATTTTATTAGAATGAAACACATTCCGCTTAACAATTCCTAAACCCTAATCATCAGTCTTCTGAAAACCAACAACAACAACAAAACCCAAATCATCGCATGCAAAACAAACATGGTCAAAACCCCAGAAAAATGTGTAGTGCATGGCGATTTTTCCTTAGAATGTTACACATTTAACAACTACGCAGGGTGTTTCAGTCAGCTTCTGCGTAGTTTTCAAATGTGTGCACTTTGGACTAATCCCAGCCCATCCCACAACCATTTCACCATTTCACACGCTCACTCATGGGTGAGGTGGCCCCTAGAGTTGCTGACAAACCCTAAGTCCCAGGCCAGGACCACTTGGCCAACCCCTCGGGGTTCGCATTTAATAACTTCTGAACCCTAAATCCTTAATCAGCGGCCTTTCAAATCCAACAACGAAAAAAACCCAAATCACCACATATGAAAATTGCTCACAGAAAGCGTGTACAGGCACTAACCACATGCTCCCTCGATACTTCAGCGCATAAGGCCCACTCTCCAACGCCCGATCAAAGTGACTGTGAACCTTATGCTTCCCCTTCCCGCTCTGATCCAAAAGCGTGAGCTCGAACAACGCCCTCACGTCCGTCCCTTCCCCCGCCAGGGCGATGAACGCCGACACGTACGCCATGTTGTCCTCGACGTTCTTGCCGTCGGGGTAGAAGTAAATCGCCCAGTCGTACCCGCCGACCCTGAACGTGTCGCTCGAAATGTACTTCCCCGAGCCCATCCCTTTGGCCAGGGAGTAGCCCTTGATCGTGAAATCGTGGGAGCCGTTCACCGTCTCGATTATCGATCTCGAGCACGACGACGCGTCGTCGTGGTCGAAATCGGTCTCTTGCACGATCATGGTTCAGGGGAAATAGGAAGGGTGAAAACCCTAACCCTAAATTGGATAGGTGGGGAAGTGGAGAGAAGATTATTGAGGAAGGGGAAGAGGTTTGGGGGAATTGCGAACCGGGTGTATTAAGGGCGGAGATGGGGTTTGGGGGTGTGGCGGGCGAGAGAGAGAAATGGCAGAGAAAGTTCACAGAAGGGGATAGATAACAAATCAACCGTCGAGAAGGAGAAGTTTTTCAGTGCGGGCAGGTATATTCCACCTGGCGTCGCTCATGCATCTAAGCCGTTTAAAAGTATTTTGGACGGTTCAGAATTTTTTTAAAAAAAAATTAGAGAATTTTTTTTTAAAATCCAAACCGTTCAAGATACTTTTAGACGGTTTAGATGTACTGAGCGGACATCATGTGATATCCATCCGACACTGAAAAATTTCACGTCAAGAAGAGGACAGGTTGTCCATTTTTTTTTTTTGGGGGGGGAGGGAGATGGTGGCTCCAATGATCATAATGTGTGTAGGGTCCAATGTGTTCAGGGCTCACATTTTTGTGAGTGTGAGTGTGTAAATGATTTTGATTCGACATTTGTTTTTAAAACCCTTCTTTGGGACTAGACGACTCATACGAGATTTGCATCTGCCCACTTTTGGATCCTGCAAAAATGATACAAATTGCTCAACAAACTTGAAATATTTTTCGAGTGATTCGGTAAAATATTAGCTCAATTGAATTATTAAAAGTGCTTATCCGATGTACCAATTTTTCATTCAGAATCCTGAATAAAATATCGATATGGTAGATCAAGCACTTGTAATAGTTAGTATTTGACTGAGTTGATTTACTAAGCTACTCGAAAAAACATTTTAAAAGGAAAGTGACCATGCGTGCTAATCTGTGCACCATCGGTGCACATCTCATCCATTTCCTTATGATTTTTGTTTTTGCTTATTTACCAGGGAATGATATACGCTCACAAAAAATGAAGCCGTACCTTCAAAGAAACTTCATCAAAATACAAATATCAGACCCCTACGTGCCACCTGAAATTTTATCCCCTACACCTTTTGTTTTTTTACACCTCAAAAAATGTTAGAGAAATTGAAAATTTTGGGCATATGGCTTATTGTGCTTATTTCCAACCAAATTATTGGGCCTCTTAAAGAATTAAATGTTTGTTTCAGGGAAGCAAATAACAAATTGCTACTTTATTTGACATGTTTAGGATTTTCTACATTCAAATCAAAGTAAACCTTAATCCAACAACGTGGTTCCAAACCCAACAAACAAACAAACATGCTCTCTGAAATTCATGATCAATGTACCAGAAATAGCCGACCTCGGACTTTGAATTTGATTTGAATCGGGAACAGTCCCGGCCCCGACATTTAAGTTGCCCAAGCCTAACCTTCCACTTGGTTGCGCCTAAATATGTTTTTTTTCTAGATTTCTAATTTTTTTTGTATACATACAAATTTTTTTTTTCGTTGCCCATTGCCAGGAGGTTGCCCGAGCCGGCCAGCTTGCATGGGGCTTACCCCTGGCCGGCCCTGATCGGGAATCCCTGAACTTCAGATCTCCTACTCTGAAACTCCAGCACCGAAGAATCAATCACCAACTCTACGAGCCCAAAGGAGAACGGTACCTGCCTAATCCCAAAATGCAGTTTTTTATGTGCTTCTAAGATGATCTATTTATGTGTGTATGTAGAGTCCTTTTCGTTGCCATGTTCTTCATTTCGTGGACTTAATTATCATGTTGCACAGCTCCTTGATGGCTACCTTATATTCTCATGGAACTTTAGACTGTCATCTTTGGAGAACATAGTGGCCAAAAATAAGTCAACTAAAGAGTTACCAGTATTTCTTGCTTTACATGATTGGAGTTGTTACATTTTCAATTGCGCAATGGTGATAACTTTCCAACTCTGTGGGCAACAAGAAGACTTTCCAACTCTGTGGGTAACTATCAATTTAACAAGATGACTTTCCAACTCTGTGGGTAACTATCAATTTATCAATTTGTTTTTGTTTTTTTTTAATCAAATTTTCTCACTTTGTTAGAGCATCTTCACTCCTTACTCAAATTTTTATCTAAAGTTGAGTAAAAATTTGGGTAAAAACTTGATTTGGTATGAAGCAAGGGTAGTGATAATGCCAAAACAGTTTTTGTTAGTGCCAAAACTTCAGTGTATAAAAGTCTTGTACATTGCAAATGGTACAAACCTTTTGTGCACTAGAGTTTTGGCACTAACAAAAACGGTTTTGGCATAGGGCAAATGCAAATCTAGGCATAAATTTGAGTAAAGGTTTCATTAATGGCATAATTGTAAATTTGAGAGCGAGAAAATTGCTTCCAAAATTTGAGTAAGGATTTGGTTTCAAACCAAATTTGGGAAAAAATTTGAATAAAACTCAAATTTGGTATGAATTTGAGTAAGGAGTGAAGTGGTGTTTTGGGTGATTTTTACTCAAATTTGAATAAGAGTGCAGATACTCTTAAGAAGCAGTCATTGTGGTTTTACTTTTCAAATATGATGTCCAGCTTCTCACTTATCATTAAATTTCAACTTTTAGTTTCTTCTCTTTTTTCCAAGATTGCTTTCTTATGTGCTTCAGATTTTATATCTGCTTTTTAGGATTCAAACTGGGTGTCTTTTTTGGGTTTTCTATTGTTTTTTCCGCGACTGGTTCTTAAGTATTGACGATTTCCCGGGCCTGTATTTGTAGTAGGTGCCTATGTCTAGGATTTGATAATTTTGGTTCATTGCTCCATCTTTTAATGATTTCTGTAATGCCTTATAACTTTGATATATGATATTCATCATTTCAAAAAAAAAAAAAAGGCTATGGCAATCGCAATTTTTTCATGCTCATGGGTAAACTTCCAAATTCGCAGGCAAGATTCGCGGGCCTTGCCTGCGGTCCTCTCACTAGTTTTCCTCAATGAAACAAACCGTATAGATTACAATAGGTATTTCTTCTGCTATGTTACAGAGATGTCCAATATTATCTGAAATAAACTTAGACCAAGCACCTGGCCCAGTACACAAAATTTTAGACTGGCAATCTGCGAAGAGGAGTTATATTTCAAATTAACCCAACTCTTCAAGCTGAAATTGGACGTGTTTTGGGCTCAGATTAAACAGGCCATCGGGTCTAATTCGAGGCGAATAGGAGCCCTTACTAACCGGCTTGCAGCTTTTAAAACTTTTTCATACACGTAACGCCTACAAATTACGAATCTGATGCTTTGGCAATGGAATCGTCCTGTGCCTTTTCGTTCTTTATGCCACAATTCTGTGTTCCTGCGGGTCAGATACCGTTATCCTCACTCTATTTAGTTGTTATGAGAATGGTTGTTGACATACAAATGGAATTTTGCCTGCATGTTTGAGCTTAAACCAGTCGTATCTGTGGTTAGTATTCATGGCAGCCAGGCTTATTCTTTGGTTCTTCAGTTGTTGTTTCACTTTCTCTGCCGTGGTCCATAGATACTACTACTAAGTTTCTGGTTGGCAAGTGGGTAGTATTTTGGATATGGATTCTGAGATTTCTAGCACACTTTTTTTTTTCTTTCTCCAATTAAAAGTTAAGACCTGGGTTCTCATTCTGTCTCTCGCTCGTAATATACTTGCGGAGTTGCATTTATTCCTCTATCCCGGTATCGATCTTCTTCTTTTTCATAAGTCAAATGTCCGGTCAGTTTACAAGCAAACTTGACTAATTTTAGGAGCTCAATTCCACCGCCCACTTGCGAGAAGCTCAACTAAAGTCGGAGCAAAACTCTATATGCGCTCTCCCTCTCTCTCCCCCCCTTTCTCTCTCTTGCTTTGCAATACCGTGTTTTGTTTATTCTTTTTATCATAGGAAAGACCACGCTTTACATCTAAGGCTTGTTTAAAAATTGTTTTTATTCAAATTTTTTTTTTCATTTGTTAGTTTTGCTTCAAATTTTTGTGAATTATTGTTTCGTTCTTGTTTGTGGTGCTGTAAGAAGCCAAGTTGGTTATTTTTATATTTTTTAAACAAGCCTTACGTGTTGGCAGGGAAAAATTACTTTCAACCACCATAGAGTTGGTCAATGCAACAAGAACTATTTTTGTCGATGAGAATATTGTAACCATTTGGGTGATTACGGTCCCGTTCCACATTGGGTCCTTAAAAAATAAGTACTTATTTACAATTTTCAAGCTTACTGAAATAAAAAAATATGCAATATGGATTTTGTTTAATAGATTTTGATAAGATTTATCAAATCCTGCAAAAAAAATTAAAAATTATTTTTATAAGTATTATTTTTAAGCTTGAAAATAAATTCTTATTTTTTAAATATTTATTTGAGAAAGCGGAACAGGATTACGTCAAATTAGATAGCACTATATATAATTTATGTTAATTCATTTTTACAGAGAAGTCAAGTGGCATAGAATTACATACATACATACATAGAATCCAATAATAAGGACAAAAGGATAGGCATTTTTTTTTTTTTCCATGACCGTTTGTCTGGCCAAGGGTTAACGATTTTTTTTAGTGGAAGAGCAAGAAAAAGGGTTAACGATTGTTTGGCCATCCTTACACTAGCCAGGTGGGCTGGATTTCATGAAAGAAAATAGACGGCTCGAATTCATACTTATCATAATATTTTGGATGAAATATATCCTTTCACTAGCCACGTGGGCTGGATTTCATGAAAGAAAATAGACGGCTCGAATTCACACTTATCATAATATTTTGGATGAAATATAAGCCTAAGTAATTTATGATGTTATCTAAAAATTATTTTAAAAATCTGTGACTATATATATTAGTAGTATTAAAATATGTAAGACGTAGAATGAATATCTAAATCGTCTACCGTCAATTACTCTACACAATTCAATCGTCTACCGTTTATTATTTAATTATTAACCGTCTATTAAACTGTACTTGAAAAAAAATCATTTATCACCAATATTTTTAGTATAAAATAGAGCGGAGAAAATGTATAAGCATGCAAACAAAGCAACATTCACGTCAAGCGAATGTGCAATCATATTTTCATGTTTAAGGTTGAAGTTGTCATATCATATCTTTTCAAATGATATAAAGATATTCTTTCGTTAAATCTATCCCTCTATCTTCACTTTTTAGGGGACATATCTCTATGAGGAATGAAGTGAGCCGGCTTCGGTGTGCTATTATGATGGAATAAGAAAACGTCACAAAATAATTTGCGGTGAATTGCATTTGCCGCAGAGATCAGAAAATTTATTTAGGCAAGACTACAGTATTACAATTCGATGTATCTTTAAACACAAACAACCATCAATAGGATAATGTTTTTGCACGCAAATCCGTCCAAACATCATTATCAAATCTTAATCCAATAACTTAAACAATGTCAGATGATTCCACGTGTCCTACGTTGTCCATTCAATTATGCAAACCTATAAAATTACCCATATCAGGATTATTTTTGGTTACCACTAATCTATATTGCCACCCAAACAAGACATAATTATATTTTCAAAACAGAGGGGTTGAAAATGAGGATGGATCGTGTAATGATGCAGATCGGTCATGAACCCTAACGAAGTTTGGAATGATCACGCCCAGCCCTTATTAACATGGAATGATGCACAACTCCCTCCCTCTCTCTCTCCCCTCTCGAGGAATTTTTGGGTGCCCGAACGGGTACCGAGTGGCAGTATCCGTCGACAATCCTAGCCGCCCAAACATGTTTTGGACGGTTCAGATTTATTCTCCCTCTCTTTCCTCACCCGACCACTCTCTCCTTTTTTTCTCTCTAAAATTTAAACCGTCTAAAATACGTTTGAACGGCTGGCATCGCCGATAGAGTACGACGTGTGTAATATCCATCTGGCACGCAATAACTTCTCCTCCCTCTCCCTCTTAAGACTGGCACATAAATTCAATTTCCTAGATATTACCTACATTATGTAAGAATGGACTTTATCAAATACAAAAAAAAAAAAAAACTGTGTAACACTGGTGTAGCTGTACTTGCGACCTGTTCCACTAAAGTTTTTATTTTCTAATAGTAAAAAAATTTGTAAAATTTTATTTGTGGTTGAAAAGTTATTAGGTATTTTCGATAGTAAATAAGTTGTTGAAAAATGTCAAGTTATTTTTGATAGTGAATAAGTTGATGAGTTTGTGAGTAGGGTTACTGTAGCAAAAAAAAAAAAAAAATTTTTTTGTTGACAACTTTTTTGTTAATGAAAATGAGATAGTAAAATGCTGAAATTTTTTTGTTAATGGAAATGAGATGATAAAATGCATTAAATTTTTAGTGTTTTTTATTAGTAAAAATGAGGCCTAAAGTACTTATTTTTTTATTTTACGAGATATTATTTTCATACAATACATCACCTTTAATTCAAAAAATAAATACCCAAAACTTATTTTAGTTACCATTGAGCTGTCTAAAGATGGCATCACTATATTTTGATGTAAAATGGAATTGTAAGTTCAATTCAATTGTTGTCTCTCTCTCTCTCTAAGTTGAGAGCATCTCTCTACGTTGGGGGAGGGTCAGCGGCCCCCCTCCTCTCTCCTTTAGATCTCTCCCCCTCTATCCTCTCCGCATTTGTTTTTCGCCGCACTCGGAGGATTATTTTTCAACTTGTAGCGGCGACGGCAACGAATCGCCATGAAGTTGAACATCGGCAACCTGAAGCAAAGAGGGAGGCCCAGATTGAACGTTGAAGGGGTGGTGGTGCACTGGCGGCCGCAGCGCTGCTGGAGGCGGTTCTTCACCTCTGGCTTTCATGGAGCCTTTATGGAATGAAGGCTTAGGGAGTTCCCATCGGTGCGTGATGGGGGGTGGCGGTCTAGTTGACTCGTCTGCCCTCGGTTCGGTTCGTTTGCTGTGGATCTACTTTGACATTCACAGTGGAGGCTGTCGAGATGAGGTGGCTGGGCACGAGGAGGGGCGGCGATTGCAGTTGCTATGGTTTTCTGTTTTTTGTTTTTCAATGTATTGCTTTAGGATTTTTTTTACGTGGGTCTTTCTCCCCTTTGGGAACCTTCCTCACCCTTTCGTTGGTGTTTTAATTTCCTTCGGGAATCTTTCTCACCCTGTTGTGGGTGTTTTAATTTCCTTTGAGGCTGCTGGGTCGGGTTGTTGGCGTGCTGTTTTGTGAGATGTGCTAATTTTGTGAGATGTGCTAATTAATATCTCTGTGAATTCCGATGCGGCCAAAAGTACTGCGTGTGGGAGGCGTGTGGGAGTAGTACCTGTGTGCAAGGATAATAGCTCGTGATGTTATGGCATTTACTGTGTGCAAGGATAGTAGCCCCTAATGTTATGGCATTTAAGAGTATTGCGTGTGGGAATAGTATATGTGTGCAAGGATAGTAGCCCAAGATGTTATGGCATTTTCTGTCAATAAAACTTCGTTTGGCAAAAAAAAAAAAAAGGGGTTGAATTCAATTCTCCATTAGAACACACGCTAGCTAAAATCAGCTGAAAGAAATTTTATATATGTTCTTCCAATCCTTCTCTTCTTGAAGGAGGATAAAAGGTTTCAACAAGAGAGATCCATACACTTGCCAAATTACCTCTTGGAACTCACAAATCAATCTAGTACTACTATTAAAGGAGTACAAATAATAACGAAAGAAGTAATCAGAAAATATTACTATCAGACAACCGGACTTTACGATGAGCTATAGGCCTCTTTTTAAATCGACGACGATGACGCTCACGTTGTCCGTGCTGTGCCTGGCCAACGCCAACTTAGTCAGCAAAATCGAGGCGTCGGAACAAGCCTTGTCGGAGCTCGCCCCGGAGACGGAGGCCAGATTCACCTCGCTCCCCGGCGACTGGGGCGGCGACGGCGGCTTCTGCGCCTGCAAGCACATCCGGGCGACGCCGCAAGCGACCTCGTTCGACACCACGTCCCACAGCCCGTCGCTCGCCAGGATAAGGCACTCGTCCTCCGCCGTCCGATCCGTTACGGTTACTTCCGGTTCAGGTATCACGAACGGCTTCAAGTAATTGTCACCTATAAAATGGATGAACGATCTAGATCAGACTCTGGATAAACATTTTGAAGTATAATTTTGAATTCGATATATCAAATGATGAAGTAAGGGCATACCAATTGCTCTAGACATTGCTAAGACTCCGAGTACCCTTGCTCCGTCCCAGTATATCACTCGACCACCGGCGGTTTGAATTCGATTGAGTTCGTCGGGCCGATCAGGCTGCGATTAATACAGAGAACAAAAAGCCAAGGTTTCAAATAACCGAGCGACGCAGATCTCAATCGTCAAGAGAAGTGAAATAGCAAATTGAAGGAAGAAGTAGAAAATCGAATCGGTGATTTTAGGATCGAAGCCTCACCTTATGATCGATGGAGAGTGGAATGGCGACGCCGTTGCGACAAAGCACGGCGCGCGAGTCACCGCAGTTGGAGACGACGATCTTATCCGGCGTCACGACGGCGACGACGGCGGTAGATCCGACGGCGTCGCACTGCGGAGTCTGGAGTTCGCACCTGCAAACGGAACCCGAGACGCCGACGGCGCCGCCGTTGCTCCACTCCGTCACCTCCTTGTCCATGCGCGAAAAGCTCCGCGCCATCATTTCCTTCCACGCGCCTTCTCCCTCCTCACCTACTTCCACCACATCTTTCACTATCTCGTGCATTCGATCTTTACACTTCATCGCCACCTGCAAAAATCAGAGCAACACCACCATCAATCAAAGGATAGAAAAACTCCGTCAAAGGAATTAAGCTCGTAAATTTTCAAGGCCTGCAGCGGCGGCACCTCAAAATTCAGCTTAGGCATAAAAATTGAACGTAAATCTAACAAAATTTCAACAAAAAATTTACTCCCTCCGTAGTTAGTCTCATGTGAAACTACGTTTAATTTCTAAGTATACCGAAATAAATTTTTTGCAGTATAAATTTTGATGAATATCTTTTGATGAGAACTTTTGAACAGTATAAAAGAAATAAAAAATTGAACACATAATTTCGTTAGCTACCAACTTTACGTGGATGAGGAGGAGTACTAAACAACATGAAAGAAATAATTAAGGAAGAACATGGGCTTACATGAGAGCAACCGTGGCCGTCGTAAACGCCGAAGAAATGAAGATCGGCCGCATCCCGACCACTCCGCCGGCTAAAGGACGGGTGAATTGCCACCGCATCCTCCATATCTCTCCTCCTTCCACACACTGACGTCACCCCGAAGTTAGGACACTCCCCAACCACCTCAGCCCCGATCTTCACAGCAGACGACGACGTTTCGCACTGACTCGCATCCTTCGCCTCCGAGTCTCCCTTCTCCACCATCTTCCCCTTGTCACTAACCACACGACCTTCTACCCCGTTCGCACAGTGCTCCTTCTTCGCCGGACAAACAATCTCCAGCCTCTGCCGCTTCCTGTCGCCCTCCGGCGCCATATCCGCGCCCAGGAACTTGAACTGGTGAATCTCCATGCGCCGTCGCCTGGCCGCCTTGCTGCTCGGCTCCACCGGCGCCGACGTCTCCGTCTCTCCTCTGCAACATACACCCGCCATTCCAATAACCCACAACACGAACCGCGAATCAGCTAAATGCGAATTCTGATCTCTCTCTCTCTACCCTTTTGCACTCCAAACCAAACAATTTCCTGACAGGAGAACAGAAATGGAGAGCAGTACGTGCCTTTGAGATTTTTTTCGGAAGATAAAAAAGATGGACGGGGGGAAGCTTTTAAGGGCAGCGGGCAACAGTCACGGGCAGGGGGATCCGACACGCACAACTGGTGCGACGTGGACGCTTGAAAAAGGCAGTGGATCCTCGCCGTCCATCGCATCCTCGCGTTTCTCTCTCCTGCGGGGGAGATTACCACGTGGAGGTTCTTTTCGATGGCGTTGTACGTGGACCAATGGGAGCTCAACACCGAGGGGCGAGGCTGGGCTTTTGCTTTTCTGACACGCATGTGGGTGGTACTTTGGGGACGACCCGACCTCGCCTGTTCCTTTTCTATACCGCCCGATTTTTTTAATCTTTTGTTTTTTTTTTTCTTTTTGGGATTTTTTACAGGTGCAGAGGATACCAACACGTGGCGAGATCGTTTGGAATACGAGATTCGTGTGTCATTGGTGCACACTCGACGCGCTCTGGCGGCTTTGAGCTACACATGCCTTCGTTTTCTCTCAAAGATCTTCAAAATCTCTATATACTCCATATTGTACTAAAATTGAAACCCTTCATTTCATAATTTGAAAATTAATAGAATATTCTTTGTCCGTTGGGTGGATTTTTTGGGGATTTTTTTCTTACAAAACTGACACCAAAAGTAACGGGGTTGGCGTGGATGGTACAGGTCAAACGTTGTAGCGTTATGTGTCACCACTAACCGCCACCTCACCACACGCTGAGCTTCCATCTAGTGTAATGTTCCTTCAACTTAGAGTAAAATCTTTGAAATTGGATTGACGGTGGTGGGAAGGTTAGTTCTTGTCCTCCGCACGGTTTTTCGTTCTTCCTTTCTCACGAATTTTAATAATTTGAGATGTTTCTAAATGATACTCTTACACTCATGTCCACGTTCCTTCTCAGGTACGCGTATTTTGTGAGATAGGGAGTAGAATTTACATATCTCCTTTCACATTTGATAACATTTATGCTTGTATTTTGGTTATTTTCTAAACAAATTAATTGAATTGATAGAATGAATTCGCACATGATTAAAAGCTTTGCAATCCGGTCAATACATAATATAAAATTCCAGGATATACATATTGACAAAAAAAGGTGATACACCTACGCAATAAATTAGGTTCTTTAAGGACTTACTCCTACTAGTTACTTTAGATGAGTATATTGAAATTACTACGGATGGTGGCGCCCTATAGTGATTGAATAGTTTTGTTTGTGGATTTGATATTAGATATTTAAATGATGGCATGTTTATAAATTTTAACTCAAATTATAATGGATAGCTTCCAGTTAATTGCATTTCAATTAAAAAACACTGTGCAATTTAACTACGAAGAGTCAAAAAAATAATCTCATCAACGTGTAAATATGGCCAACTTGAATACATGAATTCGTGATTGTTGTTTAATACAAGTAACAGGAAACTAGTGAGACCGTTTTTTTTCCGACGTCACTGTATTTTGCTTATTGTGTACGTCTCATTTTAACATAATACGTACTATGAATCAATTCTCACAACTCCATAGATGTTAGACACTTAGACTCATAACTTAGTGGTTGAACTTGTTATCTTTTTGAAGGTCCTCTTCTGTCTATTAAGTGGCTGAGTTTGATTCCCACCGTTCCTTCCCCATACCCCTTACCAAGGATGGGTTCAGGGGGGGTCTAGTAGTGATGACCGCCACGACAAGAATTTTAGAAAATGCAATTATTATATGTAAAAAAAAAAATTTTGCCCAACTTATATAGTCTCGCCACTACTAGATTTTTTTAGTATACATTTCGCCACTGCTATGGTAAAATCCTGGTTCCGTCCTTGCCCCTTACGCCTTGTTTGGAGGCCGAATATGGAGCTGCCTGGATTTCATCTCCTGGTCCCACTCATCTAGGATGGGGTTTTTTGTTTTTTTGGAGGAAACAATAGAAACGAGGATGGAGGCCTTGGGGCTGTGTATATCTCACATATACATTTGATGGGGTATATGTGAATTGTTTTTTTAGCCATAACTGGGTAAGTGAATTGTGTTTTTTTTATATAAAAATCTCACCTTCCAATTAATTTTTTTAAAATATTCCGGAAAATACTATTTTTTCTAATAAATAATATGGTTTAAACATTTGTAAAATAAAATTATTTTATTTTATCCTACAATTAATGACAAATATGTATTTACTTTAATTATAATTAAGTAAACGAATTTTGATTATTTAAAAATCTAAGTGAGGGCAATTCAGTCATTCGACATCTAATCCCATCATATCCACCTTCTATATCCTCCTCCTCAAAAAATCATCAAAACATCTCATTACAAATCCACTCTACTTAATAGACGGGGTCATCCTTCTTAACATATCATTCCTCATTATATATTCACCTTTAAATCCACCCTTACTACATATCCACCCAAAACAAATCCTCCATCCACCGTTAAGATCTAGGCTATTTGATTCGCTATGTCAAAAATATAAACCCTCACAACTCTACCTTTGCACTGTCAAGGATTTACAGTCCCGTTTTGGGATCTCAAAATTTCTGCGCATGATCTTTCGTAAGAACAGGGCCAAAATATTGGTAAAGCGGAGAGGAGCGTCAGGCACGCGCTCTCGTATCTCGACTGTTGGTCCGAACAAGGCGTTGTTGCGAGAAAGAAAGCGTCTACGTAAGGGAGGGCGGGAGCCGGGAGGGGAGGGTAGGGGGGGGGTTTCAGGGACACGTGTGGGGCCAGATGTCAACGTCGGTTGACGCTTGCGGAATTATCTGCAGGGTTGGGAAGCGGTATCGGTCGACACGTGTCGGGCGCTTGCGTGGAGCTGATAGTGCAGCAAGTGGGGAAGGAGAAAAAGAAATCTCCCGGCCTCCTTCCACGTTTCGACCACTTCCTCGTTTCCGCCTCCATTAAAATATCGCCGTCCATTGTTTTTAAATTTCCCGGTCTTATATTTTCTTCGCCGTCCATTGTTTTAAATTTTCCTTTTGTTCTAACAAATCACAAATAGTCAGTAGGGGACTAGGGGTGGTGTTTGGGGCTATTTTTCATTTTCATTTTCAGTTTTTGTCTGTTTGGCGGGCGCGAGGTAAAACTCGTTTGGGTAGAATAGGTTTTTCGAGTTCGTATTTAGAGAAGAGAAGTGAGAAAGAGGGTACGAGGAGCTTTCTACATTTTATTTGATCAAGCAGGTTTGCATAGAAACCATATTAGCCTCTCTAATTTCAGATAATATCCAAAACACCGTTGTGATGGATTTAACTTAATTGTTATTTTAATAAAAAAATATTTTGTTAACATTGTTGGATGCTTTTTCAATTACTAAAAAAACTGAAGGAAGAATAAAGAACACTACTTCCAAATCAAAGAACATAGTCCGCATTGTTAT
Organism: Rhododendron kiyosumense; assembly: GCA_019656275.1. Classification (NCBI taxonomy): domain Eukaryota; kingdom Viridiplantae; phylum Streptophyta; class Magnoliopsida; order Ericales; family Ericaceae; genus Rhododendron; species Rhododendron kiyosumense. The sequence goes on along the minus strand of BPLS01000489.1, from coordinate 133,360 downwards.
TTTATTTATCGCTATTTATTTTTAATTACCAAAAAAATTTAGAAGTAGTTCAAGACTATCAATTAGCGAAGAAGAAAATGATTTTGCAATATAAGTTGTAAAAAATTGCTTAAAGCATTATTCATACACATTATATACCCCAACAAATAACCAGGGGTAACATGATAAAAAATTAATTCATAATATATTTTTATCACATACGGAGTATTTCTTAAACACTATACTTGTTGCAAAATGTATTATGCACATATCATTCAAATATTCTACAAAATTCAAAATATATTCTGACTAGAATCTAAATACCAAAAAAACTAAAAAATTAAAAATAAGGAACTAAAAAATAGGTTCCCAAACACTCCATAAAATTGCCAATGAAGATTATGAAAAAATATCCATCTGTTAAAGTAACCACGAAGGGCCTCATAAGATTATTTGTCACGGGCTCAAAGTTTTAATGGTCCGCTGCATAGCGTTCTTGTACTGGGCCCGTAGTGATCATATATAGGTCTTATATATTCCCCATATACTCCGTATAATATACCAGCCCCAACATAGATATATTCTCAAGGGCTTCCACTTTCCATTTTTATCTGTCAAGGTTGCCATCACGCATTTCAGACCTCAACTATCCCCAATTACATTTTTCTATTTTTTTTGGTAGTGCAGGGTCTTCCGGGCTAACTCACACGTACCTCTGTTTATTTCCTATAGATGTTTTACGCGTTTATGCGTAGGGTGAAGTCGCCCCAAAAGTTGTTAATAAGGAGAATCGAACCTGAAACTTTAAAAATGAGCAAATTCCTAAGTCCCAGGATAACCCCCTTGGGATTTCTATCTCAAATTATGTTAGGCAAATGTCTGTCCTCCCCTCACCCAGGCTACTTTTGGACAAATTTTTTGTTAAGAAAATAGAGTCTCACATTGCTTGAGAGTGAAATGAGTGATTACTTAATTACATTTGGGGCCTCTCCACTCATTGCCAATTGCTTTTGAGATAGATGTAAAGTTTTTATATGGTATTAGAGCGGGGCTTGTTTCACCCTACATTTAAAAAAAATTCACAATCCATACCCCATATGACAGACCAGCAAAAAAAGGTGCACAATGATAAGATCCAAAAAATGGCCATATGTGATAGACCTCAAATGCGACTGCACGTGAGGAGAGATGTTAAGAAAATATAAGTCTCACATTACTTAGGAGTGGAATGGGTGATCACTTAGGCCTCGTTTGATAATTGTATTAGATATGGTGCGATTCGTAAGGAGATGAGATTAGGGGTTGGATTTGTAAGGAGATGAGATTAAGAGTATCACGTTTGTTCGCACACATAGAGGATTGGAATAATGAAGTTCCAACATTGCCCTTGTGGATATCAATGAAGAATTGATCGATGAAGGAAGTATGGGCAAAGAGGTTATTTTGTAGCCAAAGCTTGGAAAAGGATTAGTAATATCTGGTAGGAGATGGTAATGTTAATCCCATGAATTTGGAGGTTTGATAATCCCATGTCTATCCTAATATCATCTCCTTTTGTGCAACCAAATAATGAGTTGGAGGTCCCACATGATAAGCAATTATATCCCAACCTCTAACTCGCTTATCAAATAAGGTCTTAATAACATTTGAGATATTTCCCCTCATTGTCAATTAATTTTGAGATGGATGTAAAGTTTATACAAATTTTCATTACTCCCTCTGTCCCCTTTTTAAAGTTTAGTATTTCATTTTGGACTGTCCCTTAATAAGTGTCTATTTTGTAAAGTTAGTAGGTAAAAATTAATATATTTTTCATTTTGCCCCTAAAAGTATATTCAATTTTAAAAAGTTAGTGAGTAAAAGTGTAATGATGATATTTCCATAGAGAGTAAATAGGAAAAGTAGAGGCAAAAATTGATGTGAAAAGTATAATAATGATATTTTTTTAATAAGTTAGAATTACGAAGCGAAATATTTAAAAGAACGGAGGGAGTAGTTTTTTTTAGTTCTTTTGAGTAAGCCAAGAGACCAAATATATACTTGTCGGTGAACCCTATTTGGGCGTACAACACCCACCCGTGACCCGTGGCACAAAAGGAATTTCACAATTGACATCTTTGTTTCAATCAAGTAGTGTCCAGCTAACAATGAGAGCTCCAGGAGAGGATCCCACGTCGGTAAAGATATGAAAAGGTTAAATTAGTGTATAAGGTAAATACTCATTCCGTCCTGATTTGTTTGTTTCATTTTTAACTTATACACGTATCAAATTGACTGTCTAATTTCAAAATCAATAGCTTAGAGTCTTAGACTTAGATTATGTAAATTTTCAAATCAATGGATTAGATTTGATTTCTTTAATAGGTTGAAAATCTGAGATTGAACAAACAAATCGGTACGGAGGAGGTATTTACTAACTACTATTAATCCGTGTTATAACTTTTGAGTCGCATGATCGATTACGTTAAGATTCAGCGGGAGACTGGAAGTGGATCGTTACGCCATGTGTAATGGACATACGCGTACGTTTATATACTAAATTATATACTGCACATTTATGTATCAATATTGACTGCAGCATGAATCAATCAAGACAATTATGAATAAAACACCCAGACTAGCTAGCTAGTTGAGGATGCATCCTCAATATTGTTCCCTTCCGAATTCCTATTCAAGTCCTTGGAAGAACCACCGACACTTCTCTATGCCCCACCCCATGTCCAAGTGCACATTGACCCCGTCTCTGCCCCCTTCAAATCTTGTTTTTTTTTTTTTTGAGAGATATTGTTTAAATCTTGTTTATAGATAGGCTGCTGATTTTGTCACTCTTTATTTTGTTAACGCTACTCTTTTGCAATTCTATTTTTGATGCACAAATACATTTATAAGGGAGTGACATTAATAAAAAAGGGAGTGATAAAATCATTTTCTTATAGATATTGCAAGACACTGCTATAGCTAGTTGTTTTCCTGTCCCACATAAACACGACCCATTAAAGTTTAAACCCTAGGTGTCTTGTTGTTCAGATGTCCTCTTGGCTTTTTCAAACACAGTGAAACTTCGTTGAAATCAGCCAAAGCAGCCCCCCCCCCCCCCAAAAAAAACATAAAAAATAAAAAAAACTTAAATTGGTGGCGACCAACTTTTTGGGGGGTTTTTTTAGTTATTTTGTCAAAATTGAGTAAAAATAAGTTGTTTGAACTAACATCTTTATTTTGTCAAAATTTAGTTTTTTTTTTTTTTTTTCAAAAAAACTAACATCTTTATCTCTCAATGAGAAATGATTAGAAGAAAATAGAATAATAATTAAAATTTAAAATTTAAAACCCTTAACCAAACGGGGTCAAAGTGTTTATTTTCTCAAAAACTGCCAAAATAACCTTTTACTTTGCATTTAGCCCAAATAGTTGGACTTGTTGCAAAACTCCTGCTACCATGTTTGACATAAATATGGTTTCTGCTTGACATAATAGTTGATCGACTTGCAAAAATGCTACTTGCACAATCGTTGTGTTAGTTGTGTGTGTAATTCTGACCGTTCAGATGTATTTGGACGGTCTAAATTGTAAAAAAGCTCTTTCAAGAATAAGTTTAACTTTTATGGGGAAGTGTTTGAGCGAATCCTGACCATTCATTACAGCAATGGATGACTAGAGATTGGTTGTGTATTGTGTTCTATACAATCGTTGTGTGTGTAGCACTTTTGATCAACTTATAATAAAACTTAACAAGTTAATGTTTTTCTCTTCTTCATTAAATGCCTTTTGGTTTTAATTAACCTTTTAAGAGTGCGCCGATCATTCTATAATTGCAAACACTACGTACAAATAGATGCACAACACACTCACATAAGTATGTAGGCTTCACACATTTACGTACCAGTGTGCGGAGTACACACACGTTATAATATCAAAGAAAGATCAAGCTAGCATATAGACTAAGCATTCATTGTATGCCAGAGTTCAACAAGG
>BPLS01000489.1:109014-123343 GCA_019656275.1 Rhododendron kiyosumense | reverse complement strand
TTGGACCATTTCTCGATTTGTGCGTGTCATCCTTGCGCAGGGGCCATGCTAATCTTCTCTGTATATATCCAATTTTATCGGATGTCCCCGGAGGGACATTACTCTCTTGTCTCGCTTTGTATATAAACTCTTCCGACTCCAAATAGATGGACGATGTGGGATAAAAGTAATCCTAACTTTATTTGCCGATTTTGAACCGAGAAGCTATATTAGTTTACACCACGTATAATGAGGCATGGTGATAGTGCAGGGCTGCATGTTTTGAGTCGGGCCGATGGATCATAACCAGGGCTGAAGCACTCAAACTCACAAGGGGCGGGCCCAAAGCTTACGAGGCCCATTAAAGGGATTTACGGGCTTCAGGATCAGCCCCTTCTAGAGATTTCCAACAAATACACTCCATGGGCTTTTGCCTTCTCCAACTGATCAATAGGCCCAGGCCCAGCTTAAGCCTTGTTCGCTTGGCGGTCTCCAAATCCCGGTGCACGGTTTCCAATAAATTTTGGAAACCGTGCACCGGGGTTGAATTGTTCCTTTCTTTCCAGCGAAGATAGATGGCAGCAGCACATGAGTACTGTTTGGAAAGCACGTGTTTTCAAATTAGTACCACATGCATGGCTAGCAGTAAAAACTTGGAATGCCAAGGTGAAGCTTTTGAACAAAATCTGATTGGTGCTTTGCTTCCTCGATCGCCATAAAACTAAATGTGGTACAAAAAGGAGAGGATTTTTAATTTAAAGCACTGAGTTTCTCACAAAAGAAATTAAAGTTAACTAAAAAAAAGAGCAATACTGACAAAATGATTGTCATTGAGCTATCACTAAAAGTGTGTAGCTAAAAGTTTTTGTGTCTGTTATCTGTCACTATAAGTGAATAACAATCACTAAAAACTTTTAACTCCACACTTTTTGTGATAGCTCAGTGACAACTTTTTTGTCACTGTCGCTCTTTTTTTTTTTTAAGATGATATTAAACGTTATTGGAGAAACTATTTGGTGCTCTTTAAAAATCACCATGCACCCACCCCCATTTTTTTGACGCATTAATTCACTGTCTTCTACTCCCTATTTGATTGAACGGATTAAACTCCAAATTGAGATCTCGGGAGAGTGCTCTACTGGTACTTGAATGAACACTTAAGCTCCGTTTCCGGACGTCAAATAAGTACTTATTTTTTAAGAAGGCAATTTCAAACTCAAAAATGATGGGTTTATTGAAATCTAAAAATCTGCAATATGGATCTTATTTAAAAGATCCCATTGAGATCTTTAATACAGTGCAAAAAAATTGAAAAATTATTTTTTATTGATATTATTTTTAGATTTGAAAATGTGAAATAAGTATTTATTTTTTAAGAAAGTGTCCTGGAACGAGCTCTTAGTTGTATATGTACATGTTTGTGTACCATCTCTATTATAAAATAGAAGGGTGTGGGGACAAGTTGTTAGAACGGCTTAAATTCATTTGATCCAAATGCTGAGTGCATCCTCCTACTTTCCGATTAAGTGCCCATGATTTTCACATAGATTACACAATTGCCATCCCTTTCCAACTTAAATGCGTAGTGTCGTAAGCACAAGCTAGAACCATTGGAATTAATAAAACAGGAAATACATGATCAAAGAAAAAAGATGTTACTAGTATTTTATTTGGCAAAGCAGGAGCAGTGAATAGTTTTGGGAGTGGAGGGCAAAATCGTCATGTTCATGGCATTGGCATTCGAATCTATACCTTGTCGGGACTCGAAGACAGCCCAGCAGTGAGAGTGACGCATTCCCACTGAGATCTAACCTCCCCCGTGCGCACCGTACCCCAGACCATCTCCCCCTTCCCTTTCGACGCCTCTTCGTTTTCTTTTTGTTTCTATTCTTTTTCCCCAGCGACATAAATCGACAGTGTTAGTTGTAATTCGTAAAGTTTAAGCTTCGGTCAAATGCATGGTGCTTATTACTGAACTGCAACTGCACTTGTTAAGAGTCTGTTCAATGGGCTCACATATACATGGCATGTTTGGTTTCTAGATTATTTATTGAAAAGATTAAAAATGATGATCGATTAATGATATTGTGATAAAGAATATACATGTCCGTCCTGAAATAATAGGTGAAATTAGTGTACGTAACACATGCTTAGTTTGACTTCTTTTGATTTGAGCGAGTGAGAATCATTTTTGACTATTGGATGATGAGGAAAATAATCCAGAAGGTCAGTATTAGATTAGATGATACAATTGGGATAATCGCATAGCATATTTACTGAGACAAATGTATCCTAAATTAATGTATAACTTAAATGTCCCTAACACATTCAATAGCCACATATTCATGTGTAACCTAAATGTATGCTTCATGGTGCCTAAGGAGCACCTACTACTTTTTTTTCTAAACAAAGCGTCCGGCCTAAAAAAAAAATTCATAGGGAAGAGAGGAAAGAAATAGGAGAGTAGATAGAGGAGGAGGAGCCCGGGGGAAGGAGGGAGAGGGACGCCTCCCCCCAAGTAGAAAAGCTAGGCGGCAGTAACTTCTCAAAATCGCCTTAGAGCTCTCAAAACCTTAGAGAGAGAACAAAATGTATCTTGCTCGTGTTTAGTGTTTAATTTATTGGAAGTTGATATAATTATTTTCTTTTTTGTTGCGTAAAAATGCATTTTTATTTGCGAGTTTTACGAGTGAATGGTTGAAATCATTGCATTGGACCTGAAAGGAGCCGTACAACCATTCCTCAGCAGCATAGGGAGATAATTAAAGAATAAGAGAATAATTTATTCACAGAGGCGCTGTGATATAGTTATTCATGGAAATGTTTAATCTCGATTATCTATTATCGTTAATAAATCAATTTTAATTCGAATCGTCCAATTTTTTTTTTAAACTACAGAAATTGAACTCCGTAATAATTTATTCACGGAACTCCATAAATAAATTATTCTCAAAGAATAATGGGGAAGTAACAAAAGAATAATAGTAGCATATCATCACCATGTAAAATACTCCCGTAGTAATTGCACCGAACTACCAGGAACAACGTACAAAAACCTTCAAAAAAGCTGTCAAATAATTGTACAGTACTGTACACTACAGTAGATAAAGAAACAAAGCAATGGGAAGATACTTATCGTACGCTTGGGGGCAGGGCAGGCTCAACCCCGTTAAACGTACACCTACTGTCATTTATGGTAACAACACTAGAACAGAAGCCCCAGAACGGAACCCCTTCCCCGTACTGGAGAAACTCAGAAATCCGGCTGATGCTGATGCTGATGCACTGATGCTGTGTTGTGTTACCCAAGCTGACGACTCAAGTTTGAACACTGAGAGCTGATTATTAAGGTGCTACCTTAGATCTCTAATTCCTGTTTTCAGATTTCCACAACTGGGTTTTCCCTTTTCTTCTTCAAAAAATCAGTTCCTGCTTTGAAAGATTAGGGTTTCATTCGAAACGACGAACAAAACCCTGGTAGCTCATCTTTGTTTACTTCTTCATTTGGATCTCAAATTCCGGATTTCTTACAACATAAAGTAGCTATCAGACTCCGCAAAAAAAAAAAAAAAAAGCTAGCTTTAGCTTCGCCTTGTACTGTTGGTACTCCATAGATATATGTAAAGAGAAAGCGAAGAAACAAGAACGGCAAAGTGAAGAAAGCGAAGTTCCAAGATCCCCAGTTGATTTTTCCGACATAAAGAGAGAGTGAAATAAGAACAGCAAAAGGGCAACAAAAAGAAGGTTAGAATAAGGAGGGATTTCATTGTTTCACTTCCTCATAGGTTTCGTTGAAATTTCTTTTTTTTTTTTTTTTTGAAGTACTGATTCTGAATCTAGGGTTTTTGTTGCATTTTCAGAAATGTCAAACAACCGGTGGTGGGCTGAAGATGTACCGACCACGACTGCCGCCGCCAGAGGTGGAACCAATTTAAACACAAACCCTAACCCTGAAAATGGAGAAAATCAAGAATACAATAGCGGAGAACAAGCCAAAGTCGGAGACCAGTTGAACGCCGGAGGAGCCCTCGAAATCTCCGAACCCTCAAGCTCCGGCCGCCGTCCTAGAGGCCGACCACCTGGATCAAAAAACAAGCCGAAACCACCAATCGTCATAACCAAGGAAACTCCAACCGCACTCCGAAGCCACGTGTTCGAAATCACCAGCGGCGGTGACGTGGCCGGGGCCATTGCTGTCTTCGCCGAGCGGCGTCGCTGCGGGGTGGTGGTGCTCAGCGGGAGCGGCGTCGTAACCGATGTCACTCTCCGCCAGCCATCCGCTGTGGGGAGCTTGATGACTCTCCCCGGGCGGTTCGAGATTTTATCACTTTCAGGCTCTTTTTTCCCCCCTCCCGCGCCCCCAGGGGCAAGTGGATTGACGGTGTATTTGGCCGGCGGGCAGGGGCAGGTGGTTGGGGGGATTGTCGTAGGGCCGTTAGTGGCGCTGGGGCCGGTGATGGTGGTGGCGGCGACATTTTCGAACGCGGTTTACGAGCGGTTGCCAGCGGAGGAGGAGGAAGATGAGGCGGCCGCGGAAGGTGGAGAGGGGGTAATGCAATTGGAGCAAAGTCCAGGGGTAAATATGGGTCATGAATACAATCTAGTAACCCCTAATTTAGTTCCAAATGGTCAGATGCCTAATGATATGTTTTGGTCTACTCCTCCTCCCCGTCCGCCGGGTTTCTAAACATCATCTGAGAGAGAGAGAGAGAGAGAGAGAGAGAGAGAGATGGTTAGTGTTGTTCATATTTTGAGTACACATGTAACCCTAGGTGTTGATTAAGCAAGAGGTAGAGAAACACTTGACCTATTTGTTGAATTTGACTCAATGTAGTGCAAGATTGTGCATTAGGTCTAGCTAGGTGGTGTTGTGGAGTACTTTTTGTGCATTATAATTAGATTGTGCAAATTGGTCTTAAAATGTTGAATTTTTCTTTATTTTAAAAAGAAAAAAACTTGTTTGGTTCTTTGATTCTTAATCACGATGTCTGTGGAAGTTTTAGTTTGCGTTGGTGCAGGCAGGCAGGCAGGCAGGCAGACAGTTGATCGATGATCGGAAAGTTGAAGTAGTTAAGAAATATTGGAGCTGAAGGCATTCACTACTACGTACTTATGAGATCAGATTAATTAATTGAGAAAAGCTCTTAAATGGTAAGCTGCTTCTTACTCAAACACCTTAATTAATTCTCGACTATTTCCCACAAATTAACCTGCAATTGCATGCTTAATTGGTGATGAACTTGGACAGTAGAATTTCGTCACTGAACCAAAGCTGTATTTAAGTACAGTAAATTTTAGTGACAAAGTTTTAAATTATATTCCGTAAATAATATAGTACTACCAAGATAAACTTGACGTGCTCTAAATATCATGAAATCATTGTTCAAAACAAAAGTTAAAAAAGAAAATAATTTTGGCACTCCAGTTTTTTATAGTGACACTTTAAAATTTGTCTTTTAGTATGTTTTGCTATTTATAATTTTTACAGTAAAAGACAAGTTCTGAAATGCTATTATAACATAATGAAGTGCCAAAATGCGGATCAAAAAAAAAAAAAGTGCCAAAATCATTTTTCAAGTTAAAATTTCCTAATTTTTTTTATTTAAAACTCATGCTGTGAGAGAGAGAGAGAGAGAGAGAGAGAGAGAGAGAGAGAGAGAGAGAGGTGTTTCAGGTTTGGATCATGACTTGGGGCTTGGCGGTGCACGCCTTGTCATCAATGTGGTTCTTAGGATAGTTCCTTAAATGGGGTTGTCGGAAACTTTGACTCGAATATTTAGGGTTATCTACTTATCTAGGGGCGGCCATTGTACTTGACAATTTTGCAGATTGTCATATATACAGTTCTGGATAAACTGTTCTTCAGCATTAATGGTATTAATGGTAGGAGTTAACTATTTACCTAACTTCATTAATGGGTGTTATTAGTTGTTCGCTAAATAAGTCACTTGGCTTATTTTTTTTGTTCTTATTCAAATTTTTTTTCGTATTTGTTAGTTTTTTGTCAATTTTTTTGTAGATTATTATTTCGTCATGACAAGAGGAATTTAAAAAGTAAAAAATTATGATCGAAACCTAATTTTTTTTGAAGAAAGAGAAAAAATAAGCTAATATGATAATTTTTTGTCTTTATTAAAAAAATTGGATTTCGATCGTAGTTTGTTTCTTTTTAGATTCCTCTTGTCATGAAGAAGCAATTATTTCAAAAAAATTGACAAAAAACTAACAAATACGAAAAAATTTGAATAAGAATAAAAAAAAAAAGGCCAAGTAGCTTATTTAGCCAAATAACCCCTAGTACATAGCAATCAAGCTAGCCTTGTGATTTACACTCTTCATCCCATACAGGATAAATATTATGAGACGGAGGGAGTATATAGCTTTCTAGGACTAAAACGGAACTGGGTACTTGTAGGGCACCCCTATTGGGTATTGGTATCCGTTTAACGATTCATGAAAATTTTAAAATTACAATTCTATCGATAGTTATATCACTTATATTACATGTTTATATCGAACTTATTTTTTGTTCTCTTGCACAGTAGATTTTAGAATAGAATTAAGTGAGATTGTAGCCTGTTAATTGTGGGAATTTTGAATGAAATTTCAGCCGTCAATGTAAAGTTCGCAATTAAGTCGACCTGCACATGATATAGAAAGCTAAAGAATGGTTACAGAAGTTGTGTCAAGTCCTCATAAGTTCTCTTTTCGGAATAGAATCCATTCTCCTTAAAGTAGCTTTCACTTTGATAGAACCCAACAATGATTTTACAAAGGCTTCGAGCAGTGCGCGCGAGCTAGATAGACTAATCACTAGGCTGCTCTAATTGGAATATTTTAGTTGCCGGAGACGGGAATAGATGAATCTAGAGCATGCCTTATAAGTGGGAGGTTGCTTGTGTTGTTAGTTAGGATATGCAACTAGCTAGGATATACTACATAAGTGGGAGAGGGAAGAAAAACCCTTTCTCAGAATGACAACATGAATATCTTTTTTCTCAGCTTCTTTGCTTACACAATGTAAATGTGGCTATATTTTAATTTTGCTAATGGAATTTAGAAGTTTCTATTGTACTCTACTAATTCGAATGATTTAATGATGGAGATCATTTCGACTTGAACTTTTTCCACGTCATCCATCAGTAGCTTTCTATGTTTATATTTATCAGAAGGGAAAAAAAGCTTTCTATGTTTATATTGGTCTAGCTATTATTACCGTTATAATCCAATATGTAGTTGTAATTAGTAATGCTGCTGCCTGATCGATCTAGATGCATAGTGGAATGAGTGGCCCTAGCTAATTAACATAATCTGGTTGAGTTTGATCCATGTTGTAAAAAGTATGGCTAGAATGTACGTACGTGTCGACAATATTTCCATGATGTGAAGATGAGTGCCGATAATCACAAGAGGCCGTTCCAACTTTATTGGTAGCTTTCTGTGTTTATATTTACTAGAAGTGTGTTTATATTTACCAGAAGGAAAAAAAAAGCTATCTATGATTATATTGGTCTATTATTACCGTTATAACCCAATATGTAGTTGTAATTAGTAATGTTGCTGCTTGATCGATCTAGACGCAGAGTGGAACGAGTGGCCCTAGCTAATTAATGGAATCTGGTTGAACTTGATCCATGTTGTAAAAGTATGGCTAGAATGTGTCGACAATATTTCCATGATGTGAAGATGAACGCGCTGATAATCACAAGAGGCCATTCTGACTTTATTCTTGATCAATACCTATTCTTTATCGATGTTTATTCCTTCGAGTTTTAGATACAGCTTCACTTTACCATTCCCACTATTATTGCATCTGGTCTTGCGAACATACTGCACTTAATTGTTTGTGGAACAATACATACTGTACGTATAGTCCTTAGCATGCATGTTATCTTGTACATAAACTAGCTATTCAATCTCCATGTACGCAGCTTTCCCCCACCCCCTAAAATAAGACGCCTGTACTAGTTTCATGAATCGCATTCTGGGATTCTTTTTTTTTTTTAAAACTAATCCTTCTCGCTCCTAATGTGGCTTGTCTGCAGTTCACAGTTTGAGCGCAAAGGGTAGTCTAAGTGATCGCTACCGTCCCAAAGTATTTTTATTGGTCCAGATTTATCAAAAGTATCTCAATATTGATTATGGAGATAAATGGCTGAGATTCAATTGTGTAGAGGTCTTGATCAACTGCACAAGAAGCCGGGTGCTTCCCCTTGTAGTTCTTGTGTCATCTTTGGATTGAGTTATGACTTTCGTCTTTGATTTTGTCCTGTGATCAGTCCAATGGTACGTAAACACACATCTCTCCTTAGGAAACGAGTTGTTCGGTAAGGTCCAACTTGAGTATTTTTCCAGTGCAATTAGCAGATCAAACACTTTATCATGAAATTGCTTACAGGTGGGAAGAAGTTGGCGTGGATTCCAGCTTAATCTGGCATTTTAGAGCCATTAATTAGCTGAAACCAAATCAACTTGGAAAAATTCCGTCATGTGTAAATTCAAGTACTGTGTGTTGTGGGTCACCTAGCTTAATCTTCTTTTTCTAGTTCTTTTCTTCGGTGCTCCCTGTGTAGGATTTCTCCTCATTTGTGGGGCTTCTATCACCCCTATGTAGGTGTTTTTGGTTATTCACTGCTGTAACGCCCCGATTTTTCGGAAGCAAAAGAAAATAATATATTAAAAAAATTTTGCTAAATAAATATGATTTTCCAAAATAAATGTTTAGCTATACAATCTCAAGAAAATTTACTGATTCAAAATATATTAACTTCAGAGCTGACTCTAAGCTTGACACGAATCCCGAGCATACTTGACCTCCATTCCTGATATTCTTTCTGCGTCGATCTGCACCATCATTGAATTCCTTCCATTGAATCCTGCGCCCTCTGGCAAATTGATCGCCGAAACAAACGATTTGCCAGGATACCGACGTATCCGTGAGTGATAAATCACCCAGTAGAATAATCCAACCCAACCACTCATCTTACTTTACATCTAGCAAGCAGCAGGATAAATATAGTACGAAGAAGTAAAACAGAGATTTTTCCACATAACTCAGTTTATTACTATCCATTACCTTATGTGAAATCTAAGATCTCCTCTACGAGATCTTTCCTCTCCGACCGCTAGCCATGTCCCGTCCCATGAGGTCACTTCCATTTGCTTTCGCAGATGCACCTAAGTTATGTACCGAGTGTGCATCCCAATAACTACAATAAAAGGGAAGCTTATCATGCCGTTACATAACTAGGGCAAATCTAAGATCTCCTCCACGGGATCCTTCCTCCCGAACTGCTAGCCATGTCCCGTCCCATGAGGTCACTTCCATTTGCTGTCGCAGATGCACCTAAGTTATGTACCGAGTGTGCATCCCAATAACTACAACAAAAGGGATAAGCTTATCATGCTGTTACATAACAAGGGTTTGCCTATCTTATTCACCACATCACAATCATCACTGGATTCCCGCCAGTATCAATTCATCACTGGACTCCCGCCAGTTTCAATTCATCAATCATCACTAGGCTTACTTTGCCAGTTTCAAATCACCTCATTCACATATCAAAATCACGCATGCAGGCAATCTAAAAATAAAACTTTCCAATTTATCTATTACTTAGCACCGTCTAGGTGAATTCTATTCGCAAACCAACCCATGTCTCTATGGTCCAATCTAGCATTCAAATCAAGTATCGGCACAATATGCAATTTATCGAAATGAAAATAAATAACAATCATGAAAATTACATAACTTTTTATGAATTGGCCGTTGCCCTTAATCTTATATGGCCAAGAAGTTAATAAGTATTATTAACGGAAATCTTTATTAATAAAGAAAATTGATTTTGTTCAATTACTAGTAAGTCCAGACTTAAATTAATTTATTTTAAAATTAGATTGATTACTAACTATAATAAATACATTAAATAGATAAAAAAAAATATAAGAGTAATTAACATTTTGAGCCGAACATATACCCTTAATAAACTTCAGGGGCCAATTTTAATAGGTTGTCAATACTTGAGGACTGAAGTACTTCACTTTAATAGATAAAGGGGAAAACTGAAATTTAGGTTTCTTCTTTTTTAAACCAAACGGTATGAACAGTGTTTTAAAATGTGAACAGTACCATGCTTATGAACAGTGAATTTTTCCGGAAAAACAGAGTTTCATTCATTAAATTCTAATTTCGATTCTTTTTTTTATTTTAATCATAAAGACTAAGATCTTAGTACAATAATATACTTAGGAAGAGATAGGAGAAGGATTAATCTACCTTCAATCCGAACAAAGCGATTCGGTGGGGTCCGGTAGGTTTTCGTTTGGCGGCGAAAGATCGATATTTTAGCAACAACTTTGGACTGGAATAAATTGACCAAACCTTTTCCGTTTTGGACGATTCTTGTGTCTAACGCGAAGATCTTGAAACGCTCTACAACTTTTGTGAAGAAGTCTAAGCCCCAAAACCACTCTAAGTAGGAGAAAAATGGAAGTTTAGAAGGGTCGCTAAATCTGCCTGGAAATCAGAATCCGAGAATTTTACCTAACTTTGAATAGCGATAACTCTATCAATTCTTGACCGATTTGGGTGATTCTTGGGTTGAAATCGAAGATCTCGACGCCCTCTACAACATTCATGAAGAAACTCAGGCCTGAAAACATCATCAACTAGGAGGAAACGGGCCGTGAACAGAGGGACATGATATGGACGAAAATTGAAATTGGGTGATCGATCTTTTCTTTTTCTAGATTTCTTCTCTCTCTCTCTCTCTCTCTCTCTTTCTAGGCTTTTAGCTGAGATTGGAGTGTGGGGGAGGGTGAGAGGTATTTATAGAGATGGGGTGGAGTGGAGTGCAAGATTAATTTATGAGAAGGATAAAATTGTATTTAATGGTAAATGGATAAGATGTAGAAGAGATAAGGGTGAGGTCGGATGGCTGGCTTGGTGTGGGGAGCAAGTAAGGGAGCGAGAGAGAGAGAGAGAAAGAGAGGAGGGACGGCAGAGAGATGAGAGAGGCATACGGCTGGGGAAAAAAAAATTGATTTGGAAAAAAATTATGGCATATGTGGCACACGATACTCATATGGAACCTATTCTAAAAGAAATCTTTATAACTAACTTACTAAAAATAATTTTACCGGAATAAAATTTGTAAATCTCAAAAAAAAAAAAAATTGGGTCGAAAATCCGGGTTGTTACAATTGCAGTGCTCCGTCTATTTAGAACGGAGAGTTTAGTAAGAGTTTGTTATAGTCTTTAGACTGATTCCCCTCCTATTTGATTTTTTAATTCCTTGTTTAGGAATGGAGTTTTCTTTTAATGTACTATTTCTTAGATGTATAATATCACATGTTATCATTTTTGGAAAAAAAAACCTCCTTTTTTAACAAAACTTCCATGCATGTTGCCTGACGGAAGAACGAATAAAGTCCTTTTAGTAAACGCTATCGGGCCATATGCATCCAGCACGTTCAAATCCCAACTTTAACTAAAATTTGTGCAGAAAGAGTCCCTTGAAATTACCTCCAAATACAAATCTTTACAAAATTTAATGCTACAGAAAGATTCAAAAAATACTCGAATATATATTTACTCAGAAAATCTTCAAATCATACGTGTGTAGCGTATAGATCTTGCAGCTATATACAAATAAAAATTTAGATCTCATTAGCAGGAATTGAAAACCTTGTAGTGCACTACAGGGGTGCACTAAAGGGCTGCAGGTACATCCAAACCGTTGAAAGGTGTGGATACACACCCCGAAAATCGTCGCGGGATAAGCAAGTGCGTCCCTTTTTAAAGCGCGGCTAAACGCTCAATTCAGAGTCACCACTTGGGTTTGAAGGTTCGCCACCCAAGGAACCGAACCTGAAACGTTTGTTACATTGTTTGATATGAAAAACAAGGCTTGTAGACTGGTCTGTCGTTACCTTGATGTCTTAGGTTCGGGAGCCAGGTTACGAGAGGGGTAGGGTTTTAAGGCACCTCTCCCGCCCAATCCGGAGATCGTTCTCTACTTGGGCATTTGTAAAACGTTTGCGATTCTCTTTCATTAATCAGTTTTTAGCCAGTTAGGGTAGGGGAACAATTTTGAGGGATTTAAAACTGTAACATGTTTGCAGGATGTAATAGATGACATGCTCGTTTATTGAAACAGCTAGTATAGGATGAAAACAGACTGGAAATCACTGTTTTGAAGTGTTGAGCGTGAGAAGAAACCAACATGCACTGATCAAGTCACTATATGATGATCCAACCTGCGCGCGCTACACCATAACCTACTTGCGCTAGTAAGCTTAAGCCCACAACTCTTATTTTCAACCCTTTGGACTCTGGAGTGATCAGTGCACATCCAGGACAAATCACGCAATTTATAGGCAGTTATAATATACAATTATAGACAGTTTGAGTGGGCTATTAAGCCACCACATAAATAAGCACCCCATAAACAGTGTAGGAAAAAAAAACAAGGCTTAAAACCATTTACCCTTGCAAAGACCAACCACTGGTCATAGAAGGACCTGTGCGCTTGCAATGGTGTATATATGAACAAAAACATAAAATAACAAGATCCCAGTCCCCACGCAAGATCTGCGCGCACAACCACAGAGTGGCGTGCGCGTACTATGGATCGACGCGCGCTGGTCCCTTATTGCACTACGGTTTTTGAAACCTTGCTAGCTTTAGGGTCAGGACTTGGTATTGATTACCAACTTTGGCCCTGCCAGCTCCCCTCAAGGATCAGAACAGAAAAACAGCAAATGTTATACCTTTGAGTTTTAGGTTTGAAAGAGTGATTGAGCTTGAGTTTTGAGTTATACCTTTGAGTTTTAGGTTTGAAAGGGTGATTGAGCTTGAGTTTTGAGGCTAGGAGTTTGATGGATGATTGTATGTTGGTGGATCAAAAATAGGTAGCGTATGCTTTGCTTGAACGCCTTATGTATCTTTTTTGATTGCTTTCAACAAAGAGGAGTACAAAAATTGGTAACCAGTGTACTAACCAAGATGAGAGCCAAAACTTGTAACTTGTTAAGTTTCTTTTTTTCTAACCCTTTGAAAGGAAAAGTGAGGGGGATACTTATAAGCCAATCACCTTCCATAAATGGAAACTCTTCATTAATGGAAAGTATTCCATTAATGGAAACCCTCCATTAATGGAAAGTATTCCGTTAATGGAAACCATTCCGTAAATAGAAAGCTTCCAAAAACCTTCCATAAATGGAAAGTTTCCAGAAACCTTCCATAAATGGAAAGTATAAAGTCGGCCACTTTAACCAACGCGCGGGTCGTGGATCTACGCGCGCCAATCAAAGCCGGTTGACTGACAGGTGGTAAATAAACCAATGTGCGTGGAAAGGAAACTTGCGCGTGCCAGTAGGGTTTTGGTTAGGTTCGGTTAGGGTTGAAAGGGTATCAAATACTCGAAACTCAACCACTCGACATTTCCGGAGTGTTCTTGATCCGTTTCATTATTGGGGAATCAAAAATGTAAAGAAAAGTAAATTAATTTGGAAACCCAAATTGGAGTATCTACAAAAGACATTTTCAACGGTCCGGATTTAAAAATAAAGTTACATCTGGACCGTTGAAAGCTTTAAAAGAAAATTATATACTTTTACTCCAATCTTAAACTTTGAAGGTTGGGTTCGTTTATGAATTAGATATTTTTTTTGGATCCAGTTTATGAATTAGATTAGAAACAATTTTACTACTACTTTCGTCCCAATTTAATTCTCACTTTTGAGAATTCGTATCACTTTTCAATTGATTATATCTTGTAATTTATAATATTTTAGGTGATTTTGAAAATATTATATTATAGAACAAATTTAGATCTATCAAACTAGATTCATATTGGATATAAAATTCATTACTAATTTATAGATATAACTAGTTTTTTATCCAATTATAATAGAATTAGGACAAGTAAATTGAGATGAAGGGAGTATAAAGGAATGGAGTAGATAATGCCACAATACCAATTGATAGTGCCACGACAAGTGAGAGGAAAGAAGTAGAGATTGGAAGTAGGAGAGGCCAAAGAGTAATCGAGATGGATTCTAGAGGTGAACAGATTTGTCAACGATGAAGTGCGTGGGAAATTTTTGGAAGAGAGAGAGAGAGGACAAAATGCCTGCAATTTGCATCAACACATGGAGGATAAAATAGTCAGCAGATCCAAAATGTCGTGGCACTAAAAGATTTCATCTGTGGCATTATCAATGCCCATAAAAGCATAATAAAGTTAAATAAGTTCTTAGTAAATTTCACTTTTTTTTTTTTTTGAACAGAATTTCATTGTAGTAAATTTCACTTTGATACTCCATAATTACGAACATTTTATCCAAT
>BPLS01000489.1:77428-109004 GCA_019656275.1 Rhododendron kiyosumense | reverse complement strand
CGGGGATTCAGGATATCCAATGGATCCGGCTTCTCAGCAGTCTAACTGTCAAATAAGTCAACAAATTCAATCTCGACTGTTCATCTTGACAAGTAATGTAAACTCTAGAGGGACCCACGACCAAAGCACCGACGGGAATGCGGGACCCACTTCAAATTCCGCACGAATGATCCGATCCGCTTAATAATTTTTTTTAAAAGTCCTGCAATCTGAATGATTAAAATGAAAGATTAGATTGAGCACATACACACATCGAATTGAGCTGAATCTCGGGGGGCCCAATCGATTTTTATAAAAAAATTATTGAACGGTTCAAATCATCCATACAAGACCCGGAGTAGGCCCACGTTTCCATCGATATGAAGTGTGTCGGTACCTATAGTGGGGTTTGACAATTAATGGTTGGGAGCATCCACATTTTCCTCTTTATTTCTCTCTTCAAACTAAATTAAAGAGCCAAAAATGAAAACAAACCCCAAAACCCCCTTACATTAGGCTCTCTCCCTCCCTCTCTGCTTTGAAAGATTTCTAACTTTGCTACAATAACTCTTCAATTTCCAAAGTCACTATTCACTTGTTACTTATTATTTTAATATTTTTATTCCATTGTTCATTACTACAGTGACTTAGCTTATTTTATTTTATTTTTTTTATACTTTATTTGGTTGTATGACTCTCTTAAGGTCTTATATAAAAGTCCTAGGGATAAATATAAATTATGACCCTTTAGGATAAAATGATCAGAAAAATAAAATCTTCGTATTGATTCAAACTGATTGAAAATTGTAGCACTTGATTTTTTTAGACTATTTATATATTAACAAATAATAAATAACAAGTGAACAATTGCTCGGAACGAGATAGTTTGATATTTTTTTTAGAATAGAGAAATAATATTTTTAATGGAATAATTTTATATAAAGAGTCAGTAGAAATTTTAAAAGTGAATAGTTAAAATAATAAAGTAACTTTTTAAGGTGTCAATTAGTTTAAAATATAGAGAACCTGATACGAATGCTCTAAAGAGTTTATATTTATTTAATTTATGGAAAATATTTTCGTACTAGATGAGAATTGCACTGGGGTTTTTGACGGACCAAAAATAGGTAGTAGAAGAAAATAGAGGGTTTTGGACCTTTAGGTCGTCTTTGTCCGTCCGCTCGTGGCGCGAAGCGTGGCCTCTGTCGACGGCGACGCCTCCCGGCGTCTTCGCTTGTGATCTCTCTCTGTCCTCTTATGCATTCACATAAATATCTTCACGGACTTGCACAGTCGTCTCCAATCCTCGCCTTCTCATTTCCATTTGATATTCTGGAATTTGGAAACCTCATTGGACGAAAGCTACACAGAAATTAGGGTAATCAGTCAACGAAATCCATTCTTGTTAGCCATCGGTTTCCCCACAGGCAAAATCTATACATGCCGGTGAAATCACCTAGGCGGAGAATCCGTTTGCTTTGGGTTACGCTCCAGTAAAGGGGTTGCCTTTAGGGCTTCCTGTCCAGCAAAGTTTACAGCTTCGTGGTTTTAGTGCAGTACTAGATGAAGAATCAAGAATCAAGCCAAGATTCCTATAATGTCTGCTTAAAAGGTTGTAAATTTTTTCCATTTCCATTGATTCGAGAGAGTGCAATTTCTTTACTTTGGAGGAAGTTTAGACGAAAGTTGGGTTTTGAATAAAGTTATTTACCAAGATTTTGGACCTTCGATACTGTTATTTACTGGTGGTCCGATATATCACAGGAGAAATTTTTCGGTGCTGGGTGGGTATATCCCACGTGTACATCCGAGCCATCCAATACACTTTTGAACGACTCGAATTGAAACTCTCTCTCTTCTCACCCCCAACAATTTCTCTCTTCTTCTTTTTTCTCCAAATCCGAGCTGTCCAAAAACGCAATGAACGGCTCGGATGTGTCGGCACTGAAAAATTTTCCGTATCGCAGATACCTTTGCGTTTCCCAATACCGCACTTTAAAACCCTGGACGAAAGTTAGTTTGGAAACAGAGCTGTGTTTCAATATTGCGCTTGATTGTTACTATCTTCAAGTGGAAAACTTCTAGGAGAAACACACTGTCTGGGCTGAGAGAGCTTTCTTGATAAGTAGAAGACCACATGCTCCAATATAGTGATAGTCAAAAGCATGTCCGAAGTTAATGATTAGACGATTCTTTAACATAACAGTATGGTCTTATGGTCCTTGGCAAGACTGTCATTTACATACCATAAAACTTGGCTTCCCCTTTGAAGATCCTCCTCTCATTGTGCCAGGACTGGTGCATCCGATGAGGTGAGCAAAATTTGCAGAATCGAATAATATTCAGGGCTACACCGAAAGTCTTGGCATGATACTTCCTAATGGGGAGAGGCTGGAACGATTGAAGCAACTCATGATCGGGGGAGGAATTGGGAAAATTGATCAAAATCCATATGTACATCGAAAGGAGAGACCGAATTGGAATTTACTTTGGGACCACTTTGAAGGCATGGCCTTTATCGGTTATCCACTTGGAAGACCATCATCATGCAGTTCAGCTATCCAATTTTCTTTCCGGATTAAAATATGGCCCTTCGAAGCGTTGAAGGTCAGGCAATAACTCTACTTTGTTCTATTTAATTCTGAGAATACAGACAGAATTTGAGTGGAGCGTGAATACGGAAACTTCAAACTTTATCTTGATGTTTTTTTTCACTTTTTTCTTTACAGTTGGTAAGAAATGTGTGTGAGTTGTTCAATCATTGTACATTTAACTAGTATCTTTCTTGATGGCTGCATTTTTTATAATTTGTTTGCATAAGGTGCTTGTTTTCGACAAGGATTTGTGGCTGAGCTGGTTCTGTTCTAGACTACATTTTTTGAACTGTCTACTGAGGTGGTGTACTAACAAAGTCATTGGTCAAGATACTGAGCAATAGAACTGAACGGAAAGCAGGTATCCTAATATATGGAGGTAACGTTAAACAAAAATTGACCCGAGAAACCAACCCCTGAAACGTACCGGTATTTAATTCCTTAATCGTGAATTTAGAAGACTTGGAAGATAGTGTTTCATAAGTGAAAATTTCGCCGAGTTAGTTAAGCCGGGAGAATACAAGCATCGTACGTATTCACCTGGATGGCAGTAGCAAAACTAAGGATAGTACAAAAGTTTTTCGGTTGGGAATGAAAAGCAGCTTGTATTCACCTGGATGGCAGTAGCAAAACTAAGGATAGTACAAAAGTTTTTCTGTTGGGAATGAAAAGCAGCTTGTATTCACCTGGATGGCAGTAGCAAAACTAAGGATAGTACAAAAGTTTTTCCGTTGGGAATGAAAAGCAGCTTATATTACACAAGATCATACCAGTTGCAAAAGCTAGCAACATTTGCAGCTTTGTTTAGGGCATGTTTGGTTATCGCATCTTATTTTGTCTTATTGTGTCCAAATCTAGACACCGTCAGACACAAAATGAGCAAATAACACAATACGATGGGATAACGAAACAAGCCCTTAACTCTAGCTCTTCAGTAAACGTTGCTTCCATTGTGTATCCCAAGATAGCTCTCGGAAATCCCAGGGTTCATTCCTCCATAGAGTCTTCCTAAGAGGCTCGAACTCGAGTATGGAGTAGAGGTTTGGTCCTGCAATCCAACTACATTAGGAAGCTGTATGTTCATCTGGGTATAGAGATCTTGGTCTCCTGATATATTATCCCCTGCATGTGAAAATAGTGTAGCTTCTTGTTGACTTAGACAACCTTCTGCTGCATTCATATCACTTTGCTGAGAACAAATCTGAACCTCATAGTTAAAGTTATTAGCTGCTAACTGAGATGATCCATGACTAGAGCCATCGACTCCGAGGCTAGCCATTTGATTCTCAAGTATTACTATCTCCTCTTGCAAGGTAGCTACCTGCAAAAAAGAAAAGGAAAATGGTGGATCAGAGTCAGACTACTCAATTAGGATTTGTTTGGATGATTCAACTACATCATCATAGAGTAAAACCTGTTGTTGGAGACCAATGATGTGAGCGACACAACCGTATACAGGATCCTGCATCCGAGCCAATGCCTCATAGGATATTGAAGTCGCAGCCTCACCTCGATCAATGATAGGAAGGTGTGACAATAGCTTCGATACGTTGCTTGCACCGAACACCCGGTGCACTGCCGCGAAGTGGGTTGTGGCCTCGTCGTAGGAGAAGTAAGGAGCAAATACGCATTCACTTGTGCACCTTCTCCTCAAGAACTTGCATGCTCCACAGGAAGACCCAAGCCCTGTCATTGTCCAACTCTTTTTTGATTTCTACACACTTCCAACTCAGGCTTTCTTTGTTTTATAGACATGATTTGAAATTAAGTACAGTACTTTTTATAGGTAAGGGCAAGGGAACCCAATGGATTGGCCTAGTGGTCAAGACTTAGGATTTATGATAACGTTTCAAGTTCGAAATCTCTTAGGTGCTATCAACTTATTTGGGATCAGTCCATATAGAGTTTTGCTCTAACTTCAATTGGAATCCCCGAAAGTGGACGATGGAATTGATTCTCAAGGATTAGTCGAGATGTGAGTAAACTAGCTTGGACGCTTTAATTATGAAATAAAAAGGCAAGGGTAAGTGACATAAAAGTAAATTCTGTTTTGGTGGCCAACACTGTCATGCTTAAATTGGAAGCTAGTTTCCCTAGTTAGGCCTATAGGGCTTTCCTGTCATTTTCAATTGGGTAAGCTAGCTTCTTACTGCTTGTTTGGTTGGCGATAAGTTTTGGGAAAATCACGGCTCATAACGTGTTTTGATAATTAATATCCGTCAAGAATATACAAAAACATTTGTTAATGAGTAAAATGTCATTGACAGGTATTAATTATCAAAACACGTTATTAGCCGTCATTTTTTCATAAGTTTTTGAGGGATTAATTACGTAGGGGATAAAATAGTACGGGGTATTAGTTATAGAGGGTGGACCTATAATGATGTGACTTTTATAGGGTGGATAAAAAAAAGGAATTGATAATGCCAAACCTTTTTTTGTTCCTGTCAAACTCATTCATTGCATGACTTAATTACCCTCCACTATGTCACTTACTTTACGAAAACACCCCTGAAAATTCCATAAGTGCAAGGCGTTTTCCAATTCCACGTTTCAAGCAAAAATGCAAGGATTCATAAGCAAATTCTAGTGCTAACTTTAGAAGAGAAGCAAACAAAAATTAAACATCAAGCAAAAATGCAATTCACGAGCAAAACTAGAGGAAATTTGAGAAGAGACATAGACAAAAGTTAAACATTTATGTGTTCCAATTCCATGTTTTCATCAATTCACGAGCAACCCAAGAGAAACCCAAGCGGCCAAGCATAGCTCTGCGTTTAGCTTCTCTCCGTTGAAGAAGCTTTGAAGTGTAAGAAAACATTTTGGAACGATAAAATAATCCTTTGGATTTGAAGGGACATTTTCGTAAAGTAAATTGAGTAGTAAAGGGCAATTAAGTCATGTAATAAATGAGTTTTAGAAGAATCAAAAAAGGTTTTGACAGAAACAAAAGTGGTTTTGATATTATCAGCCCCCTAAAAAAATACTCCCTCCGTCCCATAATCTTTGTCCGGTCCGCAAAACGACGACTACAAAATAATGCATTTCTTTCAATAAAAAATTCAAATTTTTTTCATAAGTTAAAAGAACTCGTCGAGATCTAGTAAGTTGAATTTGTTTCCAACTTTTCTTACAAAAATAGTATTATTTTTATATCTCCGTTTTGCGAACCGGATAAAGATTATGGAACGGAGGGAGTTGTTAGTTTGGATGGAGGGGGTAAGGTTGGATGGATGATGTAAAAAATTATAAAATTACTCTTTTGCCCCGTCTCACCCCCACTCCACACACGAACATTTACCAGTATACCACAATTCCACTTCCTCCCCAAACTGTGTGCTAGCAGTCAGAGGCATTCTCTCTCTCTCTCTCTCTCTCTCTCTCTCTCTCTCCAACCTACACCCAGGCCCAGCACACACCCAGATTAATTTCTCTCTCTCCAACACAGACCCTCACACACCCTCGCCGGAGAAGACAGATCTGCAAGAAATCAGTATAGCCCAGTCACCGTATAGGTCCAGTCACGCCGCCGGTCACTCTCTCTCCGACGGCCACCGTATGTGTGTGTGTTTTTTGTGGCGGTGGTGGGGATATGTTGTTCTTCGTCACTATCTCTGTTATTAGCACAGAGAGAGTACCGTTGGGGAAGGGCGATGAGGAGGGGTAAAACGGTCAAAATTCAGGAGGATAAAGCGGAACTAGTTATGCCCACTTCAAACCCCATCCGAAAATAATCCCCCTAAGCCGGATAAGAGGAAATAAATATGGAGGGGATGAGCTATGGGGGGCGGAATTTGGCAGCCAAATCTGTCAAATCATCCTCTAATCTGGGCGGACTAGCTATGGAGGGGAGCCATGGCTGCATCCAAATGGGCCCTTAGTTAAAGCCTTAACAGGGCATTTTTTCCATGGAAGTCTAAGAATATAACAACTCCCATAGTCATCGTTTCAAAAAGTTGGGCTCTAAAAATAAGAAATAGTTTTGCAGGGCAATAATGATGAGTTCATCTTGCATGCACCAGAATAATCAACTAATTATGCACGCAGGTATTTCATTTTGGATTTGAAAAATGACACGACTCTTCGTGGTTAAGGTCTAAAATTATTGGGAGGGATGGAGTAATACGTTGTAGTTGAGGATTCACTCCATCGCGTGACAATACTATGTGCTTTTGTAATCTTAGATTTGTCAAAATTTAATTTGGTCTTACCCTAACATGATGCATGGTTTTGATTCATATCCCCCTTCCACTTTAGCTAGGGTGGTATATATGTAATCGTACCCAATCTTTCCTTCCCAAAAACCCCGTAACGGATAGTAACTGGTTCTACGTGGTATGAAGGTGGATATTTTGGCGATGAACCATCAAACAAGGGTTGGATGGGAGCATAAGTAGTTGAGAAAGAGATCTTAACGAGCTGATGTTATTTTTCATTGTTTGCAGAACCCTACTCTCAATGTGCCTAGCTAGAACTCAGACATATATAAACAAAAGAATCGAATCAATCAGACACCCAAGAGCACAAGGTTTAATTGAGTTTGTCTCAACCTCCATGTTCTAGGTTCGCAATAGTTTTCCATGTAATGCCCCAAACGACCATATGGGTGGTTTGGTGCATAATGAGCCGAGGTGTCGGGTCAGCTTACAAAATGTGACGTGTATCAACCGGATCAGGGCCACGCTAGTGCCAAATGGGATTGACTTAGCCACATGGCTCAGCCACGTGCCACCAGGGAGGTAGTCGGCAATCGCCATAGATGACGTCACACCAAGAACGGTCATTTGTGGTATCATTGGAGGCACAAGCTTGACATGAGCTATTTGGAGACCAATGCAGGTAACTCCCTATATAAAGGATAGTATGAAACCCTAAAGAGGTACACCGTTCATATTCACTCAAGCTTTGTACTTCAATCCTTACACTAAACCAACACTTATTTAGTCATTGGAGTGCCTGTCGGTCCTCCCCGGACGGCTAGGCGCTAACATGCTTCTCTGTCTTGTAAATTAGGAGGGAGGAAGAAGCTTGGCCCAGATCTATGTTAAGGAGGTCCAAAAGGGGAGATCCACATTAAACACCACCTCATATGCTCTTTGTTCTTTTTTTTTTTTTTGTGTCGTTGTTGTTAGTACTATTAATTAATGTTTCTTGGTATTCGTATTTTGTTTTGGCTCTGTTATTATATTATATATATTGTGATGTTGTCTTTGCTGCCAAAAGGAACCCTATCTGCTGATTAGGGAGGAGGCCCTTGGTGGTCCTCAACCTTTCACCTCATCAATTGACGGCTAAACTGGTGTTTCTTTGCTTAGGGTTGGCCATAGAGTCCATGAATCCGTACTTGTATTGGCCTTTGCCTGTTCTTGGTCAATAATTGTGCATTAGTTTAATTCTACTCATTCAATCAGGTTTGGCTGTTGCCCACTACGTACTTGGAAGGTGGTAAAATATGGATGAGGTGTAGGAGAGAGAGAGGCTCAACCATCCCCATCAGTTACCATCAGTTACAGTTCTCCGCTAATTTGCTCCAAGGCTCAAGAAACAGAGAGAGAGAGAGAGCGCGCATTTTCACTAACAGAAACTTTTGCAACTTTCCGCCTTTTTTACAAAGCGTAAGGTTTTTTTTGTTTGTATTGAAACAAATACAGGAGAGGGCAATGGTGGAGCTGAGGCTCCGTTCCGGAACGTAAAATAAGTACTTATTTTTTAAGGGTGTGTTCCAGAACCCCAAATAAGAACTTATTTTTTAAGAAGGCAATTTCAAGCTTAAAAATCATGTGCTTACGCAAATAATTTTCCTATCACTATGGATCTTGTTTGATAGATCTCATTGAGATCTTTAATACGGTGTAAAAAAAATTGAAAAATTATTTTTCATTTACATTATTTTTGAGTTTGAAAATGTGAAATAAGTACTTATTTTTTAAGAAGGTGTTCCGGAACATAGCCTAAGAAGGCAATTTCAAGCTCAAAAATAATGTGTTTACGTAAATAATTTTCCTACCAATATGGATCTTGTTTAATAGATCTCATCAAGATCTTTAATACGGTTCAAAAAAAATTAAAAAATTATTTTTCATTTACATTATTTTTGAGTTTGAAAATGTGAAATAAGCTGCTTATTTTTTAAGAAGGTTTCTGGAACGGAGCCTGAGTACTGCTGATCAGGCTTTTTCCAAACTTTTGAGTTTGACAATGGAAGTGACTTGTCCCTAGGATGCATTGATGGTGTCTTTTCTCTCCATATAATGTGGTGTCCTCCCTAGACTTGTTCATTTCCTCATTCTTCGTGAAAACCTAAAGTCGCTGTCGAATGCTTTTTATCCACTATGTGAGGATTTATACGCATGCAGTGCAATTTTTTTTTGGATATCTCTTGTTTGTGTTCAGTTTAATTTCGTGCTTATGTTTAGAGGTGTGAATCGGGGTTGGGGTAGTCGGTCTCGACCCAACAAAGGGTGTGTTTGATACCTCATCTTTAACGCGTGTTTTTCTGTTGAGTTTTGTGAAGACTGATTATTATTATTAGGCTCTGAACAAGTATTTTGGATTTGGTGAGGGTTAGTTATTAGAGTCAAGACCCGCGTCTTTGTGTTTGGTGAAACTGTGGTTTAGTATTAGACTGATCAAGACTAATTCAAGGATTGGTGGATGAATATTAATTTTTTAATATAACGTAACTTTCATTTCCTCATTCTTCGTGAAAACCTAAAGTCGCTGTCGAATGCTTTTTAGTATGCCAGAAGTAGGGCTGTAAATAAGCTGAGCAGTTCGCGAGTTCAGCTCGGTTCGGTTCGGTAATGGCTCAGCTCGGCTTGGTTCGAAGGATAAACGAGCCGAGCTCGAGCTCGATTTTGCGGCTCGTTTGATAAACGAGCCGAGCTCGAACCTAGCAGGGCTCGGCTCGAACAGGTTCATCTCAGCTCGAAATATATAGGTTCGGCTCGGCTCGGCTCGAATATGCCAATATATAGATTCGGCTTGAAATATATAGGTTCGGCTCGGCTCGGCTCAAACATGCCAATATTCGGTTCGACTCGGCTCGTTTATGCAATTTTTTAATATTAAGGCTGAAAAGTTGACGAATTCGAGCTCGAATTCGAGCCGATCCGGCTCGTTTATTTCAAACCGAATACTAACGAGCCAAGTCGAGCTTTGAACATGCTTATCAAGCCGAGCTCGAGCCAGACAAATTCTGATCGAGCCGAGCTCGAACATGCCAATATTCTGCTCGGCTCGTTTACACCACTAGCCAAAAGAGTCTGGGCGGGAAAGAGAAAAGAGTGTGTTTGATACATCTAGTGTTTTTCTGTTGAGTTTTGTGAAGTCTGATTATTGTTGTTATGCTATCCACAGTGATATAATAAAAAAAGGATAATTAAAAGTTAACATTTCAGCTTTTAATTATTCATTTAAGAGGTTGTTACGCTTAAAATATTGAGATTCACAATGATCATTTTTAATCTATAACCAAAATAAGATATCCACTACAATCTCTCTCTCCCTCTGTTTTTCACCATTCACTTCTCTCAATTTACGATTTTTTGGGAAAAATATATCGATTCACTCTTTTAATTTCGCAGAAAAATCGGTGACTTTCTTCCTTTCTATTATGAATTTTTTTTTGGCCGCGGGGCGCGGGGTTGGGAATCGAAACGGGAAAGAAGAGTGAAGGGAAAGAAAGAGAAATAGTTCGTGGGTGAAGTAAAGTGAAGAAAATATAGAATAGGCGAAGAAGAGAAGGAAAAAATACCAATTGAAATACGTGTGTATACAAATTTTGGAACTACTTAACTTCTATGATGTGGGATCCACAAATTTTGATTATTGAAAAATGTTACTAATTTTGGTTATCCAAAACTCAAAATTTGATTATACCATTGTGAGATATTTTTTGCACCAACTTTGTCAACTTTAAAAATAATTGACTTTTAATTATACCATTATAGATGGCCTTAGACTCTGGAGTCGGACAATCGTTTTGGGTTTGGTGACGGTTTAGTTAAGTATTAGACTCAAGACCCGCGTCCTTGTCTTGTGTTGGGTGAAACTTTGGTTTAGCATTAGACTCAAGACTTGCATGAATCCAGGATCGTTGGATTTCAAGGATTGGTAGAAGAAAATTACTTTCTCCATCCCAATTTGTTGCGCCTATTTTGATTTTCACGTAATTTAAGGAAAGAATATAATTACATTGACTCTGTGTCAATTTACCATTTTACTCCACTTTCCTTTCAAATCAAGTTTAAAATTTGAATTTGAGAGGGAGAAATGAGGGGTAAAATGGTAATATGGACATCCAAAATTAAATTTTTTTGAAACAAACAGATCATTTTGGGACATCAAAAAATAAGGGCACAATGAAGTAGGACATAGGGAGTAATTTTTTAGTTCAAGATAACTTTCAAAAAGATTATCATAGGTATTTTTTATCGATATATTTAATTGCTAAAATATGATCACGTGCAATCATAAAGGGAATTGATTTTATCACTCATTTTTTTTTAATATCACTCTCCTTCTTTCACAAAACAAATCATCTAATAAAGACACAAAATGGAGTGACATTAATAAAAAAAGGTAGTGGCAAAATCACTCGCCATCATAAATTAATAAAATATTGTTTATCCGTATCCACTTTACAAACAACAAAAGTGTGCGTAAAATTTTCAAACAACAAAAGCCCATGGAGTTTATTTGTGGTCCTTGTTGGCAGGGCTGATCCAGCAGGCCGTAAATTTCTTTCGATTTCTTTAATGGGCTTCGTCATAAGGTTAAATTCCGTATTGGGCTTTGGGCCCTGCCCTTGTGAGTTTGAGTGCTTCAGCCCTGGTTATGGTCCATCGGCCCGACACAAAAACATGCAGCCCTCCACTATTACTACGACTCATTCTACAGTGTACCATAATATAGCTTCTCTGCTCAAGATCGGCAAATAAAGTTGTATTACTTTTATCCCACATCGCCCATCCATTTGGAGTCAAAATGGTTTATATGCAAAGCGAGACAAGAAGGTAATTGTCCCATAAGGGACATTTGATAAAATTGGATACATACAGAGAAGATTAGCATGGCCCCTGCGCAAGGATGACACGCACAAATCGAGGAATGGTCCAAATTTTTTGAACCTGATCTGTTCTCCTTGCTCTCAGTTCTAATTTTCTGCATGTTTTCATATTCTAGGGTTTAACCGAGTTCTGTTCTGTCACAACCATATTGCAGCTACACAATTAAATTCAGTAGTTCCCTCACAATTGGTTTAACTTGTATGTTGCGTACGTAGGGCTGTAAACAAACTGACTATTAGAATGTTCACATTCGTTCATCTTAGCGAGCTCGAGCCGAACTCAATGAAAATTATGATGAGCCAAACTCGAACTGAGTTTGCCTAGGTTTGGGTCGAACTCGAGCTTATTCACGAGCCTTAACGATTCAAGAATATCGTATTTTTATGCTCTCATACAGGTCTAAAACTGTAAATATATTTTTCATTATGTACATAAATATGTTCATATACATATAAAATGATAAAAACATATACATAAGTAAATTTTTAGTGTTATACAAATCTGTTGGTCGAGTAATAAGAAAGTGTCATAGATTAGTCCCAACTCTGTTCAATTTAAGCTTGCAAATGATCCCATGATTATTCAATTACTTATAATGTGGGGTGAAAATGATGTGGGGGAATCAGGATCCTGAAGTGAGAATCGTGTAGTGAGGCATTTGATCGTCTATTTCTGCAATCAAATATTCAGACTCGTTGAAATATTTTTACTGGTCATAGTTAAATATTACTGGTTAAAATCGACATACATATCTAAATCATTAATTGTGAAAACGAACGATCCGATACATACATTCATTGAAGGGTGGCCTCATAAGTCACTTCCATGAGGTTAATGGGTCTTTTCATGGCTTTTAATGTCAACCCGCCACTCATTGTGTTTGGCGGGGTTCATGACTTTTGTGCATAACGTTGGCCCCACAAACCACCTTGAGGAATGAAGCAGCCGTTAATCTGACCTATCTTGAATTCACAAAAGAAAAGCAAAATTCCATTAGTGTCCACCAACGACTTGTCATCATCAACTGCTTTTTCTCATGTTAAGTATGGGAAAAAAAAATGCTACCAACAAATACAAAATACTCCCTCCATTCTGGTCTGTTTGTTCCTTTTTTAACTTTTTGAGAGTGTTTGATTTTTCAAAAAATTATCTATAATTATTAATTCTTAATGTTTTTACTATGCAATATAGATATTATTTGATAGATTTCAATTAGTTTTATTATACAAAATCTTCAAAATCATTAAAAAAAAATATTATAAAATGTAAGATATAAGTATATTTTTTAGATATACAAACTTCGACAATTGAACAAATAAATTGAAACGAAAAGAGTAGCATGTATTTGAATGTTGATATATTTAAAACATTGTGCATGACCAACTTTTATGGTATAATTTCACACATCATCAGCAGGGGCCCACGGGAAGACTGAAACAGGGCACATGGCTTGGGGTCAGATGCCCCCACTCAAATTCAGATGGGTTTCCTTTTGGTAATTATCCTATTAATGGTTGACTACTTGCAGTTCTCTTTATAATTGTGAATCATTCTAGACAACACCCATTTACACATTTATTATTATGTGTAATATACTAATATGTGGGATTTTCACTTGTTTGAATGGGTGTGTAAAAGAAAATGTTAGGGACACAACAATGTGTCATATCTCAGTCGCACCTCTCTCATATGCATGTGTGAAAATTTCACAATATATGCTACAAACCCACATGTATATGAGATGGGTGTAGTTGAGGTGTGACAAATTGATGTGTCCCTAGCATCTCCCGTATGTAAATGGGAAAGTTTTTGGGTGCAAATTGAGTATCACGTGGTGGTACCGAGCGTGTATCCGAGTCGTTCAAACGTGTTTTACACGGCACAGCCGAATACTCTTTCTCCTCTTTCCGTCTCTCTAATATCTTGGCCGTCCAAAATATGTTTGGATGGCTCGGATACCATGCATCCTATACCCTATTTGCACCAAAAAAAACTTATCGTGTAAATGAATGTGTAAGTAGCTGTGATCATCAGCGTTTTTTTTAACAATTGCTCGATACTACTATTATTTACTGTAGACTGTTAGTGCTAAACAAAATACAGAACGTGCTTCCGGCCAAACACCTCCACTAGACCACTACCACGCCGTCAGCCGCCGCACCTATACAACAACCACCAAGCTCTCGCTCTCTCTCTCTCTCTCTCTCTCTCTCTCTGTGTATTTACATATGCAATAACAAATATCTTTTGCATATCCCAAAAAACTATGAGAAGTCAAACAAGGAAAAGAAACCAACGGCGAACATCCAGGTCCCAAGCCATGCACTAATCAAAAAACACAAAAAAAATGGTCCCAAGCATTGCCTTGACCAGGATTTCCTTACATTCCAATGTCCACGTTTCAAATGTGGTCTGCGACCGCTTAGTGGTGAGGCCTTTTTCATACATCTGGGCAGAATTTGATTTCTGTAAGTTCTATTCTTCTTTCTCAAGTCTAGGGTCGGCTCTGAGATTTTGGGGATCTAAGACAGACGTAGATAATAAGGCTGTTAATAAAATTTATGACAATAAAATAACAAGTAGTTAAATGATTTTTTCAAAGTCAAATGCATGTATTCGACTAGGAAAAAAACCCATAAAAATATTAATTTCTAATCTTGTTTTCTCTTCTTTGATCTCTTATTCATCTTCTTCCATTTTATTGTGTGTTCAGAAAATTAGAGCTGTTAAGGATAAAATATGCATAAAACTTATATAAGAACTCACCACATGGGATTGTTTTTCAAGGGGCTCTACAGGAAGACAACCGTCCGTGATCTGCATTTTCTTTTTCCTTTGATTGAGCAAGTAAAGTTGGGCCCAATCATTGGGTCTGTGTCTCTTAAGTGTAAAATAGGTGGTTTGAGTATTAAAATGGGCCTCTAATGTTATTATACTCAAAAAGATTGGACCTATATAATGGGTACCCAAATTAATAGGAGGCCCTAATTTTTACACATTTTTTAGGGGTTTAAGGCGCCGGCCTCTTGGACCTTAGCCCAGAGACGGCACTGCCCAAGTCCCCCTAAGATAGCATAGATTGGATTTAACGAATGTCAAAAAACAAATGTGGTCTGTGACCCCTTCTTCTGTTAGATGAGCAAGATAATAGTAGAAAGAGCCAGAAAGAGAACAAAAATAGTAATTTTTTAGTGTTCACCTAACAAGAATGTCGCAAAAAGTGATAGAAAACAAATTTTTCCGTACAACCCTTTAAAGTTAGAGAGTTTGTGTTACCTTTTCTCACAAAAAGTGCAAAAATTTAATTTTCTTGTAAGAATCAACAAAAATTACTCGGACTTTTTATTTTTTTGCAAAACTTTCATTCTAATCAAACACATACACGTGGAAGAAAAACAAATGCTTTTTTACGTTTTCAGTTCTTTTACTACTTCACTCTCATTTTTTTTTATTTCAGTAATGATTCTCACACATATGTTTTTGCACATATCTTGCACATACATTTTTGTGGGGTCCATATCAAGGTCCCATAAAATGATCCGAACCGCTTATCTTTTTTAAAATATTTTTCGGAAGGTTCCTGTAAAAAATCAGCTCCAATGGACATCGGTAAAGGCTTTCTCAAAAATCAAAGGACGAATCATTCTGTTTTGCCCTACAAATTCTAAGAGAGCCCTTACCGATATCCGTTGAAACTAATTTTTTACAGGAACCCTCCAAAAAAATATTTTAAAAAGGATGAGCGGTTCGGATCATTTTTTTGGGACCCCGATATGAAACCCACAAAAATATATGTGCAAAATATGTGAAAAACATATGTGCAAGTAACATGGTTGTTTTCCATTATATTTTTCTCTCTCATCAAACGTTTGATCCTAATTCTCATTTACACTCTCTCTCTCTCTCTCTCTCTCTCTCTCTCCATTTGTGAAAACAAAAACCCAACATCCATCAAACAAATGAACAAATCACGTTGGACCTTACTAATGGCCAAAAAAACAGGAATTTTCTGGGTCTTCCTATTCCTCTTCGCAAACCCAGTTTTCACTCAATCCAACGGCTTCACTTATCAAGGCTTCAAAGGTTTTACCAAGAACAACATAACCCTGTCCCAAGCTGCAGGGATAGAGAAAAACGGCATCCTCAAGCTGACCAGCAACACAAGGAAATTGATCGGCCACGCATTCTACCCTACTCCCATCACCTTCAAGAACTCCACAAAACTCTTCTCTTTCTCCACCGCCTTCGCTTTCGCCATCGAAACAGAGAAGCACAACCAAGGCGGCCACGGCTTGGCCTTCGTAATCTCACCCACAAAAGATTTCTCAAATGCAGTTGCCACTCAGTACTTGGGTCTTCTCGATACTGAAACAAATGGGAATTCCTCGAACCATTTGTTCGCTGTCGAATTCGATACGGTCCAAGATCTTAACTTCAAGGATATAAGTGATAATCACGTTGGCATCGATATCGATGGCTTGACATCGATTGCTTCGGTTAATGCTAGCTATTTCGTTGGTTCGACGCGAAGAGAGCTCAATCTCAAGAGTGGGAAGACAATTCAAGCGTGGATTGACTACGATGCGACTGCAAATCAATTGGATGTCATGCTTTCTTTCTCCTCAACAAAACCAAGTTCCCCAGTTTGGTCAGTGGAAGTCGATCTCTCTCCGATTTTCAAAGAATCCATGTACGTGGGATTCTCTGCTTCCACAGGTGTGCAAACGATGGACCCAAAGGCTGATGAGCCCAGGCGACCGCTCTACTCATGTTTTAAATTTTTACTAGAATTATGGTATTTTTTTGTTTCTAAATAACTTTCAAACTTTGTAAGTTCGTCCGCCCAACGTCTTTTTAAACAATCCAACATCCACCCAACAAAGGGTTTTTAAACAAATAATGTTCATTTTTCTTAATATTGTTTTGTGTTTTAAAATAAATAAGAGTGCACAAGATTGTATGCACCTATAATTATAAATGGTCGTATGTTAGTAACTGAATAGATTAATCAAAATTAAATCCACATTTTTTGTTCATTTTCACCAACCCAATGTTAAAAATCTTGCTTCCATCCTGCAGGTGTGCTTATGAGCTCTCACTATATACAGGGTTGGAGCTTCAAAATAAATGGAAAAGCACAATCTCTTAGGCTATCTTCTCTTCCTTCTGTTCCTAAGTCGAAACAGAGCAACAAAGCAGTAATCTTTGGTGTCTCTGTTTCTACTTTCGCTGCAATTCTCTCTGCAATTGGATTGGCCTATTATTGGATTAGAAGGACAAGAAATGCTGACAAAATCGAAGCGTGGGAGCACGATATTGCCCCCCATCGATTCCCGTACGAAGAACTCAAGCAAGCGACCGAAGGTTTTGCAGATGAAAACCTACTCGGGTTTGGCGGATTCGGTCGAGTTTACCTAGGGACCCTACCGAATCCGAACACCCGAGTGGCAGTTAAGCGAATTTCGCACGATTCGAAACAGGGGTGGCGCGAATTCGCGTCGGAGATTTCAAGCATAGGCCGTCTTCGTCACCGGAATCTAGTTCAGTTACTGGGATGGAGCCGAAAGGGAGGAGATCTTTTGCTTGTTTACGATTACATGCCGAATGGGAGCTTGGACAAGTACATTTTCGAGGAACCCAGATCGGTTTTGAGTTGGGAGCAGAGGGTAAAGATCGTGAAAGGAGTGGCAAGTGGATTGTTGTACTTGCACGAGGGATGGGAAGAGACTGTGATTCACAGAGACATCAAATCAGGCAATGTGCTGCTTTTGTTTTAGGATTTTAATTTCGATAGTACCAGTTAGGAACAGAGTGCGTGCTGTGACTTTTGGGTTTCGAATGAGACCTAATACGGGGTCGTGAATTGGTTTCGAATAATTAATTTTGTTGAGCTCGTCGAGTAAGTCATTCATCGAAAAACGAGATCGATCGAACAGGTTTGAGCATGTGGTCAGAACACACGTTTGTCGTGTAGTTTTGTTCTCAGAATCTTGTTAGCTATTATATCTCTTGACATCAAGTGCTCCGATCATGTGTTCATAAATGTCCGATTGATCTGGTTTTTCACATGAACTACTACTTACGAGTACAACAATAGAAAATGATCAAGTCTTGAGCCTCATTTGACCGCACGTGTATCTGCTAGTATTTTTTGTCTTCCAAGTCTGGATTTGAAATTTCTTAATTTTAAAATTTTAGTGAAATGTTACTTGCAGGCAATGTGCTGCTGGATTCAGAGCTCAATGGCCGCCTGGGGGATTTTGGGCTAGCGAAATTGTACAACCACGGATCGGACCCTAGCACAACCAGAGTGGTGGGGACCCTGGGGTATTTGGCGCCGGAGCTAACCCGGACAGGGAAGCCGACGACGAGTTCCGACGTGTTTGCCTTCGGTGCTTTTTTGCTGGAAGTGGTATGTGGTAGGAGGCCAATTGAGCTAAAAGCTTTGCCGGAGGAATTGATTTTAGTGGATTGGGTGTGCGATATGTGGAAGCAGGGGGCCGTTTTGGATGTGGTGGATAAGAGATTGGGTGGCAAATTTGATGAGAATGAGGTTGTGGTGGTGATCAAGCTTGGGTTGATGTGTTCGGACAATGTGGCGACGAGGAGGCCGAGTATGAGGCAGGTGGTGAGGTACTTGGAAGGGGAGGTGGGAATGCCGGAGGTGGTGGCGCCGCCGCCAATGGAGGAGTTCGATAGGAATAAAGGCGGTGGTGGTGAGTCTGAAGATTCCGATGATTCGTACGAAAAATCGGGGTACTTTGATAAGGTGAGGTTGAGTTCATCGGGTTGTTATAGGGATGTAGATGTTGATATTGAAGCCGGCAGGTAGCCATTGTATGGGTTTATTTATTTTTTGATTTAAAGGTGATGTATTGTGAGAGAATAACCTATCTGATAAAACAGAAAATAAGTACTTAAAAAATAAGAATTTTAGCAGAACCAGGCAAAAATTTCAGTTGTTTTGGGTTAGGCACAGTTCATTAACGTGTCCTTTTTGAGCAATATTGCTTATATACATTGCATTTATCTCAGTTCATACTTCACTATTTTTGAATACTAGAGAAGGAGTGTAGTCTGTAGGGTTGTGAATTACGGACACGATCTGCTAATACGATAAGAACCCAAAGTTAGAGGCTTTGGGTCGACCACTTTTTGACACGAATACGAATATGACGCGACCTGCCAGTATGAAAATTAAACAGGACGAATACTGGTTAAACTCGCAAAACTCGATAAGTACACGGTCCACGGATAACCGTTTAATTTTTCGTGTCGATTCGTCAACTCGAAGCGACATGACACGACTTGATGCGTGGATATGGCGATGCCAACTCATAGCCCAACCATAAAAGATGATAATACTAAGAAGGAACAAAAACACAAACAGAAGATAATGGAATAAGAATCTTAGGACGGTACCCAACTCGTTTATTAAGTCGCAGAAACTATAGGTAGTTAATTTCTTTGTCGTTCAATGATGATGTCTTTCCCAACTTGTTCGGTGTGTAGGGTCCACCTTCGATGGCCCTTAACGAGGACGAAGAAACAGGCGTATGCAAAATGGATAACTCGTGGTCCCAAGGCATGATCCTTGAATTCCACATGTTTGGTGTTTGAGTTTTCACCAGAATTTGATCATACATATGGCTTCATTTCCCAGCCAAACTGTCGGATCAAACACATCGTCTTGATCTGATTGCTCGGGTTTGACCCGTGTTCTGCCCAATACTAGACCAAGCTTATTTTGCTACTACCAAATAACGCTTTTCGAATATATGCAGTTTATCTTTGGTCAAAAAAACTCGTTTGTCTTTCGAGCCTAACTCAAATAACCACCAGGCAAATCATTTTACAGCCTCAGGATTGCTGAATTGAAAACCTTTGAAAGAATCCCCACGGAAATAACAAAACAAGAGACGGGATAAATGGTGAAACCATATGCTACTGAATCCTTCATTATGTTTCCTCTCTTCAGTTCTAATGCAAAATCTGACAGTTATCTTAAGATGCATTTACACTCTAGCTACCTCCTTTAAGGCTGCAGGTGTAAATGTATCTGAGTTAAGCAAAGATTAATTTTGTATTTTTTCTCCGAGGGAATAACACAATTCTTAGTCTTTTGCTAAAATGTTTCTAGATGCCTCCCTGTCGTTAGCATAATGGTTGGGAAATCACCACCCCTTCCAGGGATGGCAATATGGTGGAGTATCCGGTCATCTGCCCTGTTCTAATCCCCATTAGGATATGGAGCAGGTTACGATAGTAGAAATTGCCACGCCGGATACGCCCCTATGGCATCTGTTGTCTCCCACAAATGAACAATTTGTTTAACAAACAGAGAGCAATTCTTACGCCTACACATCAGCTTAAATTAACCGAGACTCCGACCACAATAGGAAAATGTTCTCAACAAAAAAGAAAATCATCAGAATAATTCTGGGCACTGCAGACCAAAAGCTCTGCACGCCAAAACATTTTTGTACAGTCACGATATCACTACATTTCCTTCCTTTTTTACAGCCTCAAACTTGTACATTACTCATATTTCCTCTGCAAAGGGCATCAGGTAAGTTAACCGAGCCTCAGCTAGCCTGATTCTAGGTATATCCTTAACTAAACAATGTACAACTTTTTTTAAAGTACAACCAGCATATGATTTTATTCTAGATCAGCTCTCATCGATCTGAATCAACAGAAAGAGCCACAGCTAGACAAGGAAGGATGAAAGAGGAGGACGATTTATACTAGTCTCAGTTAGATGTACAACTTGTTTCATATGCCATCTGAGCCGAATATGAAGATAACATGCCAATCCTCCTTTCTGCAAGATAGGGAGCACTGTGTCAGCAAAATCATTTCACCTTGACGAATCATTCAAAGCGAGACACTAGTATTTGGATTAAAGATTTGGGAGAGGAAAAGGAAAAACAAAATAGGTAAGTTACATGATCTAACGGCTCATATAACAGTTAGATCTTTCAACTTCACTATTTCTTTTTCCTTGTCCTTGCCCAAATCTTTGATCCAAATACAGCTAAGAAAAGGCACATTGACAATGCCACCAAATAAAAATTGTGCGATAAAACAACTAGAAGGATAATAAGGTAGGGACATAGGAGATAAACATAATTGACAGCACAAATGGCGAACAACATTGAAGAAATGGAGAATTATTGCACTTTGGGAAGAGAGAAAAGATCTAAGCGGAATCATAAGGGAAAAGGAAGAGAACAAGTACCCCCTGCCGCAACAAGTTTCTCCACACGTGCAACTATGTGCTTCCCGTAAGTGTACTTCTTCAGAGCATTCAGATGAACCTTTATTCGGTTAAGAATAAGTTCAAGTTGATGGTCATCACAAGTCTCCAGCAATTTCTGTACAACGTAGTTGGCAAACTGATCTTTCATCATGACCTGAATTGAACACTTACAACAGTAAATCACAAGTAGCATAACAAATCCAATTCGTCAGAGAAGAGCAAAATTTGGGAGTCTTCCAAGAGCAAAAAAGAAGATATTATCTTAACAAATAAGGAAAGTTCAGAAATGCAAATTGCAAGCAGGGGAAAAAAAGAGAACTGGCCACAATTCGCATAATGCAGCTTATGAAGGGAAAAGTAGACAAAAAGACTGCTATATGGCCCAAGCAAAGGAAAATACTCACTAGGTTTGAAAATACTCCAGAACATAAAATGCATAATTGACTGACCTGAAGAGGCTCATTTTCATCGGTTGAGCCCAGCATCTCGTTCACTAGGACATTGCGTTCTTCAGGATTTCCAAAAGCTAAACA
Organism: Rhododendron kiyosumense; assembly: GCA_019656275.1. Lineage (NCBI taxonomy): Eukaryota > Viridiplantae > Streptophyta > Magnoliopsida > Ericales > Ericaceae > Rhododendron > Rhododendron kiyosumense. Next base: position 87,565 of record BPLS01000489.1, on the reverse strand, counting down.
CTTCTCCACGACATTGGAAGCAAACTTCTGCTGGCTCATCTGAACTATCTGCCCTATTAGCTTATTTATTATACAAGACCGCTCATGAGGCTTTCCATGCTCCAGTACATGCTGCGATAATGAATGCAATCAGTTAGAAGAGTAGATGCAACAACTAATTTAAAATAAGAGCAGAATAAAGAACGTCAAATTTAGAAATTTTGCACTGGTATATCCCTAAGCAGAATGGTCAGTTTTTTAGCTGACGCTTTTTGCACGAGAAATACACATGAAGCCTGTTACGGAGAAATACAAATAATGTCTTTTCCCGATAAGTGGTTTATGCCCATTCTGAATAAGCATTAGATGAAATTTGACATCCACAGACCTCTCCCATTCAATATTCAATTAGCTGATTTGGAGCACGTATACAAAACCGAAAAATTTAATCATGATAACACAATTCTCCGCCTTTTTTTTAACTGAATACAAAGCCCCCTCTCTATGGGGCACGTGCATTCGAGGAAATACAACCACTAAAATTATGGCTTCAGCAATCATCACCAACCGTATCAACGATTATACACCAACTTATGTAGTGAAAATGGTGAAAATAATTGAAAACTATGACGAACTTTTGTAACAAGGCCACATTCAATTAGAATGGATTGAGAACCACTTCAAGGGGTTGAGACAGGAAAAGGAAAAACAAATGCAATAAATGTATCAGCCTGGAAAACCAAAAGAATTGTCTGACGAAAGCCCCAACTTCCAAATTGCATTAGTACAAAGCAAGTCATTTCAGACACATAGAGCAATTCCTGAAATTGCAGAAGCAAGGATAATTGGCAGAGATTATTCAAAGAAAAAAGCAAACCTGAACAACGTAATTCCCGTATTGATCTTGTGCCAACATGCAAACAGACTGCAAAACCTCATCCATCACTATCTGCTGGGTTTTTGGGTCACTACAATGCTCCAGGACTCTCTGTCACATAGAGCTCCACCACTTTACAACCATACACAATCATATAAACTGTACAGAAATGATTAATAAGGTAAAAGTGAATAGTTCCTGAACCTGTATTACACGGCAACCATATGGATGGGTGGACAATGTCACTACTTGATCGTAAAATACTGAGATAATGAATTGGATAGCTTCTTGAGGTATGCATTCAATGCACTTCTGGATGACATGATTCCCATTCTGATCACGTACACAACGCATGACATTACCATCAAGCTCCGCAACCATTGTGGTCTTCTGGTCCAGATCGACAACTTCTATGGCCTGGACGTTAGAGAAAGCATGTCAAACCCACTGCCTTCAGCAATAATCTTTATGTGCCTTTGCTTTAGATTTTGCAAGTCAACCAGGCATACTATCGTGGTACATCTCAGTTCAAATAGCTCTAGGTTAATTCATGAACATTGTCAATATAAGGTATATTTCAGTCCTGGGGCCGCAGCTACACCCTAAATCCAGGATGGTTCTCAAATTAATTCGATAAAAATTTGAGGTCTGTGCACCTTCTTCTAGACAAATATACCAATCAACCAAAGCAAATGCCATGGCCTTCTCAAATTATTTATGGGGTCAGCGTATGATTTATATCAAGCAGAAAATCTGCACAAAAATACAAGAGGGATACCAAAGAAATGAGAGCCAGATAGGGAGCATCTAAAGATAAGATGAGGGCCTATCAACAATAACTCAAATAGCACAAAAGTAGACAAGCAACAAAGCTAACTAAAGAACCATACGATTATGTAGATAGCCATTCTCAGATCCCATTTTCTAATTATGTATAGAAAAATAAGCGTGCTCCTCAGCTGGTGTCAAAGATGGCCTGATTGACAACACACAACAGAAAGAATATTCATTAATTTTAAGCTTCAAGAGACACCCCAAATCTATCAATAAAGACCAAAGTTTAGAATTTAAGCCCATCCAAAGATTAGGATCCCTCCAGCTGGATGGTCTAATACAAAATACTAAAAAGAACTACAAATTCTCAGGATGCTGAGAAATCTAACAAGGAAGATCCAAACGTCACTGACATTTGCTACTTATATTCAGTAGGTTTATAACATCCTCGCACAGCAGTTCAAAAATATAAGAAAATGTTCCATTTTTCAACAAACACTGCAACCAGCTTTGAGCTGGTACCGTTAATTTCAGCCAGAATACAAAATCAGAATAAAAACCAGCTGCAGTGCTTTCTAGATACTCCAAACAAGCTTGGAAAGATAATACATATTGTAATATACCCCATAGCTCAAGCACAAGGATAGATTAAGAATGTAAGAAAGATTCAGAATTCAGAAACCAAAATAAGAAAGAGAAGGCACATAAGAAATATATGCAGGTTGGTCTGCTATACTGTGAAGTCATGCAGTCAACACGATCAATTTACCTTCTGGATCACTCGGCAACCATACATCTGAAGGCTAAGAGTGAGGACATGTCCAGTTAGTTGGTCAGCCAGTTCTCTGATCTGAGTTGCAGTTCCATGTTCAAAAAACTGCGAAAGACGAGAAAAAAATGTCACCAACAAAATAAGCGTTTCTCTTATGTGGTAAAAAATAGAAATAAACAAGTACAACAGTACCAGCTTGATAACCCCCTCAAAAACAAGTTAGTCAAGAAAGTAATGTACCTTCTGGACCACATAGTTACCAAATACATCAGTCATTAGTGAAAGAGCTTGAGGCATAATTTCATGGAAGACCATGTTTTTCTCCTCTGATGTGGCAGTTTCAAGCTTCTGTTGAATAAACCGACTCCCATACTGATCAGCACTGCCCATACAGTGTAAATTAAGTAAATAGGTTAACGAGGGATTGGACAAAATAAGCAGAGCAATATTAACCAGCAATAACTACCTGAACTCAACGACATGACCAGAAATCTCTGAAAGCTCAAAAAACTTTGTTTTATTGCTCTTAAACTCATCCAGTAATGAGGACGCAAATTGTCCATCTAGTAATGAGGACGCAAAATGTTCAGAAGGGAAACGCATGCCCCGCTCACCATGCCTGACTGGACTGCCTGATCCAAAAGGGGAGTTTGGAAGAAGGGTACCCGCCAACGGGCTGCTAGGATAAGACATACCAAGACCAAATGCAGGGTTCCCATAGTAATTCTGATTTAAACTACCATATGGAAGACCATACTGTGATTTTTGAGGAGTAAGCAGCGAACCCAAGTAAGCTTTTTGAAGTTCAATCAGATCCATGTAAGCATTTCCCATTCCATCCCTATCGATTGTTGGATCATTGAGGGCTGCTGCTTGTGCAGCCGCATACTCAGATGTTCTCAGATAATGCAGATATAAGGGATCCATGAGGGGCATCTGAAAATTACTACTTGCACTGTGATTTCCAGCTCTACTAAAATTTTGTAGTTCTGCTGCTGCAGCCATTAAATTGGGCCCTAAATTCAAACCTCCACCCAAAGCTCTAGAATCCAAGCCAGAGACACCCATTGCTGATGCAGTAAGAACATTTTCAAACAAAGGTGGCAAATTAGCAGTCTGATTTCCCATCATAGATGGTGATGCAGGATTGACAGCATACCCAGCAAGGCCGTAGTTTGAAAACGATGAATTCGGACTTTCAAAATTGTGATAATTAGAAGGCGAACTTCCTCCGCCATTGAGAATTGGGGTAGAAGGCCCTTTTATGTACGAGTTTGCCAAGGACACAGCAGGTTTGTGAAATTCAACTTGTCCATCAGCAATCAAGGAAGAGTTGTTTAGATCTATTCCAACACCGCCACTTTTACCCACATTGGTATACGAACGGAATTGCCCGGACTCAGTTCTATTTAGGTGACGGTGTTGTTTAATATGGTTTTGATCAGTTTGCCTATGGAAAACATTGCGATTATCATCAATCTCTTGTTGCATTACAGACAGGGGATGGTTCTCTTCGCCTGCCACTCCATTTGTCGATAGAGTCATGCCCGACAAAGCAGCTACTAAATCTGAATGCTCACTCATACCAGGCGATACACCATTGAATGAGTTTGAACCATTAATGACATTTCTTTTATCCATAGAGCTGACTCTCCCTCCAACTGGCGGAATGCGAGGACTAGGAGCCCTGGCTAACAGTTGAGGATCAGGAGTAGTGCTTCTTGACAAGGATGCACCCAAAGCAGAAGCATAAGTTTGAGATGCAGATGTACCGCTGTTCTGAACCGCAGACATGCCTTTGTTATTCACACCAGACCTTAAAGCATCCATTGAACTCATTTGATGATGCAGATTACCAAAATGCAATTCAGTAGATTCCACACCATTGTCAAATGCATTACGGCTTGCAGGACGAGAAGGGTGCCTAGAAACAGATGTTGCATGGCTTATATCATCCTGCATAAAAAGAAACACATCTTAATTCAGAACAAAAATGCACGCACAATTCTAAACAGATTCACTACGTCATCAAACTGGACACCAGTGACTGATATACCATGAAAAATCCCACACATTAGTACATCCATGCGCATCAAACAAACCAGAGAGGAAGTAGCAGAGAAAGCCTTCTAAATTTTAACCTAGAACCCCTTACTGCATCACTAGAAAACTAAAAAAGCACTTCGGCAAGATTTGGTACAGATTAATGCAGTCCTAAATCTACTTTATTGTTTAATTGAAAATAAAAGGAAATCCTATAGACTTTCGCATTTGAGTTGTTTCTTCTAATCCATCAACATATATAGAGTATCCAGGTGTCCATTTGCTACGTGTTACACCTAGAACCAAATATCCTCATTATGTTGGAACAAGTACATCAGGGGAAACAGAAGCGTGCATTAAATAACAAGCAAATCCAACAAAAAAAGAAATACAAATTCAATCCTGATTGCTTTTATGTAAATTTACACATTCAAACACAAAAATAAGCTGGACATTAAGTGAACTCGATTTGGTTATCAATTACAGGATAGATGGATCACTCAATGACGTCAGTGCGTGACAGTGTCACGACTCACCAGCCAGATATTAGTAATCATTTCAAGGATCATGGAAGCATTATAGCAGTTCCAATCCCACACTTAAATGCATCCTGCAAGTTTAATGCTGGCAATCTAGATTCAGAAATAGGAAAGGAAAACGCAACTTCCAGTTTCATCCAGAATTAAATATAACGTAAACCTTTTGAAACTTTAAGAATGTGAAAAAGCACGGAAAAATGACACGCTCATTTTCTGTGCCTCTAGTTATCAAGTCACAGATTCCATCTCACTAGATGTCACTTTCAGCTATTCCGCTTTCATTTGCTATAAAGCAGCGGCACTGACTTTACTCTGCCTTTTCAACGGAAATACTGGGAACCACCCCAATCTACTGTAACGAGGCATCATAATTAGCACACAGACAATACAAGAGGATGCAACCACAAACAGAAAAAAGGATTGAATGACTGCAAAGCAACTAATGGATATGGGAATATGAAACAAGAAAACTTGAGCCTTCCAGGTAGAACTAATTCTCCATCATAATATCAAGTTTCTAGCATCAGTTCAAATTAAATTGGTCTAACAAATGATTAGCATTAGGATGAACAGAGAGCATACCGAACATACCAATGCACACAATAAAACACTAGAGGTCATTGAATAAAAAAGAAAGGTGCATTCCAAAAATACCAATTAAGTGTAGAAGCAGAATTCTGAACCCAATCACCTTATATGCACAAGGAGACTACTATAAATACTAGCATAGTATAAGTTACTAAATTTCAACAAATGACAAGGTGCTTTGACATATCTGTGCTACTAACCTCAAACAGCATAATCTGTCCGCAAAACGCAATAGCACCATCAAAAGGAAAAACAAAACTCGAAACAAATAGATGTTAACGTAGACAGATTACGTAAACAAATAGATTTGCCCTATTATTGTGCACAGTCCTTGAGATTGACACATGAATTTCAGGTGCACAACTAACGGAAGCGATTCATATAAAGTCAAGCTTTTACTAAAAGTTGACCAAATTTTGAGTAAAGGATGGAGATGGCCTTGCATCTTCAGGCCTTACCCCATTTTCACACTCAAACTCAAAATTTGAGTAAAATCTCCACTGACCACTCCTTGACTCAACCTATACCAGATTGAGTTTTACTCAAATCTAGAGACTCAAATTTTACTCTTATCTTTTAATCCCAAATTAACAAGCATGCCATTAATGAAACTTTAAATCAAATTCATGCTCAGGAGTGCTTCATATCAAAGTGTAGTATAAGCTTGAACAAGAACAAATAATGTTCTACAATCAATTCACATGAACATCACCTGAATGATCTCAGCAATGCTCTTCTTTCTACTCCCCAGCCCTAACCCCGACAATCCAATGAGTCCATCCCCGCCCCACTCCGCCGCACCCTGCGGCATCCTCGACTCGATTCCATCGGTCACCTTCCTCCTATCTCCAATACTACCGCCACCAGAGCCTTGCAGCCGCTGCGCAAACCTCCAGTCCTCCTTCGACAGCACCGGCGGCGGAAGCCGAGGGTTCAGATTCACGTTCGAGTAGTAATACGAAATGTACGCCGGATCAGACCTCATCTCCTCCTCCATAAAACCGCCGCCTCGGCCCCCGTACAAGCCTCCCACGGCGCTCAACGATCCTTCGACGGTCGGAGGAGCTGAACCACTACGGTACATGCTCAGCTCTCTCTCCCGAAACCCTAACTCCTCGCCGTAATCGATCGATCGCATTCCCACGTCAGTCATCATCTTCGAATAACTCTCAGTAATCATCAGTCATAAACACACACAAACTTACTATAAAAAAAACAAAACAAAACAAAAAAAACCCTGACTTTAAGCTCGACTTGACAGCAGATTGCTTAAGATGTCAAAAAAAACAATCAAAGACTGAATCTTTTTTTGTTTTGGAGCTTCGAATAACGCTCAGATATCATGACTCGTACGTAGAATATCCAAAAAAACATAAACAAACAAACACAGATTTTGAGCTCAATTTAACAATCGATTACTCTAAAGAGGTTAAAAAAAATACATCAAAGACTCAATCTTTCTTCGTTTTAGAGGTTCGAGTAAGATAATGGCACCATTAGAACAGTGAATCTAAAGGTATAAATACTGACTCGTACATAAACACTACACAAACTCAGTAAAATATTAACAAAACAGATCAACAGTGAGCTCAATTTGACGACGGATTGGTCGAAGAGCTCAAAAAGGGAATCAAAGACTCAATCTTTATAGTTTTAGAGGTTCGCAGGAGGTAATGGCGCCATCAAGACAGTGAATCTGAAGCTATATATCGAAGCTTCGATTCAGTGAATTTGAGTTTACTGACAGATACAGAGATCAGGCTGGGAATGGACAATCTTTGTTAGTTTTAGCAGTGACGATGATCGGCGATGGTTTTGCTATTTTTAGAGAGAGTGAGGTTTTAGAGAGAGAGAGATGGAATGGGGGAAGAGAGGGAAAGAGGGGAACAGTGAAGTGAAGAGGAAACGGGGAGTGAGAAGCACGAGCGCTGGGGAGATGTGGGGCGTCGGATGGAGCAGTTGACGGCGGGGATTGGTCCTCGAGGGATTTGTTTATTACAGATCTTGGTTCGTTTAGGGTTTTTCTATTTCATCAAAGATTTGATGCATTGGTAAGAGGGACTTCGGGTTGGTGATGTGCAGTAAGATGCATAGAATCGTGTTACGCACCTTCGAGTCCTCGACAACCAATGATTGAGAATTATTTATTGTTGAGATGAAATTCGAGTCATCGGATGCATAATCCGACGGCTCAGAGGTGTGCAGCACGGTGCTGTCATCCCCCAATTCAAGAGGTAAGAGCGTCTCTGATACCATTTTCTTTAATCTAAACTCAAAATTTGAATAAAAATGGGGAGTGATTTTTGCACTTCTTAAATTATTGACCATCAATGTAGGATTGATTTTCACACTCCCTAGATTGTTAACATTAGGAAAGTGAGAAAATCACTCTAAAAAAAATAAATTTCTGTATGAATAAAAGTTTAGCATTGAAAAAAACTTACCCAAATAGGCAATTAAATAGCGTAGTATTGACCTAGATTTTTATTCAAAATTGGGTAAAGAAGGAATGCCCTAGCCCATCTTGGTACTTTTGCTCCCTCCAATTTTGTGAAAGAAAGCTTACTCCCTCCGTCCCTATTTAACTATTCTTTTTGAAAGTTCTTGTCACTTTTTAATTTCTTATATCTCGTAGTGTAATATTTTCTTTTCTTTTGAAAATATTGTTAGTAGAACTGATTTAGAAATATTACTCATTTTTTATCTTGTTAAAATAGAACAAGAAACCGTTAAATTGGGACAGAAGGAGTATTACAGTACACGTATGACCATTTGGCGAAAGAATTTGGAAGAAAATTAGTATATACATTAGTTGTTTTTTTCTCGCAAATTAGTATATAGTTGTTTTTTTTCTCGCAAATAGCTCAGAGCTGGGAATGCCCTAACCCAAATTGGTAGTACTTTTTTGCTTCCCTCCAATTTTGTGAAAAAAATTATTACAGTACTTATATATTTGGCAAAAGAATTTGGAAGAAAATTAGGATATAGTGCATGAACATTTGGCAAAAGAATTTTGTGAAAGTAGTTGTTTAAGTATGAAAAGAAACCTGATAATTAAGTTCGAAATCTAAATAAACTGAAGTCAACAGTTACCTAAGCGCAGTACTATTGGTTACCAATTTTTACCCTTTTGAAATCTTCTTCTCTCTCTTTTTTGGGACTGGGTTGAATAAGAATAACAAGCGGATGACACAAAAAACAACAATTGAAATCTCTCTACATATACTAAGTCAGAATCTATGTTACATGGATCCTTCAAAAAATGAAAAGCGCCCCCATGTCGAACACTTGACAATCGGATAATGATATGAGATCGATCCATGTTGGACTTATTTAATTGGAGACCTTAAAAGTTCAATAACCTAACAAGCATATTTTTTTTTTTTTTTTCAAATATGTACCCGTACGTATCGTTGAAACTAGACAGCTTTTAAGTAATAATTGTTACAAAGTATTATACAAGAATATTCCGTATTGTTTGCACAATTTGCCTAAAGTGAGAGTGAAAATTGATCTACTATAGAAAAACTTAATTATCTAGTGTTAATCAATAGCACCAATGGGCGACCTCAAACTTTTGTTCCCCAATACGCCTACTAGCGGTGTTTTAAAAAAAAAAAAATTTAGTTTTTAAGTTGAAATATCTTATATTCTCTAGTTAACTAATCATGTTGGATACAGTGCTACATCACAAATTTTTATTATTCAACAATTACCATTTATTGATCTAAGGTGTCACTTCAGATTGGTCCATTACAATCTTGTGATCGATCCGTGTATCTATGTGAAGTGACACATTACTCAAATTAAAGCATCAAAATATCTAGGGTGCTAGCTCTTTCATTCATGTAACTTTCAATGCATTAGTTGAACAAAAGAAAGTCTATTCAATTTTACCATGTATACCAAGAAGTTTTACCAGCTGATTTTGATTGCACCAAATATTCAACTACTCTTATATACTAGTAGAAGTCTTCTCTCGTAGTTTCCTCACACTAGCTAGGAGAAATAAGTACTATGAAAAGGATGCTTTCTGAACTAAGCGGCTACGAGAAAATGAAAGAACCACATGTCGTAGACTAATGCGTTTTTTGAGTGAGAGCATCCACACAAGCCGGCCTCTCCAAACTCCTTCTAGAGGTAAAATGGAGGGCAAAATCTTCAAAAGAAGCTATCATGCACTAGGTTCTCCACACCGTAATCTCTATATTTTGCAAAATGAATAATTCCTCTTCATTTGTGGAGAGTCGCGCTATATATTCACTATCTACTGAATATTTTATTGCCTAAAAATTGATAATTGTCATGTGTAAATCAGATTCAAACAGTTTTTTATTTTTCTAAAAGCAACTCCATCTAGAAATTTTTATTTGTGTTTTTATTTGAAATTAATGAAATTGCACAAGGTCGAGTAAATAAAAGCTAATTAACCCGAGAAACTTGCATTGAAGGAATCCTAGCTAGAATATCGTCTACTTTCGAACCCTAGAATAATAAATTTTGTTGGACGTAGTAACTAGTTTGCACGTGAAAGGTGAAGAAATGGATTGGACTGAATTCAATGT
>BPLS01000489.1:46430-77418 GCA_019656275.1 Rhododendron kiyosumense | reverse complement strand
TTTCAATTAATTTACACCACCCTTTGCAGTACTGTTTACAGTTTTGCTCCCTCTTTTTTTTTTTTTTTTTTTTTGAGAAGAGTTTTGCTCCCTCTTATTAGGATGTGTTTCGGTGACGGTGGCGATCTAATCCAAAACCGCAGCATTGAATATTAAGTTATCAGTTATCCTTTTTTTTTTTTTAACTCAGGTATCTGGATCATCTTACGCGCACCTTGACTAATTCTGAGAACTCAATCTCACCTTCCACTTGTGGAAGGCCAACTTCGTATGTATTGGCTCCAAAAAAATTGATAACACCGGAGTTTCGAACCTAAAAAATTGATAACACCTGAATTTCAAACCTGAAACCTTACGATCAGTGGAGCAAACGTCTAAGTCTTAGGCGTAGACCACCAAACAAACCTCTTCCGGTTGAGATTAAGTTATTGTCTTGCCGTACCAGTTCAATTAAATAAGATTAAGTTATGCCACATAATTTTCTGAGCTCAACCGGGATTGGTGGCAATGGTTTATTTGCTCTGATAAATAAAATCATACCAGACTAGTAAACTTCAGTTGCAACTCACTTGGCATACTGAAATGACCCAAATGCATGGTTTACAACGGCGAGCAATTTGCACTACACGAGAAAATATAAGTAAAGGATTAGCTCGAGTGCTAAGACGAACTAGTTAGCTCAACTCAACTCAACTTGTTTGAGCAATATTTTACATCCTTGTCGATGGAGCTTTTGATGTGGTATCTCGGAAGGAAGGAGTGGGAGTAGTGATTCGGGATCATACGGGGACATCGGGGAGTATCTTGGGTGTAGCTGCCTCTCCAATTGGATGTGGAAGCGGAAGGACTTCGATTGGCAATGGGTTCTGTGTCAAGGAAAGAGGATATGTGGGGGAAGCCCGAACCCTAAATGGTTCTGTCCCAAATGGAGACCGATCAAGGGCCACACATGTTTGGTTTCCAGTTTCATCAGAAGTTGATTGTACGGAGTATATGGTTTCATTTTCCACCATGCCAAACCGTCAGATCAAACACTTTGAAGTCGTGATCTGCTCGAGTTAGACTTGTGTATGCTTAAACATTTTCAAAGATTCCTTAATGTTCAAAACTCATTAATGTTATGTTTGCGTTCCTCAAAAAAAAAAAAAAAAAACTCACTAAATTTTTTAAGCCAAACTCAAATAACCACCAGTCAGATCATGTACAGCTGCCTGAGTGCGTGCTGAATTGAAAACCTTTAAAGAGAATCCCTACGGAGACACTCTACAAAACAGAGATGGAACAAATGGTGAAACCATATGCTACTGAATCATTCATAATGTTGCCTCTCGGCAGTTCTAATTCAAAATCTGACAGTAATCTCGAGATGTATCTCAACAGCCACCGTCGACGCTTGTACTCTTTCTTAATGTTTTTGGTACACAGCAATGTAAATTTATAGAGTAAAACTTTATTTTATAATCGTTTCTCCGAGGGAACTGACCATTTCTTAGTCTCAGGCAATGTGGTGGAGCATACGGTCATTCGCCCTGTTTCATATCTGGTAAGGAGATTTAGTACAAAATTATGTTGGGTAGGTAGCTATCAATAGGTACTTGTAACCCGCTAGGAGATGGAACAGGTTAGGATTTAGAAAATGCCACCCAGCTACGCCCTAGGGGCATCCGTTGTCTCCCACTACAATTTGGCTCAACAAACAGAAACAGCAATTCTTACGCATACATATCAGCATAATTAACAAGGACTCGCAGCAATTACGAAAGAGTTACATTACGAAAACAAAATCATCAACTGTCATACACCATCAGAAAAATTCTGGCCTCTACAGACCAAAAACTCTGCACCCTGAAACATTTTTGTACAGTCACGATATCGCTACATTTCCTTCCTTTTTACAGCCTTAAACTTGTACATTAACTATATTTCCTCTGCAAGGGCATCAGGTAAGTTCACCGAGCCTCAGCTAGCCTGATTCTAGGTATATCCTTAACTAAGCAATGTACAACCTTTTTTAAAGTACAGCCAGCATGTTACTTTATTCTAAATCAGCTCTTATCGATCTGAATCAACAGATGGAGCCATAGCTAGACAAGAAAAAGGAAGGACGAAAGAGGAGGAATATCATACTAGCCTCGGTTAGATGTACAACTACTTGTTTCCTGTGCCATCTGAGCCGAATATGCAGATAACATGCCAATCCTCCTTTCTGCAAGATATGGAGCACTTTGTCAGCAAAATCATTTCACATTGACAAATCCTTCAACGCGAAACATTAGTATTTGGATCAAAGATTTGGGAAAGGAAAAGGAAAAGGAAAAAACATTAGTATTTGGATCAAAGATTTGGGAAACGAAAAACAAAATAGATAAGTTACATGATCTAGCAGGTCATTACAGTTAGATCTTTCAACTTCACTATTTCTTTTTCCTTATCCTTGCCCAAATCTTTGTTCCAATTACAGCTAAGAAGAGGCACATTGGCAATGTCATCTCACCAAATAAAAATTTTGCAATGACAATAAAGTATGGACATAGGAGATATACAGAATTGGCAGCACAAATAGCAAATGGCATTGAGGATATGGAGAATTGGCGTCATTGGACGAACAAATAGCTTATGATTAAAGTTGTAATTTTTTACTCATATTGACAAAAAAAAAATATTATTGCATTTTGGGAAAAAAGAAAAGAAAAGGTTCTTCCTGCAAGGTCTCCATGTATTTCTCCTGAAATACTTCTTGTACTTATTTTTCTTCAAGGGAAAAATGGCCTTACATGCTACATTTTATAAAGGTACTTAACAATCAATTTGTCAACTACTTAGTGTCCAATTAATGCCTAGAACATGCAAGCAAAAAACTTGGGATGGCGAAAAGTTCTATAGCTCCACAAAAAATAGCAAAAGACTAAGCGGAATCATAAAGGAAAAGGAAGAGAGTACCCCCAGCTGCAACAAGTTTCTCTACACGTGCAACTATGTGCTTCCCGTAAGTGTACTTCTTCAGAGCATTCAGATGAACCTTTATTCGGTTAAGAATAAGTTCAAGTTGCTGGTCATCACAAGTCTCCAGCAATTTCTGTACAACGTAGTTGGCAAACTGATCTTTCATCATGACCTGAATCGAAGGGTAACACGGTATTAAAGGAAAGTAAGCATGTATCACGGTATATCACAAGTAGCATAACAAATGCGTCCTCCAGAGAAATAGCAAAACATAGGAGTCTTCCAAGTGTGAGAAGCATCTCCAATTTACAAATAGTCACTCCGAATAGGATAGGCAGAAGTTCAAAGATCTAAGTCATAAGCTTAAGATGAAACTAAAAACTGAAAATCTTGGGAGTATACAGTGGTACTTTCCTACTAAAAAGTAATTCAATAAAATCCAAAAATACGAAGCTATATTTCTTAGCATTGAGAAAATTAGCTATTGACAAGAAGATAGTGAAGAAATCTATATTTGATGACATTGAGAATCGATGGACGATGGCGGATACGGAACACTCTTTACTTCTACTGAGTTTTTAGGCTAAAATAATTGGAGAGAGGGGTCTAATGAGGAGATTCATGAGTCACTGATCACACGAGAGTAATTTCTATTATAAAGTAGGTCCAATATTTCTAAATTTCACATTTCAACCCCATTGGTACTATAAATAACTGTTCTCATTATTAACCCTTCGTGAATTTCCCTGCATTAGTCAAATATTTTGTGAACAGTTTTCTAGTTGAAAAATTCCTTAAAATTTCTCCCATTACACTCATCCTTTCACTCAAATGCTTACCAATGACAAAGAATTAGCTATGCCTAGCGAAAAATTTAATGGATACAAGGAAAACCTACTGAACTTTAGGGTTCACTCAAGCTGGAAAACTACTTCTTTCTTACACGTACCCCATTGGACTGCATTCAGTTAAATCCTAAAATCTCCAACTGAAATGCAAACTGTTTCCTTCTGTTGTCCCAAAGAAATTCCAAATAATGCAAAAGAGGACTTGGAGGGGAGAAGATATTATCTTGACAAAGAAGGAAGTTTCAAAATGGAAAGGAGAAAAAAGACTGTTATATAGCTACAAGCAAGGTAAAATACTCTCGCGGTTTGAAGATACTCCAGAATATATAAGGCATAATTGACTGACCTGAAGAGGCTCATTTTCATCGGTTGAGCCCAGCATCTCATTCACTAGGATATTGCGTTCTTCAGGAGTTCCAAAAGCTAAACACTTCTCCACAACATTGGAAGCAAACTTCTGCTGGCTCATCTGAACTATCTGCCCTATTAGCTTATTTATTATACAAGACCGTTCATGTGGCTTTCCATGCTCCAATACATGCTGCGAGAATGAATGAAAGCAGTTAGAAGGGTAGATGCAACAACTAATATAAAATTAGAGCACAATAAAGAGAGTCAAATTCAGAAATTTTGCGCTGGTATTCCCCAAAAGCAGAATGGTCAGTTTTTAGTTTATTTAGAGAGGCCTTTTAACGAGAAATACACACGAAGCCTTTTCACAAGAAATACAAATGAAGCCTTTTCCCGAGAAGTGGTTTGTGTCCATTTTGAATAAGCATTAGATGAAATTTGACTTCCACAGACTTTCTCCCCACTTCGTTAGCTGATTTGGAGCACATATAGAAGACTGAAAAATATAATCGTGATAACAAAACTCTACACATTTTTGAACTGGATACAAAGCCCCCTCTGTCACTATGAGGGGCATGTGCATTGGAGGGAGTACAACCATTAAATCTATGGCTTCAGCAATCATCACCACCCATATCAAGGATTATACACCAACTTACCTTGTGAAAATGGTAAAAATAATTGAAAACCATGAGGTATTCAACTTTTGTAACAAGTTCACCTTCAATTACGATGGGTCAAGAACCACTTCAAGGGGTAGGGACAGGAAAAGGAAAAACAATATATTTCATTAATGTATCAGCATGGAAACCAAAAGAATTGTCCGACGAAAGCCCCAACTTCCAAATTGCGTTAGTAAAGGCGAGTCATTGCAGATATACAGAGCAATTCCTGAAATTTTAGAAGCAAGGATAATTGGCAAAGTGTATCCAAAGAAAACAGCAAACCTGAACAACATAATTCCCATATTGATCTTGTGCCAACATGCAAACAGACTGCATAACCTCATCCATCACTATCTGCTGGGTTTTTGGGTCACTACAATGCTCCAGGACTCTCTGACACATAAAGCTCCACCACTTTACAACCATGCACAATCTTATAATCTGTACAGAAATAATTACTAAGGTAAAAGCGGATAGTTCCTGAACCTGTATAACACGACACCCATATGGATGGGTGGACAATGTCACAACTTGATCGTAAAATACTGAGATAATGAATTGGATAGCTTCTTCAGGTATGCATTCAATGCACTTCTGGATGACATGATTCCCATTCTGATCACGTACGCAACGCATGACATTACCATCAAGCTCTGAAACCATTGTGGTCTTTTGGTCTAGATCGACAACTTCTATGGCCTGGACGGTAGAGAAAGCATGTCAAACCTACTGCCTTCAGCAATAATCTTAACGTGCCTTGTTTTATATTTTGCAAGTCAACCAGGTCATAATGTCATCATACATCTCAGAAACCAATATAAAAAAGAGAATCCACATAAGAAATATATGATCAGTCTGCTATACAGTGAAGTCATAAAGTCAACAGGATAAATATACCTTCTGGATCACTCGGCAACCATACATTTGAAGGCTAAGAGTGAGGACATGCCCAGTTAGTTGGTCGGCCAGATCTCTGATCTGATATCCAGTTCCATGTTCAAAAAACTGAGAATGACAAAAAGAGCAAAATGTCACCCACTAAATAAGCAATTTATGCGTTTCTCTTGTGCGGATAGAAAATCGAAATACAAGTACCAGCGTGATAACCCCCTTCAATACAAGTCAGTCAAGATAAAGAAAGTAATGTACCTTCTGGATCACATAGTTACCAAACACATCAGTCATTAGTGAAAGAGCTTGAGGCATAATTTCATGGAAGACCATATTTTTCTCATCTGATGTGGCAGTTTCAAGCTTCTGTTGAATAAACCGACTCCCATACTGATCAGCACTGCCCATACAGGGAGTAAATTAAGTGAATAAGTTAACGAGAGATTGGACAAACAAAGAGAAGCAACATTAACCAGAATATCTACCTGAACTCAACAACATGACCAGAAATCTCTGAAAGCTCAAAAAACTTTGTTTTATTGCTCTTAAACTCATCGAGTAATGAGGATGCAAAGTGTCCGTCTAGTAATGAGGACGCAAAATGTTCAGAAGGGAAACGCATGCCCCGCTCACCATGTCTAACTGGACTGCCTGATCCAAAAGGGGAGTTAGGGAGAAGGGTACCCGCCAATGGGCTACTAGGATAAGACATACCAAGACCAAATGCAGGGTTGCCGTAGTAATTCTGATTTAAACTACCATATGGAAGATCATACTGTGATGTTTGTGGTGTAAGCAGCGAACCCAGGTAAGCTTTTTGAAGTTCAATCAGATCCATGTAAGCATTTCCCATTCCATCCCTTTCGATTGTTGGATCATTGAGGACTGCTGCTTGTGCCGCCGCATACTCAGTTGTTCTCAGATAATGCAGATATAGGGGATCCATGAGGGGCATCTGAAAAGTACTACTAGCACTGTGATTTCCAGCTCTACTAAGATTTTGCAGTTCTGCTGCTGCAGCCATTAAATTGGGCCCTAAATTCAACCCTCCACCCAAAGCTCTAGAATCCAAGCCAGAGACACCCATTGCTGATGCGGTAAGAACATTCTCAAACAAAGGTGGCAAATTAGCAGTCTGATTTCCCATCATAGATGGTGATGCAGGATTGGCAGCATACCCAGCAAGGCCGTAGTTTGAAAACGATGAATTCGGACTTTCAAAATTGTGGTAATTAGATGGTGAACTTCCTCCACCATTGAGAATTGGGGTAGAAGGCCCTTTTATGTATGAGTTTGCCAAGGACACAGCAGGTTTGTGAAGTTCAACTTGTCCATCAGCAATCAAGGAAGAGTTGTATCGATCTACCCCAACACTACCACTTTTACCCACATTGGAACACGAACGGAATTGCCCAGACTCGGATCTATTTAGGTGAGTGTGTTGTTTAATATGGTTTTGATCATTTTGCCTATGGAAAACATTCCGATTATCATCAATCTCTTGTTGAATTATAGACAGGGGATGGTTCTCTTCGCCTACCACTCCATTTGTCGATAGAGTCATGCCAGACAAAGCAGCCACTAAATCTGAATGCTCACCCATACCAGGCAATACACCATTGAATGAGTTTGAACCATTAATGATATTTCTTTTATCCATAGAGCTGACTCTCCCTCCAACTGGTGGAATGCGAGGACTAGGAGCCCTGGCTAACAGTTGAGGGTCAGGAGTAGTGCTTCTTGACAAGGATGCACCCAAAGCAGAAGCATAAGTTTGAGATGCAGATGCACCGCTGTTTTGAACCGCAGACATGCCTTTGTTATTCGCACCAGACCTTAAAGCATCCATTGAAGCCATTTCATGATGCAGATTACCAAAATGCAATTCAGTAGATTCCACACCATTGTCGAAGGCATTACGGCTGGCAGGACGAGAAGGTTGCCTAGAAACAGATGTTGCATGACTTATATCATCCTGCATAGATAACAAACTGCTTAATTCAGAACCCAAACCCACCCTTTGGGAAAATATGTATGTATGCACACACAAGCATAAACAGATTCACGGCGTCATCAAATTGAAGAGTGATAGATATACAGTCAAAATCCCACACATTAGTAGTAGCACGAAGCGGGAGCGGAAGCGGGAGTGGGTGCAAGGGAGCGGAGGCACCTAGAAGCTCCTAAGGTTGGGAGCGCCTAAGGAGCATATATAGATTTCATATAAATATGTATATAAAGTATCTTTAAATACTTAACCATTGAAGGAAAAGTGATTACTTATGAGAATTTTCACGATCTTAAAGGGTAATTATAGGAAGTTAGATGTTTTCAATTTGCAAAACTTCTTGAGTGATAAGATTTTTATATTTTTATTTCCACAATGGCATAACTCCCTTAAGAGTATGAGCATAGTTGCCTTAACTGCCCAATAAGCTCCCATCTTAGTTGGGAGTGAGCTCTTGTCAAGCTCCCGTCTTGGGAGCGCCGATTCAAGCTCCCGTCTTGGGAGCGCACCCATTTTAGAAGGATCTTGCTACTAAACATCCATGCGGATCAAACAAACCAGAGAGGAAGTAGCAGAGAAAGCCTTCTAAATTTTAACCCGGAACTCCTTCCTACCACATCGTTAGAACAAAAGAGTTACACTTGCAAGACCACCCATACACCAAGTGTCCATAACAGGAGACAGCCCTAAATCTTTCATTACAAAATCCACTTGAATTACACAATTGTAGGTGCAAGTGCATGTGAGGATCGCATTGACACGATTTAAGGATTTATGGCATCTAGAATAGGCCAAGAACGTAAGCAATTAATGCTAATTACAATAACCTGAGAAGGTAATTTGAGATTAATATTAGTCAATAGATTTGAAAATGAAATTCAGGATAGATAGATGGTTAAAGGTGCTGGCATTTTATGTTCACTGACACTTTGTTGTTGACGCAAATATATAAACTCTGTTTGAAGATAGACAGGTCAATGAGCTGAAGCCCAACAACCAAAGCCTAAATGCAGAGATGAGATATACAACAGAAAAAAAGAGGAAGAGAAAAACTATAAAAAGCACTTCAGCAAGATTTCATTTCATACAGATTAATGCACTCAAAGTCCGCTTTATTGTTTATTAGCTATGAGTGGAACTCTTATAGGCTTTCAAATTTCTGTCCCATCACCATTTATTGAGTGCCCAAGTGTCCATTTGTCGCATGTTAAGACGTAAATGACAACCCAAACCCTTTATTGTGTCGGCACAAGTTCATTACGGGAAACAAAAGCTTGCAATTAATAACAAGCAAATCCACAAAACAACAAAAACTTCAATCCTGATTGCCTTACATATATTTAATTTACACATGCAAACACAAACATAAGCTGACACGTAAGTAAAATCCATTTGATTTCCAATTACAGGATTGATGGGTCACTGAATCGGGTCAGTGGTGTCACCAGCTAGATATCAGTCATCATTTCAAGGATCATAGAAGCATTATAGCAGTTCCAATCCCACACTTAAATGCATCCTGCAAGTTTAATGCTGACAATCAAGATACGGATATAGGGAAAAGCAAAAGAGAAATGGAACTTCCAGTTTCATCCAAATGCTTAATAAAATGTAAACCTTTTGAACCTTTTAGGAATGTGAAAAAAGCATTGAAAATGCCACATTCATTTTGGTGCCTCTCATTGTCAAGTCACAGATTCCATCTCACTAGATGTCGCTTTTGGCGATTCCACTTTCATTTGTTATACAACAAGGGCACTTAGTTCATTCTGCTTTTCCAACGTAAATACTGGAACACCCCAGTTTGTCACGATGAGGCATCATAATTAGCGAACAGGCAGTAGGAGAGTTTGCAGTCACAAAAAGGAAAAAGGATTGAATGACAGCAAAACAACTAATGGATATGGGAACAAGAAACAACAAAAAATTCAGCCTACCAGGTGGAATTAATTCTCCATCATAATATCAAATTTCGAGCATCGATTCGAACTAAATTAGTCTAACTATCGGTTAGCATCAGTTAAACAGAGACCATATCGAACATACCAATACACACAATAAATGAAACACCAGAGGTCAAAGAATAAAAACAAAATGTGCATTCGAAAACCACCAATTCAATAGAAGCAGAATTCTGAAAATAATCACCTTATATTGGTCAAGGAGGCCAATATACATTACCAGCATAGTCTAAGTTACTAAATCACAACAAATGACAAGGTGCTTCACTGCTTTGACATTTCTGCTACTAGCCTCAAAGAGCATAACATTTCCGCAATACGAAATAGCACCTTTACACCACAAAACAAAACTCAAACTAAACATATATTTACGTAAAGTTACCATATCTTTGTGCACAGTCCTTGAGAAGGACACATGAAATCAGGTCCGCAGTTAATGAAACCAATACTCCAAATTAAACCTTGGATTTGTGCTCGCCCATGGAAGTGATTCATATCAACTCAAGCTTTTACTAAAATTTGACCACATTTTGAGTAAAGGCCGGAGATGCTTTATCTCCGGCCCTTACTCTTTTTTCCACTTAAACTCAATATTTCAGTCGAATACCTGAAAATATACTCCACTCCTTGACTGAAACTTATTATCAAAGGGAGTTTTACTCAAATCAAGGGAGACTCAAATCCTCACTCAAATTTTACAACGGTAATTTGTGCTCTAAAATTTACAACCATACCATTGATGAAGCTTCTACTCAAATTTATGCTCAGATTTGGGTTTGTCCATCAGAGTGCTTCATATCAAATGAAGCTTTTAGTCAAACTTGAGTAAAAGTTGACTAGCCTTACATTTCAAGGTATAAGTTGACACCAATCATACTGCACACTATGTAAACCCTAAGGAACTACAAACTTGGAAAAAAAATGATCACCTGAATGATCTCAGCAATGCTCTTCTTTCTACTCCCTAACCCTAACCCCGACAATCCAATAAGCCCATCGCCACCCCACTCAGCTCGATTCCTCGACTCGATTCCATCATCGCCACCTTGGCTCACCTTCCTCCTATCTCCTATACTGCCTCCAGAACCCTGCAACCGCTGCGCGAACCTCCAGTCCTCCTTCGACAGCATCGGCGGCGGGAGCCGCGGGTTCAGATTCACGTTCGAGTAGTAATAGGAAATGTACGCTGGATCCGACCTCATCTCCTCCTCCGTAAAACCGCCGCCGTGGCCGCCGAACAAGCCTCCCACGGCGCTCGACGATCCTTCCACGGTCGGAGGAGCCGAACCACTCCGGTACACGCTCAACTCCTCGCCGTAATCGATCGATCGCATTCCGACGTCGGTCATCATCTTCGAATAACTCTCGGTAATCATGACTCATACATAAACACACACAAACTCTCAGAAAAAGATAACCAAAAAAAAAAAAAAACTGAGTTTGAGCTCAATTTAACAGTCGATTGCTCTGAGAGGTTAAAAAAGCATCAAAGACTCGATATTTTTTTTCTTTTAGAGGTTGGAGTAAGTTACAAAATAAAAACAATAACTAACAGTGAGCTCAATTCGACGACGGATTGGTCGAAGAAGTCATCAAAGGCTCAATCTTTATTGTTTTAGAGGTTCGCATGGGGTAATGGCATCGTCGAGACAGTGAATCTGAAGCTATAAATCGAAGCTTTGATTCAGTGAAGTTGAGTTACTGATAGATACAGAGATCAGGTTGGGAATGGACAATCTATGTCAGTTTTGGCAGTGACGATGACCGGCGATGGTTTTGCTATTTTTAGAGAGAGGGAGGTTTTAGAGAGAGAGAGCGGGGGGGAATGGGGGAAGAGAGGGAAAGAGGGGAACAGTGAAGTGGGAGTGATAAGCAGGGGCGCTGGGGAGATGTGGGCCGTCGGATGGATGGGTTGACGGCGGGGATTGGTCCTCCAGAGATTTGTTCTTACAGTGGTCCGTTAGGGTTTTTATTTTATAGTATACTCCATTCCAAAGATTTGATGCTTGGTTTGGATATTGTTTAAGATTGGAATGGATATTTATAGCGGGCGAGATTCATGTATTGGTAGGAGCATCTCGAATCGAATTTCCAAAACGGTATTGCTTCAGGGGGTGGTCCAGATGAATAGTAAAAAATACTTTTACAAAAAGAAATATTTTTCAAGTTTAAAAATTACTCCCTCCGTCCCAAATTCATTGTCCTTTTTTGATATTCGTGCAGTTTTCAATCGCTTATATCTTTCAATGTGAATCTCTAAAAATATGCAATATGGATCTTATTTGATAGATTTCAATTTGTTCTATAATACAAAGATGTCAAAATCATGAAAAATATTATAGATTGAAAGATATAAGTAAGAGACAAAAAAGTGAAAAAAGAATAATGGACAATGAAAATGGGACGGAGGGAGTATGTATTTATATAAATAATTTTTCTATCGATAAAGATCTTGTTTGATAAATCTTATTAAAATCTTTTAAACGGTGCAAAAAAAATTGAAAAAATATTTTTCATTTTCATTATATTTGAGATTGAAATTAGCTTCGTTTAAAAAAAAAGCTTTTTTTTTGTAAAAGTGGAACACCATCGGTCGACTAGACACATCTCCAATATTTACCATTTTTTTTCTATTTAAACTCGTAAATGAAATAAAAAAAATAATCGTTGTGTTTAGTTTGAAGTTTAGTTTAGTTTAGTTTTGGTAGTGGGTGGAGAGAGAAATAAAGTAATGATTGAAAATATGGGTAATAATTGGGGGAGATGAGAAAGTAATAATTGGAAAATAAGGTAATGATTAGAGAAAGAAATAAGGTAATAATTGAAAACAGAACTAAAACTAAAACTAAACGGTTAACCGAACAAAGCCAGATTTCGGTATAAATAAAGGTTTAGCATTGAATAATGTACATCTAGATAGAGTTTTGATACAGATGTTTACCTGAAATTAGGTATAGAAATGGGTCATGGCCGCACATAGCTCTAGTTTGTTTCGGGCAAAAAATAAAGTTGTTCAAGGATGAAACTAAATTGATTAGTTGTAGAGTTCTTTTTTTTGGATGACAATTTAAAATAAAGATTACTTTGTAAGAAAATTAAATTATTTTTCATATTGTTTGCACAATTTATCTAGACTGAGAATGGGAATTAATCTACTATATAAAAATAAAAACCTTAAGTACCCAGTGTTGATCACTAGCAGTAGCAGCCAATGGTCGACTTCAAGCTTTTGTTCTCCAATACGCCTAATTGCTGGTATTAGAGAGAATTTGATATTAAAGTTGAAATATCTTCTATTCTCCGGTTAACAAGTCACGTTAAATTCAACGCGACATTACGATTTTTGTTATTAATCAAGGTTATCATTTTATTTGTTTGAGATGTCACTTCAAATCGTACCCGTTACAATCTTGTGATGAAGCCGCGTATCTCTGCAGAGTGACACATTACCCAAAAGCATCAAAATAGGGTTCTAGCTCTTTCATTCATGTAACTTTCAATGCGGTTAGTTGAACTACTGCAGTCTATTTCAATTTACTATGTATTCCCAGAAGTTTTACCAGGTTTTCATTTGCTTTATAAATTCAACTACTCTTATAGGAGTATAAAAGTCGTCTTCTCTAGTAAAAAATACTAAAATCAGTTCCCTCGCACTAGTAAAGTAATATATGAAAAGGATGCTTTCGAAACACATGCCATGGACTAATGTTTATTGAGTGAGATGCCAATGGTCCCTATGGAACTTTGATTATAGTTTTCCACAAGTAAGTAGTGAAGCTTTTTTTTTTTTTTAAAATAAATTAGTTTGAAATTTAAAAAAATGATAACCGAATGTACATGTTTACAAGGGACATACCGCGCGCAAAAAGCAAATAAAAAAGCTAAAAAAATATAAACAAAGCAAAAGAGATATCCGATGACGCTCAATGCACACTTCAAAGAAGCAACACAACTCTAAAAGGCAAGCCTCAACCACCTAAGCCCCGACTACCTAAGCCCTCGAAGCCTTTAACATTTTTATCTTCTCGTGAAGCTTCCTTTTTTTATTTTCACCTCGAGAGGATGAAGATTCCCCTACCAACGGTTTCGAGCCATGCCTAGGCCCTACGAAGTCGCCTTCCAAAGGAATCCTTGGAGGCCCTCGGAAATGTGTAGACCGACGGGGAGGCACATGGTCATTCTCAGAAACCTCTTATTTTTTACTAGCCCGACAATGGATGGGTACAATCGGAAAAGTATAAGACTATTGGTCCGTCACACATGAATAATCGTTAGTGTCACACGACTTTAGCACATCAAAACAACTAGTAGAAGATACCATCACCGAAGGAGGCACATTTCCCATATCATCTTTCCTTAGCACATCAGAGGAGGCACCTGAATGGCAAGGAGAGGAGGTAACCAAAGGCATGCTCGGAGGGGATCTATGGTCTTTCTTCCTCTTTAACTTCTTCCCACGCTTTATCGATCTTCATTTCCATCTCGCTCCTTGAAAATTCGCTCTTGAGCAACGGGGACTTCCTGTCCTAGAGGCTCCTTGGCTTTCCACACTTGAGAAGGAGGAGCTTGGGGCTGGATTGTGCAAGCAGTGGAGCCTTCAATATCAAGGGACACATTTGTCTTATGAAATTAACCACTGCCACGACCACAACTCTTGTTTGAATTTTTAAAACCTGACATAGTGCTGGACTCAAAGTACTTGCTTATTAATAGATCCAACCAAGGAAACTAATAAGGGTATTACACTTTTCTGTATATATAAATCATGGCAATATTAATATACGTTTTTTACTTATATTATTAAAGTGTACGGGTCAATTTATGTGTATCTCGATTAATCTTGAGGAACTAATTAATCCCAAAGTTCATTAGTTGGAGGTTCGATTAAACACGGAACAAAGCTGCGCATAGACTAGCCTCAAAAGAATTGATAGCACATGAGATGTTTCGAATTTATGACTAGAAGAGAGAGAGAGAGAGAGAGAGAGAGAGAGAGAGAGAGAGAGCGCAAATCCCTACAAATCTCAAACCTTGCTATCCACAATTCCATATCGTACCCTGCTTTTCAGATATGTCTATGTAAAAGACATGCCGTGAGCCGTAGGCATTTTATACATTTTTGTCGAACATCATTTTTTGCATAGTTGCTTTGATTCTTTTTGTATTATCATCATGTATGTGTTTGGCTGTTTCCTAACGCTTTCATGTGACATTAAATGCTTCTTATCACCTTAAATTAACATTAACCCTAGTCAACATTCAGCTTATTCTCTCCTTCCGTCTCAAATTTATTGTCCATTTTTTTGGTATAAACAATTTTGAGGATATTTGTAATAGAGTCAAAATAAGTAAGAAATTTGGGGATGGAGGTAGCATTAAAATCCCACTCATCATTTTGTAATGATCTTTAGAGCATCTCCAATGGACTAAGCTCTTCTCCCTTTTCGGCTCTTCCCTGAGTGAAACCCATCAAAACCCGCAGCCAACAGCCTCGTCTCCCACCTTGTCTCCTCCGCGATTGCTATAGTACCACGCCAGCCTTAGCGTGCTACTATAGCCCCTCTCTCTCTCTCTCTCTCTCTCTCTCTCTCTCTCTCCTTCAAAGATGACACAAATCTAAGCCCGCAAACCACTGTGTTGTCGTCGTCTCCGTCGCCATCGTTGGCTCTGGCGAAGGTAAGCTCAGTTACCCTCCACTAATTTGGGTTTTGGGTGGAAAAAAACAGAACTAATTTGGGTTTTGTTTGGAAAAAAACAAACAAATTTGATATATGTTTCTGGGCTTTATGCTGGCCAGCCGATCTGGTTTTCACTGTGGTTTTATGTTTCTGGGCTTCCTTTCGGCCAGCCAGGCAGTCAACCGAGAGAGAGTTTTTTTTTTAACAGAGGTTTGGAATTTGAATAGGCATTTGCCTAGACTGTTGGATGGTGAAGTTATTTGGTGGCTAGACAAAGCAGATTTTTGCACTTTTTGCTAAGCATTTTGCCTAGAATGTATTTGAGGCTATTGGAGATGCCCTTACGTACGAGCTTTTTAATATATGAAGTATTTTCCTTCTCTTCAATCCCATGAGTTTGATGCAAGCATCAACTATTTTCTGGGTCTTCCCTATGTGCACGGTGCCCAACATTTCTCGCTATCGAATATTCATGTAGAGCCCACATAAGACCCACGTGTACTTGTGGTGTTAAAAAACGTTGGGACACGACGTGATTGTGTTCCAGCGCTAGGAGTACCCATCCCCTAATTTTTCCGCCCCTGCACGCCTATGCTGCCATGTAAGTAAAGTAAGCAAAGAAATTAAAATTGCATAAGGTCAAGCAAACAAAAGCTAACCGGCCAAAATTGACCTTGTTTATTTTGGGGTCTCATAACTCTTGGATACGGTCTTCAATAAATTTTCTCTATTTCTTTCTTTTCACTCATTTCTCTCAAAAATCTCTCTCAAAACTCAAACCGAACAGGAAAGACATCTACTTAATCTCGCATGTATGTTATGTATGTTAATGAGTATCTTTCCGGATCTTCCTAGAGGTATTAAATTTGGTTGGACATAGGGTTAGTAACTAGTAGTTTGCACGTGAAAGGTGAAGAAATGGAGTGGACTGAATTCAATGTTTTCAATTAATTTACACCACTCTCAGCCTCAATTCAATGTTTTCAATTAATTTACACCACTCTTAGCCTCATTCACGCTAGTGGTTAACTTATGCATCATAACTTTTTGATTTTGTCCTTATTCAATTTGTTTTTTCGTCTACTAAATAAAAGTTTGACGTAAAAATAACAAAAGCAAAAAAAAAAAATTAAATAAAGACAAAATCAAAAAATTATTCTGCATAAATTAATAACTAGCGTAAACACCTAGGATTAGGGTTGTTACTCGAAACCGAAAAGTCGATTGAAACCGGAAAAACCGGACTGGACCGAATTTTTTAAACCGAAAAAATAATTTCGATCCGGTTTATGTGTTTTAAAAACCGGTTGAAACTGAACCAGTTATGTGTGTGTGTGTGTGTGTGTATATATATATAAACATAGAGGAGAGGTTGAATTATGGGTTTTTGGTTGATATTTTGTAGCATATATTGGTCTAATAAATATATTTATTATATAAAAATTGTTTTTATGGGCTTAATTATGTTTTTATGAGTTTTTTTTTATGTATTGGGCTCAAAATTGATCCATTTTTGTTGGGCCCAACAAAAATGGTTGAATTATAGATTTTTGGTTGATATTTTATAGGTTGAATTTTTTGATGCGTTGGACCCAAAATATAGCTCATGAATGAAAATCGGATAAACTGGATAAACCAGAACCGGTTGAGCCGGTCAAAACTGAAACCGGTTTATCTCAACCGGTTTCGATTTCTAAAAATCTCAAACTGGATAACCGGTTTCGACCAAAAAATACACTCAAACCGGTCGAAACCAGACCGGTATCACCCTTACCTAGGATGTGTTTTCTGCGGTAACCTGACCCAAATCTGCTGCATTTTAAAGATTAAAGTTTAATATACGTACTACTCTATTGTTTTGCCGTACCAGTCCGATTATATAATGCATTGCTTGGTGACAATTTCTTCTGTCCTCATCAATGTCAATGACGAAACTATTATATATCGACCTCAATTCAACCTTATTTTCCTGAGCTCAACCCGGATTCAGAGGCGATAATTGTTTATTTTTTCTCTAATCTAGTAGTGCCCATTAAATAAATGCACACTAGTAAACTTCTCTCCTAATCCTTGACGATTGACCAAAAAAGATTTAAAAAAAAAACTCTCTCGCTAAATTTCAACTCATTTGAGATTGGCTATAAACAATTGTGTAATATAAATCAAATAAAGCACATGGTTTAGTGCAGAGGTCGGGGGCGAGCAATTTGCGCTACAAGAAAATAAGCAAGGGGATTAGTTAGTAATGCTAAGGGGTTGGTCCGGTGAAAACGACTGAGGGAGGAATTGTAAGATTTAGTCTGAGGTGCGCACAAGTTGATTCGGAATATTTTGCATTAAAAAAACAACAAAGAAGAAGTAAGGGATTAGCTCAACCTTAACTCTTTTGAGCATATTTGACAACCTTGTCAACAAAATCAAGAAAAATATCGAGATTACATGGGTTGTTTATATTTAGGAGGACAAAATCATTGAGGGTTTGCTCGTTTGATCTTTTTTAGACATCCATTCGTGCAAAAGCTGGGCCTTTTTTTTTTTTTTTTTGAAAGTGATGTCATATTTTCATTGTTTTTATATTTGGAACAGGCTGAAATATAAATGTGATTACTGACGACACATCCTACCAGAAAACCACATTTTAAAGTTAAGTAAGAATCTAATTCTGCACACCACCCATAATAGTCAATAGATTTTTGACTTAATCCACGAAAAAGGAAAAAACATTTTAAATCAAGTAAATTTCCAAAGCAATTATTATATGGATAAGATTGTTATTGAATTAAACCAGACATTGAACTAAAATTACTCCGAATATCGAATTACTAGGGATTTTGATTGCCCCAATCCCCCCGAAGATTATGGCATCCTCCAAATATAGTCCGAAAGTAAATAGGCTCCTCTATCCCGTGGGGCCCAAAGGTTACACTTTATACGCAGACGACGTCGTCAAGCCCCAACAAACCAGTAAGTACCAACCAACCTTTCACTGTTTGCTTTTGACGAACTTACCACCGTGTCACGGAAGCTTTTGGGCTTCTTTCTGGTAACGTCTGGGGAGAGAGAAGAATCGAGAGCCGACGCGTCCGAGTCAACTCTCTCTCTCTCTCTCTCTCTCTCTCTCTCTCTCTCTCTCTGCCTTACATGCGGACGTGATCGTGACAAATACAATTCGACCGTTGCCTCCATTTACCTGCATAAGTCCTCATTCTTTGATGCCTGGTAAAATTTTTGGGGTTTTCGAAATTACTGTTTCGATCGGTTCTTCTCTCTTTCGGTTATTATAACATCCCCGTTTGCATGCGTTCAATTATCCGTTTGCGGCATTTTTTGTTTTTTGAAGTTTTTTTCCTGAGAAAATTTGGAGGAACATAGAGGCTTGGGGTTGGGGCGGATAATTGGGGTTTCATTTATGGGGGATTGGGATCTAAATTTGTTGAAGTTATCAAATTTTGGTTAAGCCGGTCATATCAGACAGTTGTTTCAACTTGTTTGTCTCAAGTTAGGATATGATTCCCAACCTTATCTTGATTCTCATTGATGGATTAGGCAAATGAAGGTTTTGTCGTGACTTGATTTGTGATTCTGCTTAGTCTCCGTTCACTTGTCAAGAAATTAGTACAGGAAAATTATTCCCAAGAAAATTATGGTGAAGAGAAATAAAGGAAAATGAAAACTAGCGGAGAGACAAGATTCTTGCAAAATCTTGTGTTTTTGGCTGGACGAATTTTGAGAGAAAGCTAATCCTAGTGTGAGAGTTAGAGATATCGGTCCCACAACTTTTCTGCTTACTAAGCACGTTAAAATTGCAGGAAAGTTGTAACATTCTTGTACTTTTCTTTCCTTTCCTTTCACTGCAACTGAACGAGGCCTTAGGGTTTCTATTTCGGCGAAGTTTTGTTGTGTTCGTCCGAAGAGCAAAAAACTGAAAAAGTTTGTAGTTCCTCTTTGTTGCTGACAACTAGGGATGGCAACGGGGCGGATCGGAGGCGGATATTGACATATCCGAATTTGAACCTTCCACCCGACCTCCGAATGCGTCCCGATCCCCGATCGGATATATTTTCGGTTCTCCATCCCCGCCCCGAACGGAGAACGGAGATCCGATCGGAGATTCGGACATCTGAATTTGAAAAAAAACATAGATTTTTTTGATCAAAAAGAGTATTCAGGGACAGATCAAGGCGGATCGGAGGCGGTTTTTTGATAAAAAAATAGATTTTCGGCTATTCGGGGACAGATCGGGGATGGAGATCCGATTCGGGGCGGGATAGACTTACCTCCGAATCCGATCTGATCTCCGATTTTTTTTTTTTGAAAAATAAATCCGAATCCGCCCCGATATCCGAAAAATCCGATCTGTTCAGGACGGATAACAGATCGGATACAGACGGATCGGCCGAGATGGCCATCCCTACTGATAACTGATTTTGGATTGAACCCTGAGATAATGTTGTTGTCCTGATGAAGATTGGTATCAAAATTCGAAGTTCAAACAATGTTGAGCTTATAGTTTAATTTATGGAAATTCAACCGTCTTTAGGTGGGTGTGTGTTAGCATATATTTTGAAGCTTTGCAAAGATTCATGTGCATTTAACACTCTATTTTCATTCTAGTTGTTTGGTAAGACCCAGTGTTGTATGATTACATGGTTCGTGAAGTTAGAGCATGTGGGTTTTCTTAGTGGATGCCATGCCATTCTATGTGCCGTCAGGGAGTTCCTTGTACACGGCAAATACTACACTTTAGATTAATTGGTTAGTAGATGTTGCTTTCTTGTAGAGAAGGAAGGGGAAGGGTAAAAAGAGGTTTAAAAGGTTGTTGTTGGGGGCATGTCATTTGTGTTTGCCTTGAAAAATATTAAGTTGCCACCTATTGTTGGTTGTTTTAGCTGCATTTCTGATTTTCCTGTGTACAGGACAATCAGGATCTATCCCAAGGGGGGGTACAGGGATGTAGTCTAGATTTTTCTATTACGTGGACAATGCAATCTACTATGATTGGTTTAATGCAAAATCACAGTATTTTGATGATCTTTTGGAAGCTTTCATAAGGAAAAGTATGGTACATGTGCTAAAAATAAGTTCTCATTTCTTAATAGCTCTAATAGTATAATACTCTTGTAAGTTTCTAAGCATGCGTGGCATAATTTTTATCAGTTCAAATTGCTTTTATCTCAGTAACTCTTTTCCTACTTTTGCAGATTCAGTTGCATGCAGAACTGATTTGTTTACTTGCTGAGATAAATTATTCTTCACCGGGGAAGTTTCTGTAGTACTTCATAACCATGAGCTTTGTTTTCCGTGGGACTAGAGGAGATATAGAAACTGGGTTGCCAGTATTTGTTCCAGAAAGGCGAGCAGTGGTAAATGCATCATCTTTCTACAATGACTTGATATCACACTTTGTCCTTCTCTAATTCTGTATTCAATGCATGCAAATTCTTTATGGATGTTTGTTCAACATTCTGAAAATTCATACTTGTCTTTCCATCAGCGTGTTCATGCAGCTAGAACAGTCAATACCAATTCACTTGCTTTTCTTGTCACAGGTACTGTGTTAATTTGTTTACTTTTGCTGTTGTACTGTCTAAACATATACACGTACTGGAAACTGTAATACATATGTTATTTTTTTGATGTGACAGTTCTATTGCTGTTCATGATTCTCAACTCACACCAGATGCCATCTAACTTCCTGGTATTAACCGAACTGAGTATAAATTAGAGCATATAGCTCAAGCTTAATTCATTGACAAACAAATTTAATGTTTGCTTCTGATCTTTGTATGTAGCTTTGGCTAGTTCTTGGAGTCTTTTTGATGGCTACGAGCTTAAGAATGTATGCAACTTGTCAGCAACTTCAAGCTCAGGCCCAAGCTCATGCTATGGCAGCCAGTGGGCTTCTTGGTCATACCGAATTAAGGTTGCATATGCCACCGTCCATAGCACTTGCAACCAGAGGGCGATTGCAAGGTCTCCGACTGCAGCTTGCACTTCTTGACCGGGAGTTTGATGATCTGGGTACGATACTCATAGCCTTTTGTTTTAATTCTGGGTATATTGGAATTTACTGCTTATATTCCAAATTTTTTGTTGCAAAATTGCTTAATTACTTTTCTATTTGGAATGGTGATTTTTCATTTAGTAGACCATAGTAAGGTAAGTTTTAAAAGGGATTTATTGGAGTATGCAGATTATGATACTTTGAGGGCATTGGATTCTGATAATGCTCCTGCAGTTCCTTCCATGAGTGATGAAGAAATAAATTCTCTTCCTGTTCATAAGTACAAAGTTATTGGCGCCCAAAGGTTAGTTCTCCAAATACTGTTGCAAACTTCCAAGAGTTCCATGTTTCTGCCTGCAGTGTCATATGTTATTGTAGAGTGTGGTTCATGTTGTTGGATGAATTTTTTTCACTTACAAGAACCTCTTATTGGGGATGATGAATCCACTATTTGTACTACTCTTCCTTAGTCGCCAGCCCCCTCAGTTACACTTTTCTAGTTCGTTGCACTGATGGAAATATGGAATAGACCTATCGGCCATATGAAACTTCTCTCCTCTGCTTCTTTGAATTACATTTTCAGATGAGTAATGTCTGCGCAATTGCATTTTTCACATAGGCTTCAGAGTGCCTCCCTTCGTGTCAAAACAATTCTCAATGTTAGCTCTCTCTTCCATTGCAAAAAGAGTATTTTGATATGGTTTCAGTCTATAAGATGTTGGAGCTTCCCTTATTTGGGGAGAATCAAGGATGTACAAGTCAGCATTTCTAAGTATGCTACATTGTTTATTGTTTAAAGACATATGTTGTAGAAAGGTTATTGAGCATGGTATTGGAGCTTGCCTTGTTTACTGCCAGTCAAGAATGTACTGGTCAGCAAGCATGATAGGTGTAGTGCTAATGTCAAGATCATGCTGGTTATAAGCAGAAAAAGATTCAGTTTTAATTGTCCATTTTACTCAGATATTCTCTCCATGAATTAATTTTGTAATTGAATACGGAATGTAAATGTAATGGTCTGTCTGTTGTTGTCCTCTTAGATCATGTCTTGACACCTCTGTGTTTAATGTGTTAACAAGAGGTGAATATCAAGTTCAAGTGTCCTTTTACCTTCTCAGTGTGTGCCTTGTACGTGCAATATTTGTTGGTAACCTAGTGATTGAGGCTTGCCCTAGATTTTCATACTACGCAAAATTAACCAATTTGTGGGGTTAGGGGTAAGGGTTAGTCTTATTTGATTACTAAACAGAAGGAGACATCAGCTCTCTTGGAATCTTCTGGAGAGTTTTCAGTTAACTTTTGGATTCAGTATTAAGTCCTAGAAGCTATATTTTGTCAACTGGACTGTGAACAAATGTAAGTGTTAATGTTTGCGGTAGTGGAAGGAATGATCGCCCAAATGGATAGGATTCTCTGGATTTGTATTTATCTATCTTAATTCTTGTTTTGTTGACAGTGGTAGCTCAACAATGCAACAGGCTTCATCTTCAGTCACTGCTGAGGTACTCTGCTTCCAGTCTAACTCTTTAACAAGAAGTTCATAAGCCAAATTTTTTTTTTTTAATATAGCCAATGTTCGTTTTATCCTTTCTTTTATATGTGGACTGATGACCCATGCCTGTATCAAGTTGGTTTACTTCATGTTGCAATCGATGCTATGATAAGTCAGGGGTTTAGCTTCGGACTCAGTGGTTGAAGGCTTTTTTGTATCAGCCTTTCGATGGACTCTGCGTATATCATCTCAAGTTCAATTAGACCTATCAGTGAAATAATGAAATGAATTTATAAGTTTGCATTTGCAATGTGATGATGACGCTTGTGTTATATTTCCTAGCAGGATATGTTTTGGCAGTTGGAGCAGCTCACGTTTTTTTAAATATTCGTTGAAAATTCAGAAAAAGCAGTTCTTGACTTGGAGCTTAAATAATTTGATCTCTTTAATGTTTCCTTATTATTACGAAATAAGCCTCACGTTTGATATGCTTTACTATACATGGGGGGGGGGGGGGGGGGTTCGTGATTTGTACTATTACTAGGAGGGAGCTTAAATTGTTTTTCCTCTTTAGTTTGTTTTGACTTTTTCGTCTATTAAGCAATGAGT
This sequence comes from Rhododendron kiyosumense, assembly GCA_019656275.1. Classification (NCBI taxonomy): domain Eukaryota; kingdom Viridiplantae; phylum Streptophyta; class Magnoliopsida; order Ericales; family Ericaceae; genus Rhododendron; species Rhododendron kiyosumense. Next base: position 53,968 of record BPLS01000489.1, on the reverse strand, counting down.
CCTGGAGGAAAGATGTAGCAGTATAACGTTAAGAACTTTAATTCCACTCCCCGACAAGAAGGAAATGATAAATCTGACGAATGATTATTAATTGCACTCCTTCCTTCAGTCTAATCAAGGGTGTGGAGAGGCGTCTACTTATCGAGGCACAAAATATGCGAGATGTAGTATGTTGTTTCCCTGACATACTAATTGTTTAATCTTTATACTGTTGTGGTTTTCACACGTGAATACTGGTGCCAGAAAAGCTCAAGATTGGAAAGAGAATGGTCGCCATTGTTGATTGACTTGATCAGTTGCAAATGGGTGATCCTTTCAGCAGTTTGGACATTGTCGTGTTTGTGTGATATGTAATTCTAACTATGGGGACTTTGGACAGAGCTACACTTGACTCAGCCAAAAGGCTGAGAAAGACCAAAAAAATTACCCCTCATAAGTATAGTGTGTATCTGCTATTTAACTATATTTTTGCTGGTGAGATCTAGAATTTCTGACTCTGCATTATTAAGTTTATGTTAATTCCCAGAATAATTTTCATATTTGGCACATCACCCTTGCTTATGTGTATGAATCCAATTACCGTACAGCTTACTATCCAAGTTATTTTTGGTTTTCTCGTTATTACTCTTTTCTTGAAGCCTATTGCTTCATTATTCAAAATTGCCAACAGTTGTACCATTTTGTTTTGTCGCCAAGCAGAAGAAGCAAGACACTGCCAATGTAGTTGGGAACACAAAGGCTTCCGAAGATGAATTAACTTGCAGTGTTTGCTTGGAGCAAGTTATTGTGGGAGAACTTGTTCGTAGCTTGCCATGCTTGCATCAGGTTTGTTTTCTTTCTTGCAATGTTTTTTGTCATTTATCTCTCTCACTTTTTGGAAAGTGGTTTTTGGGGTAGTTAGACTCAATCTTAATTAGGTTTTTTGGCAGATGGATCATGAAGTACTTTTTTCTAGGTTGGTGTTTAATGGAAAAACCTTGGGAAAAAAGTACCTTGACTTAGAAAATGTGCGGGACATATTTTGTCTTTGGCAGATAGTGTGGTGATATTTGGAAGAGGAAGAAGTACCAGTTGGATATGTTCATATGTTGATGTAACTAAGGATTCAAACAAAAATGTAAATTTCCAAGGATAGTTGATTAGCATCAATGACTTTCAAGGGTTGAGTTGATAAGAACGGAATTGATTTCCTTAACTGAGGATACGTCTATGGCTAATCAGCTTGAGGAATGTATCTATGTAATCCACTTGAGTAATGGGGACAAGGCTTGTTGAGTCAAGTTGGGAGTTGCACGGATGGCTTATCTTTGACGTAACGTACCCTTGAATTGCTAGCATAAGATCACATTTCTACTTTTGTCTGATTTATTTTCCTTTGAAAGAAAGGAATTCATCAAGCTCAAGTGTAGATATAAGGGGAAACAGCGTAGAAAAAGAGAATTACTTGCAAAACATCCAATATAACATAGTTAGAGAATATTCATAAAAATTCTGTTATGCAATTCCGATTGTAGCATAATTTCGTTGCCTTACTTCTTATTTTACAGTTCCATGCCAACTGCATCGACCCTTGGCTGCGGCAGCAGGGAACATGCCCTGTTTGTAAATTCAAAGTGGGGTCTGGATGGCACGAGAGTGGACCCGGTGATATCGATGCTTCTTATATGGTTTAAAGACTTGAGCTTCTCCGAGGATGAAAGTATTTGTAGCTGTTTATAAAATCACTGCAGAAGACATACGCATATAGCTTGAATCAATTGAGAAATTCAAAGGTTATGCATATCTCTGGGTGTAATTTCTGACACAGGCATAGATGGAATTGCAGCGCATTCCTGATAATCTACCCAGAAGTTGCTTAATTGTATTGTGCGACAGGTCTAATTGTTCCGGTGATTTGGTCTCTTGGCCACTATTCAGTGCTTATAATGGCTGTACGTTACTTCCGGGATAGCTGCAGCCCTTGTATTTGCAATGGTATCCTGACTCTACTGCTACTATAAAAGAGTTTTTCTCATGATAAATTTTTTTTTTTTTTGGCCAATATTACAGTTCCTCTATTCCCCAGATTTTTCCTTAGATTCGACAGTGGAATGACTTCCGAAATTTGGCGAGATACTCAACTTAAAGATTCTCTTTTAAGTGAACCAGCCTATCCTTTGTATGGTGTTTGGTGTAAAGAAACGTTTGATTATTTTCAATGGGTCTTTTTGATTAGGTAAGCGGTAGAGTCACCTTGACATGGTGGAATGCATTAGTTCGAGCCTAATTATCTCTAACTCCAAATATGAGTTTTTTTTAACCTTTCACCCTGCACCCACACCCCTGAGTATATGCTTCAACATTAATGTAAATTAGAAACCTCTGATAAAATGCTTGCTCTTCCATTTCTTTGTTCCAAAACGTTTTTATCTATTTCACTTATTTGAGTGGATCTTGTGGAACAAGATGTTATTGCTCCCTTACGTCATTCTCCCTGAAAGGCGAAGGAAGGCTGGAATGCCAATAGGCGTCTAATCGCTCGGGGATCAACTCAGGAAGAATCCAATTTAAGTTTTCTTGAACATTTCAATAAGCTAAACCTAGGCTGCGAGTTGTTTCATGCCATAAATCAATTCGAACAGTCAAGAAATCTTTCTGTCTCACCCACCATGTTTACCTACGGGTTTTAGTTTTCGTGACATCCTTATTTCTTTCATGTATTTTACAGGTTCAATCTATTTTGTAAGATGGAAATTTATGTTTGGTTTTCATCTCTAAATTTCCATCTCTCCCTGGTCAATTTTCACAACTTTCAATTGGGTTGCAAAAAGAACTACAAGAAAGGGTGCATGCATGCCATATGATCGAAATTTATAATTTTTTTGAAAAAATACGATTGAAAATAAGCCAAAAATCTTGTCTTTTTCAAAAAAAAATATGAGTTTTGATCATAATTTTTTTACTTTTTCGATTCATTTCGTCGAGACGAATCAATAATTTACAAAAATTCAATGCAAAATTAACAAATACGAAAAAAGTTTCAAGGATTCTCTCTACTTGTAATCACCCAGTGGACCTACCAAATAGAGACCTCCCCTGGAGGTTTGGGAAGGTTCCTTAATTTCAACTCATGTGGCCAACAGTCTGGGATGCGTACAGGCCGCTGAACAAATGAATGCCTGAATCTATCATTATTATTTTTTGAGGCCTATGGGCGGCATTTGAATGAAGAATATTGGTTTAATTTTGTGTGTTTCTAAAAAGTGTTGGGGGCCATGGTCATTTTTTGGGATGGCCGGGCGGAGTTATAGTCTTTATCACCGCGGTGAAACCGAACTTACAAATATAATTTTTTTATTGGTAAAGATACACTCTTTCATTACTAGATTGTAGTAATATTTTCTTCCATGTACTAATTCAAAAGTTTAAAACTTTTCTTCCATGTATATCTAATACATTACATGAATTAGTAGTTTTTCTGTTTAGTAACTACCAGAGTATTCACATACTATGAGGGTGTTTGGATGCTTACCTATTCTATTTTCATTTACTCATTTTTCATTTTTATTTGTTTGGCTCTCCCCTCCCAAAATGAGTTTCAAGAAAATGTATTATTGGATTTTGATAAAGGAGAGCAAAATGCAAAACTAGGGGGAGAAGAGCTTTTTGAATTCTCATTTTTTTATTTTGGTTAATATAAAAGCCAACAAAATGTATTCGCCACATATTTTCAAACACTTGCAAAATGCATTCTGCACTTTAATTTTCTCCTCAGACAGTGTCCAACAATAATAGATACACACATCCTATATATTTAGTTTCTACAACTATTATATATATTGACCTTCTATATATCATGTCAGATATAGCAGTTAACCCCATATTAAGAAATTTGAACTCAGGTTTGGAAGTCAAAAGTAGTTGTTACAAACCTTAGGTGAAGTCATAATCATTTGTGCATTATTTTGAGGGTTCCTGTAATTATTCTAAATTTTGAATGCTTAAATATATCGACCACTCATGATCAAAAAGTGTTGTACTAAAAGCTTGTAAAGCGAAAATCACATTAGTTGAATTAATGCACAGTGCTTTTATATGGCTTTATTATTGACTAGTCACATCTAGCTAGCTAGATGGGTCATTCCTTGTTTGGCTGTAACAAACAAGTACTCAAAGAAGGGCCATAATTCTTGAGTCTTGACTTGCTAGTTAGGGAATCCGAGGGATTCTTGAACCAATTCAAGTTCTAGTTACCTAATCATATTGAGTTTGATCTGCTTCTCTCAAATGGGTCTCAGGTTCGGATCTGGACCTGAGCTCCACCTTTTGACTTGAGCCTGCAAGGTAGAAAACGGCCTAGCTTGTCTTAGTTAGACTCAGTCGGGACATAGGAAAGTACATAGCTCAAGAATGAATTAATAGTAGTGGGTTAGCGGCCTACCTCCTTATTAGGGTTTTCTCCCTTAGGCTTTATAAATTGAGTGTACTTACTCCCCAAGAAAGTCAGTGTTGGGTACAAGTCTCGTGATGATGTTACTTGTAACTGTTTTATTAGACGACGTCATGCATGACGCTCGGTGTCCACTTGACAAAACACGCATGTCTGGAACGTGACATTGAGACGCCCAATTGGTGTTTTGGATTAGGCCCACTACAGTATATTTGATTGTATATCGATTTTTAAAAAAGGGTAAAATACACTTTGCACGTACCCCTACACTTTATCGTCATTGTCACTTTGCACCCTTCACAATTGGAACAGTCCGACCCTCATACTTTGAATCAAATGACAATGTGCCCCCATTCATCAATATCCATTTCAACTCTGGATGGGAAATAGCACCTGATGGTCATGTGCATATATTCCCAAGGGCAAAATTATAAAATGAGAGAAATTACGCTCCAAAGTTCTAAAGGGTTTCCCTCTACACTTTCCAATGATTTTTGTTAGATAGTTCTACTCTTATAAAACTGTGATGAAAAAGAAGAAGAAAAGAATACAATGCATCACACATACGAACTCATATCCAAAATGAAGCATTTTGATTGTCCAAAAATATATCCAATGTTTGACCAAAATATACCAAACCACAAGTTCAAAAAGGAAAGGAATGCTATCATTTACATGTCCAAAGAGTATTAATCAAGACAAAATACAATCTATCCAATACTCATAGTCAAAAGAAACTTTTCTTCTCACTTTTCTGAATTAGATCGAAGCAGCTGCATGTACTATAGGGTGGACAAAATAACCACATTATTTTTTCCATAAAAAGTGGCGCCATTTGGTAGTAGGGGCTAACTGTTTGACGCCCTTTGGTAGTAGGGGCTAACTGTCACTTGATTCAAAGTGTGAGTTACGTGAGTAGTCGAACTGTTCCAATTGAAAGTGAGGTCCAAAGTGACACTGACGATAAAGTGTAGGGGTGCAAATCAAGTGTACTTTACCCAAACAAAAACCTGTAGATTAACAATCACTACTCGACGCTAAAACGAATGAAGTTTGTTCGATTTCGAATTATTTTCAGTTTGTTAAAAAGTTGGCCGTGATTCTCCCTCGATGTACCCCTTTCGAATTTTATATAAAAAGTTTCGTTTGCCGATTAAAAAAAAAAAAAAAAAGTTGGCCGTGATTGGATCCCTAAAAATCAAGTTAGAACATAATTTGACTTGTTAATCTTCTTACTTTATTGAACTTGACTTGATAAATTTAAAGTAATTTAAGAATGCAGGGAAAAAAGTGTTCGAAACATGTCCGATTTTCAAAGCTCGTTTAAGACTGATTCGAGTGCTAAAAGATATTTTAAAGTAAATAAAGTCCTAAAACTTGTTATATTGTCAACCTTAGAAAATTCGGCAAAAAGAATTTTTTACCATCATAACTTTTTTGTGAATAACAACAAAAACGAAGGTGTTCTCTAGTATCCTGTGAGAAAATGGAGGGTTCTTTCCCTAATCAAATCCGATCATGCTAAGAACATTGGACAACATTTATCGGATGATACTTTCTCATAAAAAATAATTAAAAAAAAACATTTATCGGATGATGAACCAAGGAGTTTGTCGAAGTGGATATGAAAAAAGTAATAAGTGTTTGTCCTCTATGAGATTGTATTTTCGAATTTTTGGATGCCAAACATTCTAAACGTTAGGGCCACTGCAGAATTTGTTCGGTCGTTAACTTTAGGATCCCAGAATTAGTCGAAATGTGTACCTACCCAACAAAGTCCAGTTCTCGCTGATAGGCGTTGGTACGTTGCTTTTACCACTCTGAGAGCGCTCAATCTCTCCTTCCACCGATGTGTTGAGGTATGGCTCAGCCCTTTGCAAGCGACTCCGGATATCTGGTTATTAAAAAGAATGTTTACTGGGTGATGATTTCCACTTTATGTATTAGTTTATATCTCCTGATTTTTATTTGATCACATAATGAAGAAAGAAAAAAAGAGAGTATATTTTGAGAAAATGGGATGCCGAAAGGAGCAAAGACAAAATAAATACTCGCACTAAATGTCCTGCAAAACTGAGAGCACCATTTGGTAAAAAAAATAAACTCACCCATCGGTTGTTAGTCCATTTTTTTTAATAACCGAATGTCCAGGTTAATTAACTTGTGCGTATCTCGACTAATTTTGGGATCCTGAAGTTAACGACCAGACAAATTAACCTCCAGTGGGCCCTTGTTACTTCATTTAGATAAAAATCAAAGCAAACTATTAACATAAACATATAATTAAGAAAATACAAAGAGTCAAGAACCATTTGAATTAAAAGGCAGAATTGTATCGTATCTTGAACTAGTTAAAGAAGCTTTTAAGAGTCTTTTTAATACATGTCTATTTAGTCTTATTAATAAAATCATGTCTAATATATATAGCTACGGAACCAATTAAAATTGAGACAAAATCGTACGTACTGCCCAACATGTACAGGAATCGATAACACAGGCAGAAGTCGAACATACAGCGAAGGATTCGAATACATGCCTCGTGTTATTTTTCCTTTTCCGCTCTTATGGTAATTTGCTATGTCCAGTTTTTTTCATATATACAGCAGTAATTCCATGATTCAGTACCAACCATGCGACATAAAAAGATTTCTTCCCCTGCAAAAAAAAAATTACCCGAGTGAAATATATTGAATCATACCTTGTGGGCCGACATCATACTAATTAGGAACCTACATCATTTTTTTTACAACTCAGTTTGGCTGGACAACTTTTTTTTTTTGGTCGGCAAAACAAACTTTTATAAAACTTGACCGGGTTACATCGAGGGGAGGGGAGGCAGGGAGCACCAAAATGCAGTTTGGCTGGATAATTTACATGCGTCTCGATTAATTTCTTAAAACTAGCTAATTCACTGTCCATTAGAGACGATGAAGCACACTCACTGCACTGGCCTGTTACTGTTTAATTAGAACTTTCTGGGTATTTCGCACAAAACAATAGATATATAAAAGGTCAAAATCCAGTTTTTTTTTTTTTTGATCGGCTAAAATATTCCAGTAATTTGAAAAAGAAGCACATTGGTAAATTACCCATGTGTGTGTGTGTGTGT
>BPLS01000489.1:7462-46420 GCA_019656275.1 Rhododendron kiyosumense | reverse complement strand
GAGAGAGAGAGAGAGAGAGAGAGAGAGAGAGAGAGAGAGAGAGAGAGAGAGTTAGTTTTGGATCCTGAGAGGGGGAGATGGGAAGAGCAAAAACCTGAAAACCCCAAAGGGTCCATGAAGTAAAAAGAAGCTCTCATTATTTCTGGCGAAAGTAGAGACGGCAATACCCTTCACAGAAATCACTCAACAAAGAAAAAACTTCAAATTAGCAAATGGTTAATTAGAAATAAAATACTCCAACATTGCTAAATCTACTCGCACACACTTTCTCAAGCGCCCACACCTAATGAAGAGCGTAATTTTCCCAACCTATTTTAACGATCCAAACTATTTATTTTCATTTTGTAGGTCTCGACAAGTAAATTCCTTCCCCCAAAAAAAAACAGGCTGATTGGAGATTATTGGCAGCAAACTGAAAATTTTACATTGTCTCGAGAAAAATCGATCGTCACCGTTCATCAATTTATTTGTATGTTCATCATGCACTTATGGCCAAAATTAAATTTACTCAAAACCGTACCACAGCTAGATTAGCAAATTAATTACATCAAAAGCACCACTCTCAAGATTAATTTAGATATTTTCTTGAAACCATGATCTTACTTTTTACTACTAAATAAACATATGCAGTTAGTGAAATTTAATATACTTAACACAAGAGATTAATACTAATAAATAAATTTTCACCTTCACCAGTTGAAGCTTGCCAAGCATAATGGATCCCCGGCCCCCTCTGGGCTGTCTGACCATATATTTTTTTTTCCCTTGGAGAGTCAAGAAAATGCAGAAGAAGTAAGAAAAAGGAGTCATTTACTGCAGCTGCAGCATCATCAAGATTCCCATAACATCAAAGAGGCACAGGAGTGAAGTGAAGTGAAGGGACCACGCTAAAAATGTTTACAAAAAAGGGTCTCCCCATCATCACTACCACTGAAACCCTAATAGATTTGTGAATCTTGATGATGCTCCAAACGCAGGAAATGACTGGTACGGGGTGGATTCGGATCCTTGATCGTCGTCGTCGTCGTCGTTCAATAGTAAGATGGAGGAAAGAAAAGGAACTGTAGTAATACCCTAACCCTAGCTAGATCCCACCTCATGATCGAAAGAAAGTAAGGTAAAGGCAGAAAGGCAGAGGGAAAGCAAAGGATGTCAGTAAAGGCTTCAAAAAACCAATCTGGGTTTTGCACAAATCAGATCCGGTTTGGTGAAAAAGCTATCCATTTACGAAAAACACATCAGAGAAGGGAGAAAAAAACATGAGGGGAATATGGAGAAATATGGAAGTAAGATGAACAAACAGAGGACTAATATAAGAAAGGGTTGGACTCAAGAGAGAGAAGGAAATGAAAGAAATTAATAAGAATATATGCTGTTGAGGACTGCGGATTGGTTTGGGGATATATAGTGGATAGGAGATAGGATTTCAAAGAGGTTGTTCCGGTTTAGACGGTTTCCTTAGTCTTAGAACGGCATAATCAAAACCTCTTAAGTGCTATCAAATTTTAGGAGCTATTCCATTGAACACAGTTTATGGTTTTTTGAAAACGGAACCAAATGACACTATTGAAAAACAGAACCAAACCATTTGTCCGAATTGGATACGCGATTTGACGAATTTTTTGCTCAGCCCTACTTCCTCTTAGGTTTAAGGGAAATGCTACAATACACACCCCTTATTTGGGTGTGTATCATATGCACTCCCTAAAATGTTATGAATTATAGAGAAAATGTTACAAATCGTATTGCTAAAAAGTTACGAATCATATAAAGGTTACGATATACACCAAAATGTTATGAATCATAATAAAAATGTTACGAATCGTACTGCTGAAAAGTTATGAATTCTAGAACAAAAGTTACGAAATATGCTAAAATGTTACGAATGAACCATAAAATAAGTGCATATGATACACCCTTTTAAGGGGTGTGTATTGTAGACTTTCCCTAGGTTTAATGTCATGTTCGAAACATCTTACGCATTTTCAAATTTTTGTGAAGCTAATTAATAGGTTCCATACGGAGTTTTCTTCCAACTTAAATTGAGTCCCTTGTAAATCGATGTTGGGATAGGTCATTCAAAAATTAGTTGAGATATGCGTAAGTTAACTCAGAAAATCACGATCAAGGTGTCAAAGAGAGAAGAGAGGAAGAGAGAGAGAGAGAGAGAGATGGGGGATGTGGTCACAACAGTTATCCATCACAATCGATGGGGTACCAAATTTTCCAAAACGTTTAATACCATTCTGACACAGCTCACTTCCACAAATGTGAAGGGAATAATAGCGTCTCAGAATGGAAAATGAAAAAAGTTAGCCAGTGAATTGTGGTTGTTTAGGTATTGTATAGGTCATGGAGTATATATGTTGCGTCCTGTGCAGGTACTACAAGTGGGGCTGAATGGACAGGGCCACTGAGTGACCCCCCATGTATCTAGGGGGGTGAGAGAGGGTGAGGCCTGGGGTTTAGCCTGGGGTTTAGAATGGTTCTCTCTCTCTCTCTCTCTCTCTCTCCCTTGTGATCTTTAGGTTAAATGCTAGGTTTTGCCCATTAGTACTCATGAGCTGAACTGCTGACGGAGTACAAGAGTATCACCAGAGACTAACTAGTGGATCTATGAATGGGGGTGCTGCCAAGCAGCACGTCCCCTGCAAAGCGGTGCAGATCAGCCGGATTGGCCGCTTATCGGTTTCAGCAATTGACGGTTTGGATCTTAACTGAGTAATGGACGGTTCAGATTTGTATGCGTTTATATTCGATCCGAGCCATCCGTGCTGAGATAAACGATCGAATCGATCGCTCTGCACCTGCTCGACAGCATCCCTAGGTCCGTGGAACTGTATACTTAAACAATATTTGAAAAAGTGACATATATTGTTATATTGGTAAGTTTGTGTTGGAACATTTTGTCAATATCCGTTAGGAGTTTAAATCTATATATATAACTACGTATATCTATATTTGAGAAATTTTGCAAGTCACTGGGATATCAAGTTGTCCTATTTGCCACAATTAATGTAGCAATTCACACTTGAGTACCACAACAATCTTTCTTATTGTGCTTCTTTCTATCTTTCATATCTCTTGCGAGTATCGATCGAGATATACCACGTTCGATTTGAGATTTTAACTAATGAGTGGAAAGAGATGGATAGAGAAACGAGAGTAATAATTGAGAGAAAATTTATTGAAAACCGTGCGCAGAGAGAAAATCCAAAATTCCAAAACGAACATGGTCAACGTTAATTGATCAGGCCCTCTGAATTAATGTTCAACGTAACATTTCTTCTCTTTTACGTGTATTTATAGCCTATTTCAAAGATCATTATCTTCCTAATGAGGCCAAACAACCCTTGTATTGCAATGAAAAATAGTGAAGCTAGCCAAAACAACCAAAATGAATGCTAACCAAATTACAGTGTGCATGATGCCTTATACGCAATCAAGACAAGGACAGTTAAGTCAATCACAAATGAAGTCATATTGAATTAAGGTCCACCAAGCTCTATAAACAGGGTGGTTAATTTTTTCTTTCCACCATTCGAACGATTAAACTTTTTATTGGAGGGTTAGATGATAAGGCATTAATATTCTCGTTTATGATTTCCAAATAATTAAAGATATATATCAATTACGAGTATCAAGCAGGCCGGTGGTTGGTACGAACGCGACTGCGAAATTGGATATATGCAAAATCTATAATGCAATTAATGTACATACGTATATTCTTTTAGACTATGTTTGGAAGGGCTTTAACAGTTAAAACCTTCTGAAATTTTTCATCTAATAGTATCATTTTTTATTTATTTTTTCTTTTTCAGTTCGTGTTGTTTGAGAGGAGCATACATTGTAGTAACATACATGGACTGGAATTCAAATAATATTAGTTAAAGACAAAAATGAAGTACATAATTTTCATTTTTTTTTTTTTGGCCAATATTGTATACATTAGTAGGGGGGTTAGCTAGAGAGTTAGTGAGTTAGTGCACATGGGATTCAGAAGCTATTCATAATTCTGAACTCCAAACGCCTCTACCGAGGCTCGAACCTTAGTTTCTCTCGAGGGAGGATCAGGAGATAACTGCTAGGCTACAAGCCTTTTGGTTTCAAAGTTTTGTTTAATGAGCTTCTTCTTTTTTTTTGCCATTCTATTGATAGGTATTATTTTTTTATTCTTCCCCTAAAATGAACAGCAAAAGTAAAACAAATCATCTACAAACCTTAAAAGGTTTGGTTAAAAGGGAAAATAATTAAGCATTTGATCATTTTCCAACCGTTCCTTGATGGAAGGTAAACACAATTAGGCTCCGTTCCAGAAACCTTCTTAAAAAATAAGTACTTAGAGCATCCGCAATGTAATAATCAAAATTGGATAATCAAAAGTTGCCACATCATCTTTTGGTTATCCATTTAAGACGTTGCTAAGGTTAGCAATGTAGAGGTTCACAATGTAATAATCAAAATTGGATAATCAAAACTTGCCACGTCACCTTTTTAAACTACAAAATTCTAAAAACTAAAATTTTTGACAATAATTTGAATACTCTTTTTGAAAAAAATAAACAGATTTTTTTTTTAAGAAAATAGTTTAGTGAAAAAAAAATTTGAAAATAGTTTTTTCAAAAAGAAAACAGTTTTCAAAAAATAGGTTTTTTTTTCTTTGAAAAACTGTTAGACACCTTTTTTTTAAAAAAAAAAAAAAACAGTTTTTGTGTAAAAACACTTTAAAAAAAGAAGAAGAAGAGAGAAGGTATATAATGATAGGTGTACTTGATAGAGAAAATATGGGAACCATTAGATTTGATTATTGGCAAAAAAGTTGCTAGTTTTGATTATTCAAATGCCAAAATTTGATGAGTTGCTAAGAGGTTGCTAAGTTTGGTTATTACAATGTGAGCACTTTTTTGAACAAACATTGCTAACTTTAACAACCTTTTTGTTTTGATTATTACATTGTGGATGCTCTTATTTTGCCACTTCTCAAAGAAAAATAAGAAGGTTTGTTCCACAAAATCCAAATAAGCAGCTTATTTCACATTTTTAAACTAAAAAATAACGTAAATGAGAAATAATTTTTCAAATTTTTTTGCCTCGTATTAAAGATCTTAATGAGATCTATCAAATAAGATCCATATTGATAGGAAAATTATTTGCGTAAGCACATGATTTTTGAGCTTGAAATTGTCTTCTCAAAAAATAAGTAATTGTTCAATCTTTTGTGGAACAACCCTTCTTATTAGACAAAAAATAAGAACTTAAACCCGTTTTGGAACGGGGCCTTAACACAATATATCAGTAATTTGGGCAGATTTTTTTTTTCCACAAAAAGTGGGATGTTAGGAGGGGTTACAACGGGAATCAAGCACCTCCTATATAACGATCCAAACCCATTGGAAAAGAAAATAACGAACCAACCACACTAGTTTTAGACATAATTCTTGAAGACGAAAACTTTCCCACAAGAACTCATCTCATTTGGGGTGGGGATCGCAATGGGGAGAGTCGGGGGAGGATACCACTATCCCCGTCCCCGAACCCAAATCTCTCCCCATCCCTGCCCTGATCTCCATCGGGGATTTATTTTTACCCTCCATCCCCGTTCCCCATTTGGGGAACGGGGATCCCCGCGAGGAATCGGAAATCCAAAGATTTCAAAACTTTTTAAAAAAAAAAGTCACCTGCCATCACAAAATACAAATCATGAAACCAAATTCAAAAAATAATAATAATAATCTAGGCTGCCGTTACAAACCAAATTGAAATGAAAACAATCATATATCTACTGCCATAGTGCCATTACAAACCAAATTTAAATTAAAACAGTCACATAGCTGCTGCCATAGTGCATTTGCAAACCAAATTGAAATTAAGTTAGTCGATTTCTTCTCTATAATAGCAAACCGTTCGGATTCAGAGAGAACAACTTTAGTCTAAAGATTAGTGATGCCTGGAACAAGAATACGAACAAAAATGAGATGTAGAGTCGTAAAGATGATGGGGAATAGGGATCTTGTATACATCAGAATGTGTGAGTGGTGTAAATAAATGAAACCCTAACTTCTTAATTTTTATAGATATATATAACGGGGATTTGGGGAAGGGTGGAGCGGGGATGGGTCGGGGGTCGAGGCGGGGACTAACTCATATCCACCCCTACCCGTTTCCCACTTTTTTTTAAAAATAATCCCCATACCCTACCCGATCCCCAAATAATCCCCGAATCCCCTACCTATTTGGAGCGGGACGGATCGGTTGGGTTGGATCGGCCAAAATTGCTATCTCTAATTTAGGGAGAGGGAAAATTATTTGGCGGTCTTGGAACACTACGTGGTGGTGGTCCTACACCCTTATTTATCGCACATTTTCTATGGGCTTCATACAAATTACTCCATCCATCTCATATTCTTGGTCTTGTTTATTATTTGAGAGCTGGCTATATCTTTTAATTTATAATATTTTTTATATCAAATATGTGTCTTGTTTGATAGATTTTAAATAATTTTATTAAACAAAGTTTTTGAAATTGTAAAAAATATTATAAATTGTGAGATATAGATAATCATTTGAGTGACACAAAAAAGTGAAACAGGACCAAGAATATGAGACGGAGGGAGTTAGTGCATGAGTTATGTATAAATGTATTGTGGGTGCTATAGTCACTGCACATGTTCATCGCACGCGTATGAGATCCACCCTTTTTTTTTTTTTTGAACTTTGGATCTCACAAAAATACATAAAATTCCCATTAATTTGGCAATAATTTTTATGAGGCTTTATAAAAAATCATCTTCATTTTGCCCCTATAAATCCAAAAAAAATTATCTATCAATATTTATTGGAGCTGATTTTTTACAAAACTCCATAAAAAATTATTTCCAAATTTATGGGTGTTTTCTGTATTTTTGTGAGATCTGAAATGGTCCCTACACACGTGCAGTGGTCATCAGCCTAGACTTTCTTATAAAAATGTTGAGACATTGTGTGGCCATGCTGCTACTAGACCACCAAATAATTACCCGAGTGGGTGACATTGATTGGGCCGCGATAGGACGGCAGAGATACCCAAAGAGAGAGAGAGAGAGAGAGAGAGAGCGTGGAACACGGAGTAGTGGGATGGGAATCCCACGACATTACACAAAACCCTCGTACGAGAACTGCTTTTTCCTCGTATGTGTGGTGTTACCTTTTTGCTTTGATCAGGTGATTTTTGCGTGCCAATGAAACTAATGCTCTGATTGGTCAGAACATTGACGTTTTGTTCTGTTTCGTTTCCACGCGTCAATCATCGCGGCCTCTGATATCTCCCTCTGCTTACCAGATCGACGGTTAAGTTCAGTGGCGGACAGATGATGATCCAGGTGCACTGAATTGCTCATCGGACGTTGCAGGTAGGGAATCGATGGGACCCGAATAATCCGTACCCGATCGGAGCAGTTTTTACTTTACCCTTTTTTTTTTCCATGTGCTGAGCCGGCAGTTGTGGCGTGATAAAGAAATTCATCTTGTTTGATTTAATATTCATCTCATCTCATTTTTCTCTTCACACGTTTTCAATATCTTTTTTTTCTCTATCTCTTCACTTATTATTTCTTCCGTCCATTTTTAAATGTCCTACTTCGTAATTCCAACTAATTAAAAAGATATTATCATTATACTTTTCACATTAACTTTTTCCTCTATTTTCTCTACTTACCCATCATTATTACACTTTTACTCACTTACTTTTCAAAAAGGAATATACTTTTAGGGACAAAATAGACAATTCACTAACTTTTACCCACTAACTTTACAAAATGGACACTTATTAAGGGACAGCTCAAAATGGAATACCGAATTATAAATAAGGGACGGAGGGAGTACCACTTATTATCTCAAAAAAAATAACTTTCAAAACTTTAAACCAAACAAGGTGAATCATGTATATAGGTATCATTGGTTTTTTATCGCATGGTTTTTATTTAATTTGAAAAAATCGACAGATTTCGATTTTAAATAATATTCACACCGACCGCCAAACTTGAACTGAAATGTAATTATATTACCATAATTAATGTCTTAATATATACTCCATATATATATATATATATATAGTTATACACACGTGACATATGCCCTCATTTGTACATATGTTTACGTAAATAACCTCATTGATACACAGACACTTATATAAAATCAGGTTGGGAAAAAAAAACCCGACCTGACCCATATTGGGTACACTTACAGTTATATGATAAAAAATCCGTCGAGTTTCAGTTCAGGTTTGGTTGTAAATTTTCGATTCGATTCGAATTTGTCAAAAACCTAAACTTGAATTTTTCAAAACCTAAACTTGTTCCACCTGTTGTCATCCCTATTCGAATCTATGACTCTTTATATAACCTAAGTGTATTTGTTTTGATATCTCTAAATGTGCGGATCAGTTTACGCTCAAATCAATCGGCTAATGTCTGAAATGTCTGATAGATCAATCATAATGTTCAATGATGTGAACTAGAACCATAAAAGTTGATAGCACCTATAAGGTGAACATTGAGATATCAAGAGAGAGCAAACCCCTAAGTCTAGAAGCAAAGCTTAAGTTTTGATCACTAGACCAACTTAATAGGGTTTTTGTTTTGGCGCACGTCAGTAGAGTGTTATATTATAAACGAATTTAATCTCAACTCAATTCATCAACAAATTTATTGACTTCCTCTCCATAGAAAGTGAATCAACAATTTCATTACACCTAAGTACAACTAGTTACACAATCGTTAGACCAACTGCTCCGATTCAGATTCAAGAACGAGTGTAGAAAGACGTGCCTTCACCACCTGAAGGCACGTTGAACCAAGTCTTGGCTTTCTGCCTATAGGTAAATGAAAGAAACCTTGTGTTGCCAGAAGTGTGCTGGATGGAATCCCAAAGGGCCAGGTTGGCGTATTGGTCTTGATCTGAGATTTAAAGGTTTGTTTTTTAGTCATATAATTCTTCAAAATGACATTCTCTCTTGCACTCAATTCTCGCACGCACGAATTCTAGTTGTTGGGTCATTGGTGGAGTTTTGAAATACACTTTTATGCTCCTGCACCCACCCACGGATTATGTGACTTAGGGTTAGCTTCCTTGCTCTCACGTTAGATTCTCCTCAGCAGCAATTCTTGCGGCCACCTCACGCATAAGCATGTGAAACAGCTGTGTAAAGGACTGCAGCTTTTAGTCCGAAATGCGCGTGAGTTGGCGTGGGACACCGTGCATTAAAAAAAAAAAAAAGGTAAAAGAAGGTGCTAGCTAGATGCCAAATTCTTTTGCTTTCGAAATCTTTCGTGCATGTGTACAAATTTTGTTGTAGGAGTAATGTTTTGATGTTGCAAGTTGCAGCAGCTAGCTAGCCTCATGACAGGTAAGTTTTGTCTCTGAGTTCAATTGATCACTTTCACATCAATGGAATTTCATAAGCCTGAATAAATCGGATCATGACCGGCAGCCCAGCGCTGAGCAAAGGAGAATAAAGAGGCCGTATTGAGCTCTCAAACTTTCGCTTCCCACACGGAAGCAAGGGCTGCTGAGAGCAACCACAGCAGCATGCAGCTGCGCCCCATCTCCTCTCACTATGCTTTTTTCCAAAACTTGTGTTATTCGACCTAATCAAGTACTTCAATATTCATTTTTCCGAGTTCGCCTTGGACTTCCAAAAGTTAAGGGCCGGTCCTGTACATTATACAATTTGATCCATCAAAATTGTCAAAATTGAAGAGGGAGGAAGGGAAGGTTAAATTCTTTTTCGATATTTTTTTTTTCCTACATTCTTGTAGTGCATCCCCGCATACATGCAAACTGTTAAGGCGGACATAAATGGATGCATATAGTGGTTACTTATTGTGTCTTGGATCTTGTATTTGTGGAGGAAAACCAAAAAGAAAATACGAGAGACTTTTTTGTTTGTTTGGTAATTTCAAATAAAAGAACCATTAGTGAAAGAAGCTCACTGTTATTTGATTGTTTTAAAAAAAAAAACAAGACAAAAATGAATGAAAATTTGACGAACAAAATCATTTCTTGTCTAGCTAGTTAGGTACGAAAATTGAACATAATATATGTCTGTATGTATATTTTGAAACTATTAGGCCTCGGCCTCGTTCTGCTAAGGAAATAAATACTAATTTTTTGAAATAAATGTGATTTATTGTGAGAAAATGACCTGTCTCGTGAAGCGAAAAATAAATACTTGAAAAACAATTACTCAATTAAAAAAATACTTGAAAAATTAGAAGCTTAGCGGAATGAAACCTAAGAGGAATACGAGAACGGCCGGGCCCGCGATAAATTGCATTTTTCTACGGCAAGACTCGAATCCAAGCATGATCACATTCAAACCAAATACGCAATTAACATTATTCCTGTAAAAAAGAGAAGCAAGATTAGATTGGTATTCATTCATTTATCAAAGAAAAAAGAGAAGAGAAATACAGAGACTAGATGCATCCAATCGGCAATAACCAATCAGTACAAGGCTACACATTGAAAGAAACGTATCCCTTTTATTTTCAGGTTCGCCGCCCAGGATATTCGGGTCAGCTTACGCGTAACTCTACTAATTTTCTCACCAGTCAAAAGAAGGCAATCCACGCCGAGACTAGGTAATTCATAGGAGATTACTTTCTTGTGACCTAGACCTAAGATTAATAGAATCACGATCAATTTTGCGAAGAGCACACCCACCAATCAACCGGACAAACCCGTGGCCTTTACGTACCCCTTTTTGTTAGAGCAATGTAAATATATTCATACGTAGAAAAACGCACCACTTCAATTTGGACTTTGTCCTAATGCGAAGCATCAATTCGTAAGTGTCTCAACAATCTCTTTCACAAAGACTAGTGGGGTAGCAGATAAAGATTGTTGTCTTCTTATTTCCTTTTGTTGCTATAATCTTCTGTGGGGTCTTTTAAAGTCAAATCGAGAGGTGAAATGCTTACAAGAAATTCGGCTCGTATCTCATCTTAATAATGAACGATCGTACTATTCACTTGGTGTACAACAGGATCCCCTAATTCGCTTAGAAGATATCAAATGAAGTACGAATTAGCATAGGTAAAGTCCATTTTCCTTTTAGTTTGGGCCGTGTACAAGTTCTCACATTTTACCTTACCTACATATCTTCTAGAGAAAATGACGGCCCATGATGTATTTTGATAATTAATACCCATAAAGGACAAGCTAAAAACAATTATTAATGCTGAAAATGTCCTTAGCGGATATTAATTATCAAAACACATCCTTGGTCGTCATTTTCCCTATCTTCTATGAGCTTTTCTAGTTTCTATAGATTGAAAATCACCCAATGTGTTTTATTTTTTCATCGTAAAAGTAACATTTTATTAAGAAAACTTGATAACGGTACAACAAATTTGGGGAAGGGGAGGGGAATCTAACCAACCAAGGATTGGACCAACAAAAAAAACCCAATTGGGACAAAGCTCAAAAACACCCAAAAGACCAAGCCCAAAAACATGCATTGCTCTAACACCCAAAAAGGCAAAGCCCAAAAGAAACGAGCCTAGCCAAGAACCAAAATCTAACCCTAAAATTGCTGCCAACGACGCCACAGCCACCCATACATGCTGCCGCCACCATCACCAAGCAAGCACGCCCACAATCACAACGGCTTGGCGTAATGTGTTTATAGAGAAAAAGTCATTTCGTCACAGATTCTCCATCCTATATAATTAGAACTTAGAATCGTTTATTTATATCGACTCGGATACAGGGATTAAGTGCGGTCGAGTAGCTGAGTAAATATTTCAGTGCATCTTTTTTTTGGAAAATATTGTTTCAGCGTACTTGACCACGCCAAAAATGGTATTTTTAGAAGATATTGATGATTTCTTCAGGAATTTGTGTTGGACATGAGTTGGATATGTTGTACAGAAGGTGGGCTGGATCTCAAAAATATTCCAAAGGTAAAAACTTGGGCTTTGGCCGAATCCAGCAGTTTGATTCACTCAAAGTTCCAGGCCTGTTTCTGTTAGAAGTAAGAACCCAACCCAATAATTATAACAGGATATATACAATTTGTCACCAATCTCAGCAATTAATAAAAACTCTACTCAATTGGCCTCAACTAGATGCTAATCGAGTTTGAGCTTGTGTTCTTTCGTCAAAATCTCGCTCTAGATCGGCTTGTTACTCAAACAAACCAAGCTTTTGAAGCTTATTAAGCTTTCAAATCAAGTTCGAATAAGCTATTACTCGGCTTATGATATTTATTTTACTAATAATTTAGGCTACTCGAGATCAATGGTGTTCGGCTCAACTAAAGCTCATTAATTAAGATTCACTCACTTCATGAACAAACTAAGCTTAAATATGATTTGAAGCTCGTTAACTTTTCAATCCAAACTTGATGCTCGGCTGAAATAAAACGCTGTGAATTGGCTCTTGGAATGAAAATGTTTATATTATGTCTCGTTACTCGCGTATGGGATCAAAAGTATAGGGTTGATAAGTGTAATTACCCCTGTTGTGAAACGGTTAGTTAAAAGATTCCACGTGGAAAAAGTTTAACTCTCGAAGAAATATAAGTGGTCCAAAAAGAGGCTTGAAACCGGCGAGAAGTTTTTTTTTGGGTGCAAATTGGGTTACCACGTGGCGGTATTCAGCGTGCATCCAAGTTGTCCAAACGTATTTTGAACGGTTCAAATCCGAACACTCTTCTCCCCCTCAGCCGATTACTCTCTCCTCATTCTCTCTCTAAAATCCGGGTCATCCAAAACACGTTTGGATAACTCGAATGAGCACTCGAGTACCATGTGAACTATACCTATTTGCACCCAAAAACTTCCCGAAACCGGCTATTGCGGCATTGCCCTTCACGTTATTACACGGTCGATCCATCCAGCCATACGGTTGAAAAAGTAAATATATAAATAAATAAAAGAATAAATAAAAAGAGAGAGAGTTAGTTGGAGATTGGGTATGGGGGGGTTTAAGCACTGTTGATGTTTTTGGGTGGTTTTGAAACAACTGCGGGGTTTTGTCAAGTTTCGTCCACAACCTCCCCCTAGAGAGAGAAAACCGATAGAGAGAGAGAAAGAGAATTTTTTGGAGCGAGACAGTTTAAAAACTCTGTTTTCGTGACGTTAGTAAATTCATAATTCTCTTGCAATTCTTGAACACAACTACGATCTTACTGATCCAACTCGAGATCGCTTCCTGTAAAGGTAACCCAATCTCGAGTTAGTTTTTCGTTATACATGCATATACATGCATTTGTGTTTTGTCTGCGTAATATCAATTACACGACTGAATTTGGCAAGAATTTGTCTTTGATTGGTTCGTGTTTCGTTGAATTTCGTCGTTCTTGTACGTGTGGTGTGGTTGGTGGTGGATTTGTTGCTTTTGGATGTGGACGAGTTGTTTTTCTCTTGAAATTTCACCTTTTGATGTGGAGATCTGATCAGATTTGATAAGTTTGTCTCTGTTTGATTGATTGGGCAAAATTAGAATCTTTAGGCTTTGTTTGGATGGTTTTGAATTCAATTGGAAGGATGTAATGTTCAAGATCAAGAGATCTATGATAATGGCTTGTGAAACTAGAGTTAAGACAAAGTAAATTCATCTCTGTTATTCCTAACTCCTACGTGAGAGCAATGTATCCTGCAAAGTCTTCAATCCTTAGCATAAAAGATTACAATACACTTTTGTGAAATAGTTCTTTGAAATCCATAACCTTAGAAAGAAACTAGATGTCGAAATTCATATCTAAACTATATTGGATCTAAATCTGGGCATTATTATTGAATATCAATGTCAGACCAATCTATTTGAAATTTTATATACTCAAATGAAGCCTCAAAGAATGTTACTTCTACCTGAGATTCTGAATGTTGTTTTCTGTGTATGCAATTGGTGGGAATTAAGATCCTCGTGTGAGATTTAGTTGAATGAAGAGCAACCAAGTGCGAATTATAAGAGGCGATTCACGAAAGTAGGTCAATACTATATTCCTTCTTTTGTATTTCCGTTAGACAGCGAAGTATTATCGGGAAACCTGGTTTATTGCAGTTGATGAGCTCCTATTGGCATGTATGCCTGAGATATGGTGTTGAAGAAAAGGCTGGAATATGGATTCAGTGGCTACTCGGTCCCTGTTATACCTAGAGGTCCCCGATCTGTAAGAGTAAGCATATGCTTTAGCTTACTTTGGTTTCCGAACCATTCCATTGTGTTGAAACACTAATACTTTTATGAATCTGGTTTTAGAAGAGAGGTTCACACAAGAAAACACTCGAGGATAGCCGAATTTGTGCATTCGAACTATTAGCGGCTGTTGCTGGCAAGTTGTTGCAGGAGAGTGAAAGTTCTACTTCTAGCAATGTAGCAGAAGGACTGCATCCATCGTCCATTCACAACGGTGGAATTAAGCAGGAGCAATTGGAAAAAGGTGAAGCTTTGAAATCCGAGTGCCGTAATCAAGGGAGCTGGGTAGAAAGTGTCTTTTCCTCTGAACTTGCACCCCGAAAGCGCAATTTGGAATCCTCTTTTGGAGAATTCCCTCGTGCTGTCAGTGATACTGTTCTGGAAGGCACCTCTGTTATTCCAAGGTCCAAAATTTCCACAAAAGTTCGCCATGATTTGAAGCTGGAAATCCCCGAAAACAAGACAGCCGCTGAAAATTCACCCGGCAAAGTAGAGGGAGGCTCCCCTAATTGTGGGGATATTGGAAGACAAATAAAGGCCGAAGGGAATCCTAATCACAATGTAGATCTGACAGAGGCTATAAACTCCAATTCAAAGGATCCAATGGAGATACAAGTGAACATTACTGACTCGTTGATTAATTCTGATACAAGTGTACAGTTACCCTCATATAGGGATTCGGTTTCTAATGCTTCTTTTCCCAGGCATAAGAACAATGTAAAGTTACGTAGTACAGTCGATGACGAAAATCCTGTTGGGTGCAATGTATATAGGTCCAAGACAAGGGCCATTAGGCCACAAACATGTATTGGACACCGAAGAGTTAGGAAGTTACTAGCATCCAAATATTGGAAAGTAGCTCCAACGTTGGAAGATTGTGAGTTTTCTGACAGTGGTAAGTCAATGCTCTTTAGCTTTAATGGCAGGATTATTGGCGAACGTATTCTAATATGTTTTTGCCATTTCTATTTTAGATGGGTGCATGAAGAATGTTAACCGCTGTAGGAAAGCCCCTTCCACCAGCGAAGTAATTCAATGTCTGGTTCCTTTAAAGAAGAGGAAATTATGTAACCATAACTCAACACTTGCACGTGATCCGGAGGGAAGCAGTGAAAGTATTTCGAACTCACCTGAGAAGGGTGTGAAGGGAGAGAAGACTAGCCCAGCTAAGAATTTGGGTAGAGGTCCTTAATTTTCTCTTTGGTGAGAGTTAAAGCTTACTGTGTGTCATTTTATTTATCTAATTTAGTGTTCTTTTTTTGGGTCTGTGTGCAGCAAAAGTTGTATCATCCTCAGTTGTAGGCCATCAAACATCCCTCAAGTCAAGGGATTCTCATGGTAATGTAAAAGCGAATCCCCACTATGAGAAAATTGCCTTTACATCATCTCTCTGCTAGGAGTAATGTAGCTAAATTTTCTTAATCGGTGGCAATATCGTTGCCAGAGTTTCTCACATGCACTGCTTTCTTTTTTCAGTGAAGTTCAGCATTAAGTCTTTCAAGGTACCAGAGCTTTATATTGACATCCCAGAAAATGCTACTGTTGGGTCGTTGAAGGTAGGCAATTTCCTTGTTATCTGTTGTATATATCATGTATGGATGTCAAGCAGATGCTTAAAATGCAATCTGAAGGACCCAAGTATGCTGGGTTTCTGTGAAGTGGTCTTTTTTTTCATTTTACTAGGTAATCTGATTGGATTATCTTAGGCTATATGAAGTCTTTTTAAAATGCATCCTTAGCATTATGTTGCTGTTTTGTTTTACTTTTTTTAAAGGGGACTGTTATGGAGGCTGTGACTGCTATACTTCAAGGTGGATTACGTGTAGGAGTAGTTGTTCATGGAAAAAATGCTAAAGATGATAACAAAACTCTGCTACAAATGGGTATTTCTCATAATGACGACCTGGGTACTTTGAGTTTTACATTGGAGGCTGGTTCTAGGATAGCTTCTCAACCTCCAAACCGAAAAGAAGTCCCAATTTTGCTGCCATGCAAGACATACCATCAATTTCCCAGGTAATGTTAGTTTGCAATGAATACTTATGCCTGAGAGTGAGTCATGTTGTTTCAGCATTCTCGTACAACTAGAATGCGTAGAAAGTAAAGGTGCCATTTGTCTTTGTTATTTAAAAATGTGGTACAAGTGGGAAGGCCTTATCTAGTAGGCTGGTATTGTGGTATCTCCTTTCCGTTTAGTTCATTTTTTACTTTTTTGCTGACTAACGGTACACCACTTACCTTGCGGTAGTGTGTACATGTGAACATGAATGGAGCGTTCCTCTGTTAGGTGGCTCAAAAGGTTTATTTTCTGTTGGTCATAATCCTTAGGATTTATATCTTTTAAGACTCTGTCAGATTTCTTCCTACTATCACAATTTGTTTTTATTGACAGTGTGGAGTAGGTATTATGTAATGATGTTGTGGTTGCGGATTCGAAAGAGATCATAGTTTCTGTATTTTTGCCGGTGTTCTATGCAAAACTATCAACAACTCAGTATCTTATATAAAGTTTCTTTACATATTCAGGTCAGCAGCCATGGAATCGGAGGTCTTAAATGCTTCATTTGATCCTTCTCCAGCAACTAATGTGGACAACCATGAATTAGTCCCTTCCACTCATGAAGTAATAAAAGATGGAACAGCACCAGATTCCAGAGCCTTGGTTGCCGTACCAGCAGTGAGTGATGAAGCACTTGCTGTGGTTCCCGTGAACCAGAAAACTAGGAGATGTGAGCTTGTACAGCGTAGAACTAGGAGACCTTTCTCAGTGTCAGAAGTAGAAGCACTGGTTGAAGCAGTTGAGAAACTTGGAACTGGAAGGTGTGCAAATATTCAAATTGTTATTATATGCCTATTGTTCATTCCTTTCCACCCCCATCCATGGAGCCTTTTCCAGTTTCTAATCAATATCGAATTCTTCAGGTGGCGCGATGTTAAACTGAGTGCTTTCGAGAATGCAGATCATCGAACTTATGTGGACTTGAAGGTAAGAAATTTGCATTTGCTAGTTTTATTCATTTTGAACTAGGAGAAATCATAAGGATATATAGGGTGCATGTGCCACATATAGAAATAGCAATTATCAATGGCGAAGAGAAAGGGTACGGTGTGAGATTCAGAAGTTGTTTGTGGAGCCAAGGGAGAAAACTACCAAATACAATTTGATTGGTAAAAACAACAGAGCATGTAGCACTACTGCTGGCAGCTTGGTAGAGATCCTTCAAGTTTATATGTTCATTTTCATTGCAATTTTTGTTTCAGACTTCTCATTTATATATCTGGCATATGTCTCATTAGGATGACCTGACATAGGGCCTGTAGGCGTACAACCAGATACATCTTTGCCCAATAATTTGCTGCTTTGTGAATTTCTTTTTATGCTTCTATATCCAAATATATGGTAGGAATTACTTACGGAAACACACACAAAATAAAATGTGAGTACAACTGCACAATGAATATATTTTAGGCGATTCGAAACAAATCCCATCAGAGGGGATATCACTCCTACCAAGCCAAACTAGCACCAGCCGATTGTGGGGAGAGTAATATAACCCTAAGGCAAGTGAGATAACATATTCGAGCACAACCCGCATGGCAAAGTAACAGACGGATTTCCTAGAATATAAAGCCCACCATTAGCTTTTTTATGAGTGTGCATTTCTGTATATGCAGGATAAGTGGAAAACATTGGTTCACACAGCAACCATCTCCCCCCATCAAAGAAGGGGGGAGACAGTGCCCCAAAACCTCTTGGACAGGGTCTTGTCCGCCCACGGTTATTGGTCTCACCATCAACACAAGCTACAAGGCAAGCATCTGATTAACCTCTTATGATCTCCCACGCTCAGGCGGGAAGGGTATGAAATAGGGACTTACTGTAATTTTTACAGTGTAAAAAAGCCTTAACAGGAAACTTGAAATGGAAGTGTAAAAAGGTAATTAGCTAATGGTCTCATGTGATGTTTTTTATCACACCAATTCATTGCCAGGCCTTCCCCTGTGGTGGGCCTGCATGCACTTTACGGAATAAACAGTGTCCACTTCGGTGACTCCCGATTTAATTCTGTTTTTTTTTTTGTCTTTTTCAAATATTGTTTAAATTCAAAGAACAAAAATGTATGGAAAAGTTTTGTGGCAATTTTGAATTTGATTGTTTTGTTCATAAATGACTTCTTATCTTTCGATGATGGGAATTTTCCTTGTGGATTATTTGGCCTCTCTTAATTTGTTGTTGTCGATATCTATCTCTAGCTGTTTGCTTATAGATATTGTTATATCAATATGGATGGTTCATGTGATCCAATGATTGCAGAAGTTATATTTTTCTTAGGTTGTGTTTGGAAGGAAAAACATGAGAAAAGAAACCAAAGTGTTCTATTATCTTTATTTTGTGACAACCAAGGAAAACAAAATTGAAACTATTTTTTTTCCTCCTTTTTTGGCATGGTAACAAAAAGGATAAGAAAGTGTTTATTTGTATAATAATCCTTTGGTTAGTCACCCTTAAAAAAGAGTATGTGCTCGAAGACGAAAAAGCAAAAGAAGGCAGCCGCGAGGTTTGAAATTCAGACAAACATTCTGGAAACTTTATTTTTTTAACGGAGGAATAGCTTTATAGTTAGACCACTAAATGGACCCAATTATGCAACCCAAACCTCCGGATGAGCTAGCGCGGCCACACCAGTCACAGCCCTTCACTTCCATTCAAGGTACTCACTCGGTGGGAAATCGAACTCCAGACCTTGAGAAGTATTCTCCAAGTCTATGCTCGCCCAAACCACTGGGGCAACCCCTAGGCGTGTAACATTCTTGAAAGTTGAAACTTTGACAGGAACCTGCTCGAACTATTAGGGCAACCCGTGGGCGTGTAACATTCTTGAAAGTTGAAACTTTGACAGGAACCTGATCGAACCACTGGGGCAACCCCTGGGTATAACATTCTTGAAACTTTGACAGGAGTATTAAGCAAATCAGCGGTTGCTCAAGTTGCTTGTGGCTGCTTATGTACTCAACGTGACATCTACAAAAGCAAAACTGTCAACTGAAAAATGAAGAAGCTGCTTTATGGACAGTGGGCTGCAAAATTATTGTGCATGATACGAGAAGTTTGAAGAATTTTTGTGAATGGCGTGAAAAGCTTGATGAGAGAAACAGAGAGAGATCGATTACGAATCTTTTTTATGTCGCAAGCTAGCCAGTTAACTCACGCGCACGTTGACTAATTCTCGAGGAATCAATCAGCAACCGCTCATCCATTACCGGAGCCCATTTACAGTCGGAGCAAAGTGCAAGTTGACATGAGACTTCAGGAAGAACTGAATTAGCGAGGCCCCCTAAATCTCAGGCCTTCACTACCCGACCAACTCGTTTGGGGGGGGGGGGTTGTGGGTTTACGATCATGTGAATTAACTACTATGCTTTTCACTACTTTCAATGTGGAAAGAATATAGCAAGAATTACAACTGCATGGCCTTCCTATGTCCGTAATTGATATATACTATGTTCTTTAGGCCAATTGTGTAAGTTTCTCCTTAGTGTCATGTATAAATTTTGAGAATATTTACACCACCGGTGTAAACATTTATTTCATTCAAATCAATTACATCGTGCTACGTTGCAAAACAGTGAACCCAATCAATAGAACATGGCGACGTAACACAATATATTTGATTTGGAGGAAACAAATATTTACACCAACAGTGTAAATAATTTAATCTCATAAATTTTATTAAAGCCCCCACTCCATACAGCAAAGTTATTCGTTCGAGTAACAAAGAAGCAATCTCAAGTAGGAGTATTCGATTAAATACAAAAATAAAAAAATAAAAGTATAAAAGCATTCGAAAAAGATCAGATGATCAGAATACTACTTTTCCCTTTTTTGGGATCCACAGGTACAAATGGAGACATCAGAATGAGGTCCCTCCTATCCTAGCCAGGAGGAGAAATTATTCACAGTGATCTTCCCCACGTTGTGCGCTTAACTAATTGCGAGTTGTCATTTATACTGACTTTGTGGATCGGTCTTCTCTCCCACGAGATAAACACAACACATGTACGTTGGGCACATCATGTAACCGTATTTTCGAAAGACTTACCTAATTTCTCCCCTCTTAAAGATTACTGAACGGAAATCGATCCCCGGTCTTTTATTTTTTACTATACCATTTTTTGGCTGACGATCGAGAATGTTAAGGATATATATACCATGTAAGTACCATGAAATACTGTAAGTAACCCCAAATTCAAATGGAATTAAGAAATTCTGATCATGTAGGGAATAAGAAAATCCTCCGTTTATATATTCCCTTCATAAGAGTTATTAACCCTAACGGCCTATTTGGTAGCAAGATAAATTTTTTGGGGTATGGTAATATAGTATCAAGAGAGAATTATCATAGAGGTCTGCTTAGTTAGTAAAATGATTTGTATGGACGTTTTTAGGAAGGAGATATTGTTCGACATGGATAGACTAGTAATTGTTCGTGCCTTTATGCTTTTTAAATATAGTCTAAATGAAGAATCAAACCCCACTTTTTTGAAGTTTTTTTTGGATTAACGGTTATTTTTATCGCCATCTCACATGAGGTGAGTCCCGAATATGCGTATGGTCTCACTTCATGCGAGAAGAGCATTACAAATAACCGTGAATCCGGAAATTTTTCCTTCTCGATCCCAACAAAATCTATTTCTTGAAAATTTTCATTTTAAGAATAAGCTTCAACAATGGTCCATCTAACTAAGTTCATAAAATAGTCTAACATATCAAATATTACAAAAATCTACGTCATTCAAGTTGCATTCAAGGATAGCATCAAATATATTAAGAATGTATAATCATACGGGATTTCAACTCAAATTCAATTTTCTGAACGTCCACTCACTCAAAAGTGATACCCATATTACACTTGTTTTTTGAACTGACCTAGAAAAATAGAAAAGCAAAATAATTCCGAGGTTACATATAACCAAGGAGTAGAGTTTGAAACTCTGTTTACCCAAAAGGCTCCAACAAAAAACCTATAATCTTTAATCCCAGATCATGAAACTCTAGATCATCTAAACCAACAACTCAAGTTGTATTGAACAACAATTTTGTTTTCTTACCAAGTAGTTAAAAAGAAAAACAATCTGCTGCAAATAATTACTATTAGTCGCGAAGAATTACTCCTGAACGCTAAAAATTACTAAGAATTACTCTTGGCCGCAAGCCGCAAAGAATTACTTCTGGCCACGAAGAATTACTTTTGGCCGCTAATAATTACTCTTGGCCGCCAAGAATGACTTATATATGGTCTCACAATTCTTTGCGGCCAAAAGTAATTCTTTGTTGCCAAAAGTAGTTCTTCGCAGCCTAGAGTAATTCTTTGTGAATTTCTAATCTTTGAGATAGAGTGTTTTTTTTTTTGTGCTCCGAAAACGCTTCCCTCTATATATATATATATATTCTTCAAATTAGCACATAATTTGAAAAGTTTTGGTATTTGCCATATCCACTATCCAGGGTGACCAATTACTTATCTTTAATTTTTTTTTTCCCCCTATAACCCAACATGCATGCCGCAAAGGATATTTATACACAAGTGGTACTGTGGTAGTGTAGGGCTGGGAACAAAGAAAGTTGTAGTAGTAAAAAGATATGATTCCACAATTGCTTGCTTGAGAATTTCTTTGATCAACGGTTGCGTAAAGCTCTTGGTTTATTAACTTAACCAACTGGAACTAGTTCAGTTGGTTAAGACTCTTACATCTCTCTGCGATGTCAGGGGTTTGAATCACCCCACCTGTGTGTTGGTATTCTTTCCTTTGAGAACTTTTATTTTCTTTTCTCGTTTCTAACCTTATAATGAACTTATTTTTTGCATCGGTTGAGTTGTTTGGCTAGTCTCCCGAATTTGTACTCTATACTTTCTTTCCTTCTTTCTACTTTATAATAGGCTTATTTCTTGCATTGGTTGAGTTGTTTGGCTAGTCTCCTGGATTTGTACTTTGTACTTCATTATTTCCTTGTTTCTACTTTATAATAGGCTTATTTCTTGCATTGATGAGTTGTTTGGCTAGTCTCCCGAATTTGTACTTTGTACTTCATTCTTTCCTTGTTTCTACCTTATAATAGACTTATTTTTTGCATTGGTTGAATTGTTTGGCAAGTGTCCCGAATTAATTGTACTTTGTATTTCATATATGATGTAAATAATCTCTTCTATTGATTGACCAAAAAAAAAAAAGCAAATAACTTTACGAACTTCAAAAATATATTTAAGATTGGCTTGTTTACTAGGCGAGTCAATCTCAAATAAGTTTGAGTGAAGCTACAGTTCCCGACGGGGAGTTCCCGACCAAAATCCCGACCGCCCGCAGGGCCCACTCCGGCCACCGGACGGCCGACCCGAGCCGTCCAAAAATTCTAAAAAAAAAAACCGAGGAGCCGTCCAACATGTGTAGGTGGCTGATTCAAACACTCCATTTTTTGTTTGTATATACACACAAAAAATGGAGTGTTTGGATCAGCCACCTGCACACGTCGGATGCCGTTAATTCCCGCGTGAGCCCACTCGGTTTTTTTTTTTAGAATTTTTGGACGGCTCGGATCGGCTGTCCGGTGGCCGGAGTGGGCCCTACGGACGGTCGGGATTTTGGTCGGGAAACCCCTGTCGGGATCCTCAGACTTTCTGAATAAGTTTTGACTGAGCCAATGATGAGACTCTTGAACAATCTGAGTAGTAGACTGTTAAAAGTTGGTTTGAAAGTTTAACGGGCTTCAAAAAAAAATGTTCAAGCATGATTTGCTTATGTAGCAAAAGCAAACCGATCTCAAATGAGATTCTAATTAACAAACAAATTGAAGAAATAAATAAATAAATAATAATTCAAATCTTATATATCTTCTTAATTATGATGTAAATAATCTTCTTAATTATGTAAGCCTTTTTAATTTAATAATTTCAATCCAAATCTTATATATCTTCTTGTCGTAACTGATTGACGAAAAACTAAACATTAACAATACCACCTATATAATCAATGTAGGATAAACTTAATCTTTTATATTTTAGACTTAGGAAATGAACAACCCTGATCATGGTTATGGATTCCGGGTGAGGGGCAATGGGCCAAAATTGACCGATCACGAAAATTTGACGAGAGAGCTCAAGCCTCTAACCTACCTAAGTTTTTCTTCGCTTTGTTTATAGATTGACCGATCACGAAAATTTGACGAGAGAGCTCAAGCCCCTAACCTTGCCACCGTCACAAATATGGATCAGCAAAATCTCCATTCGGTTTAGTAATTTTAGTATATAGGGGTAATTTGATCATTTTAGTATATAGGGGCATTATGGTAATTTTAGTATGTAAGCGTAATTTGGTCATTTAAATGTACAATGGTGATATGGTCATTTCAGTGTATATAGGTATTTTAGTCATTTTTAATTTTAATTGAGTTAGTGGACGGTTTGGGTTTGATTTTAAATAAATGGGTTAGATTTGATATGGGTAATTAAACTCCTAACTAATTGGGTCTAAATGTGTCAATAACCCATTAAAAACCCAATCTATTTATAACTTACCTAATTTAGCCCAAACCCGTCCATTTGCTCCTACCGTTACCTGGTTCTTTTGGCATTAAATCCTGCATCGGAACATTAGTCCGTACGTAATACTAGTAATAATTAATAACTGGATTGCGATAACATTTGCAGCATGCTTTAGTAGTGATGAAATTAATTAATTGATTGCTAGTACCAGTAATAATAATAATAGTATAAAGTTTGAGTGAGTTGTAACCTACGCACAAAAAAAGTTAATCCTTTGAATCTCTGAATACAGTAATTAACAAACCGTAATCATCAATTAGCAAGAAGATCACTACTCTCCTCTATTAGTTTCAAAGGAGTACAGTACTTTAAATACTCCTACAAGTTAAAGTTGTTTATCAGTTACAATATACTATATTATTAATTCCCATGAATCTCTCTTAATTATATAGTAATGCTGTAATCAATTTCTAATTTGATGAATCTGATCTTGATAACCCAATAGCAAGAAACTACTCCATCTCCTTTGTTTCACGCACATATATACTTTAATTAATTACAAGTTAAAATTGTACATTATCGGTTACTGTAATCCTTGAATGAATCATACGTAATCAATTCCAATTTGATGAATCTCACTTGCTAAACCAATAGCAAGAAGAATACTCGTTTACTGTAGTACTTCTTCTTCCATCATCGTGTGTCGAATTTAATCTCAAAGGTAATTGTATCAACTCGAGTTCTATGAATTTATTATTGACGCGGCCGTAAGAGGAGTACTTTTTCCGGGATTTCCATCGTTTCACATATATAGTACTATTAATCAGACATTAAAAACTATTGGAGTATCATTTTTTTTTTATGATGGGTGAAAAAAAAAATTATTAGCTCTGTGATGTCTGCGAGTGCTATTTTCTAAATCCAGTCAAGTGATGACTAAAATTTCAAATTGTTAGGGTCAAAAAGCTAAATTCCAAGTCAGACATATTTGGTCATTTGAACGTACGGCTAACGCACGGCGCAATACGTGGACCGATAAATGCGGACGATGTTCCCCCTGGCCCACCTCACTTTTTCTGGACTTGGGGGCTGCTGTCCCTTGCGTGCTGTCCCGGCAGAGGGGCCCCCCTCCAGTCTTGGTCCAATGATCGGAAACGTTCACTTCGTAGAGCTCATCGAATTAAACAAGTATGCAAAAAATCAATTTGATTGGATTTCTTTTAAGTGCCTGATCAAAACACATATAAGTTGCAAATAATGGGTCATAGTAGATTTGATTTGATCCAATGTTTCGGATTCATTTTTTTCAAGACAAAAATGTTTTGATTAGGCACTTAATGATATCCGATCGAGCTGATTTTTTTATAAATTTGTTCAACTCGATGAGCTCTACGAAGTGAACGTTTTCGATCGTTGAAATGAGACCAAAGCGGGATCCCCTGAGTTGGGACAGCACGCTGCTGTCCCTTTTCAAAGGACCCCGCGCACGGCCCCCCCCCCCCTCCCTCTTTTTCTACCTTTTTTTCCTAGTTTATCTTCTCCTCCTCCTTCTTCTTCTTTAATGTATAACCGAGGAATAGTCTTACAATCGAGTCACAATTGGACTCGATTGCGCAACCCAAACCTTAAGAGGAACTAGCGCAACCATACTAGTCACGGCTCCCCACTTATCAGTGGGGAATCGAACCCCTGACCAAGAAGAGTACTCCCAGAGTCAGACATTTGCCCTTACCATCAATATTGGCAAGTAATTCGTTTTCCCGAATTTTTTTTTTGGGTTTTGATTTTGGCGCTCCATTTTTAATTTGGACGCAAGCGCTCCATTTTTAACGTGAAATTACTCAATTTCCTTTTTACAGAGAGGGGGGGACCCAACCCCACAGGCCACATCTCATGCATGGAGGAAAAGAGTCTGTCCCAGGTATACTGGTGCCCCACTTCACCTTTTTTCGTTCGAGAAGTTGTAAGACTGAGATAGGCGTAGTTAATTAACAGAACTGTTCGAGCTCGGCCCATTTTTAATTGTTCAACATCGTTTCGTTCGATACTGACATTAGTTGTGAACAACCTAGTAGTAGGTTGATAATATCACGCGGTCTAAAAATACTACTCAGTCAGGCTCGATTCATTTTTGGCTCGTCAAAAGCTTGTTTAAAACCGATTTGACTAACAAATTAAAACAAATCGATTCCAAATTAAATTTTTAAATCAAGCTTGAATAATTTAATGTCAGGCTTATTCATCTCTTATTAGCCCAATCCAGAGAGAGAGAGAGAGGGGATCACGTTAGTCATGGTCTTAGGGTCACCGTTCACATGCAATTCGTAAGGAAGGGTTTTAAGAAGTCGAAGAATCCAAACACGACTTTAAGACACTTGGGAGTAAACTTTTTAAAAAGTTTTACAAGCTTCATTGGACGTATGTCGTAGTTCTACATATTGGCAACTAAAGAATAAAAAGGACCGATAAGCTGGCCAGCTGGTTTGATTCTTGACTCCTAATTCACCAAAGTCTTGAGTTTGAGGGTCCCTTATCATCTTCTCTTGGGTCCTTAGAGGCAAATGATTGTCGAGGGCTGAGATGCCAACCTAGTTGGAATGTCAGATTTTTTTCGTCGTGATGCCATTTTCTTTGGTTCCATTTAATCATTGTAACTTGTTTCAATGATTAATAAATTTCCTTTTTGCCGATTAAAAAAAAAAGTCTCAAGTTTAGACTTTGTGTCTGCTAACATAATAAATCGCTAACTCATATTGTATTAGTTTCTTGTCATTCTTTTTTTAAAAAACAATTAAAAAAAACCCTAAAGGATCCCAAAGGTGTTTGGGATTGGAGCTGAAGTAAGAAAACAAATCGCAAAATCGCAAAAGTTGGAGCTCCGAATGGATAATGGCCAACACTGGGCATTGCTTGGGGTTTATTTGTGATTTTACTTAATTATTATTAGGTCTTAAAAATTCCAAATTAGCGGCTGCATTGGGATTCCAAGTTGATGTGTTCGGTTAAAGTGCAAAAGAGGGAAATTCGGCCAAAAAGCACTAAAATTTCGAAAGAAATGGAAAAAAGATGAATTCAAAGATCGGTATTTCCTTGTAAGTTTTTTGAACAAATACATTGCTACTTAAAAAGGGGGGACGTGGAAATTGTAGAAAGGTGATAAAAGTTAGTCCCAAACAAGGAAAAATGAGAAAAAGGGAAAAAGGGGGAGAAATTTGGAAGGAAATTGATGAAGAAAAATCCCAATGTCGTTTCATACCACAGCTTGCAATTCAAGCAAAGCGGGCGAAATGGTTTCCATCGTTTGTTATGTCAAAAAGTCCTTACATTTCGAGTTTTGCGTAGGAAAGCAAACGAACCAAGCTGCTTGTGATTAGTAATCTAGTGTTTGTTTCGGGTGCCGTATTCCCCTGTGTTTTGTTGTCTGTTCCTCTTGAAGAACTGGAGAGAATAAATGGTAACTATGTCAATAAAAGATAGACCATTAATAAACAAACGGAAAAAAAAAATAAAAGAAAAGGAACTGGATTTGTCCAGTTGGGCATTCATTAAAAATAAAATTCCAACAGGACATTCGCTCAAAGCAAATTTCAGCAGGACTTCAACCGCAAAGTATGTAAATTATGCGAATGGAAAAGAGTCGCGAAAACATTACGTTACGGTGCTCCAGAATCACGGCATAATCACTCCAATAAATACATCATTGTTTCATGACTTTCCCCTCTCGTTCCCTCTGCCCCCATAAATAGGAGTCCCACTTTTCACCCTTCTCCACGCAGTCTCTCTCTCTCTCTCTCTCTCTCTCGCAATGGCTACTATAGGAGTCGCCTGCATTTTTGCTCTGTTTTCGGTTGCGACACTCGTTAACGCCCGCATTCCGGGTGTTTACAGCGGCGAGGGGTGGCAGAGCGCTCATGCTACTTTTTACGGCGGCAGTGATGCCTCAGGAACTATGGGTAAATCTATTTCCCCTTCTTTATCAGTCACACAATTTCCCCTGTTTCAGTTTCTCTTAACCATCCTTACAATTAATATAGTCCCTTCAAGAGTCTTATCAAACTATTTCCCCCATTTTTTCAACATTTTTCCCCGCATTATCCCGGGGTGGTTTTGTGGGTATCTAATTCTTCTAAAAAAATTTCGATATTCAAAACACGTAGGCTATTCAAAACACGTAGGCTCATCTACACCGAACAGCTCTATGAGCCTACACCGAACAGCTCTAAACACAGTTGCGTCGAAAACCTTATTTCTAGACTTTTTGTTTGGGCTGCACTTCATTGCTTTAGTGCAGACCACACTATAGCATCCCCGTATCCTTGTTTTGGGGGACAGTTTAAAAAATTGGGAAATTTTTTTCTTTCTATGTGGAGGAACTACTTTCCCCTGTTTTTATCTCTATTACTTAGTTTTCCTCATTTTCTTTCTATACCCAGAATTCCTTCCCCATTTTTATCCGTCACTGCATTTTAACCATTTTTCTTTCCATATCCAAATTACTCCTTCACATTTCTTGTTTTGCATGTGCATCAAAGAATCTGTGTCAGAACATCTGTGTCTGTAGCACTATTCGGATAAAAGACTACTAACGAGAACAGACGCTCTTTTTACCATTACCCAAACCTGAACTCACAAGTAAGACTTTGCTTAATTAATCGGAGAACACACAAAAGAAATCATGGGAAAATCAAAAAGTTTGATTAGATTTTCCAAATTTTCAAAAAAAATATTATTGCCAAGCACCTAAAAAGTTAGGTAAAATGACATTCTTCATTCTTATTTTCCTTAACAAAACATAATTTAAAATTTTTTTTTATTCGCCGAGCAAAAAATTTTTAATTTTTTTTATTCTCATATCTGATTTCTGATTGATCATTTTCCCTCTCTCTCTCTCTCTCTCGTAAAGGGGGTGCATGTGGATACGGAAACCTGTACAGCCAAGGCTACGGCGTGAACACGGCGGCTCTGAGCACGGCTCTCTTCAACAACGGCTTGAGCTGCGGCGCTTGCTTTGAGATCAAGTGCGCCAACGAACCGCAGTGGTGCCATGCGGGCAGCCCGTCCATATTCGTAACCGCAACCAACTTCTGCCCGCCCAACTACGCCCAGCCCAGCGACAACGGCGGGTGGTGCAACCCGCCCCGGCCCCACTTCGACCTTGCCATGCCCATGTTCCTTAAGATCGCCGAGTACCGCGCTGGCATCGTCCCTGTTTCTTACCGCCGGTGCGTCACCCCTCTCTCTCTCTCTCTCTCTGCCTTTTTTCATTTGTTGTCCTTCGCATTTGTTCTGCATATATGTCTTGCTTCAATTATTTGAGTGCTCCTAGGCAACGTAACGTGATACTCGGATATTGTACATTCACGTTGAATTCATGACAAAATATATGATTTTTACAAGAAGCAGGGGCGGTTGGAATCCCAGGTTTATTTGTTTCTTACAGTCAAGACTTTTTATTCAATCCCCTTCGGTTCAAGTTCTGGACTCGTTGAGTTGACGAGACAGTCCAATTCTAAAGCACTTATTGGAATAATCAATTGCTTGAATTTGCTCAACAGTGTTGAACAAATTTGAACAATTACATACAACAACAAATTATCCATATTTGAATTGAATCCGGTAAAAATTTAAGTACCGGAGAGAATTTCGTGAAAAATGAGCAGTTTCATAGAACCACTCAATAATTATTCGTCTAAGTTTTGTTGTGAATCTTTGACGTTCTGAGTTTGTTTTTTTTGTATTGTAGGAAGAAAATATTCTTTTAAGCTGTCGGAGAATTTTTTGTTATTGGTAGAATGTTTAAATTTAATTCTTTAATTTTATGATCTTTTAGTCTAGATTGACTTCAAAAATACTCCAAAAAAACCCGGAAGAAACAGATTTTATTTTATTCTTTTTCTTTTTGGGTCGTGAAAAATGTGATGGTTTTATGGCCGTCGACGTAAATGAAGTCAGTCAAAAGGAGTGTTGATTCAGTTGAACAACACAGTAACGGCTATGAACTCAATCAATGGCTATAAATGTGTCTAATTACGTGCTTACATAACTAACTTTTAATGAGTGTGCATGTACTTTTGCAACGTGGCGAACGTTGTTCTACGTATATTGAGTGAGGTTCACGTGTATCGAACGATTCTAAACTTGTCATACTATTGTTAAAATGAGTCCTATTACTACACGTCACACATCTCTAAGTAGATAAATTTTGTAAAAGTTGTTAGCTTGTGTTGTAGTCTCGGCTTTTTATGGACCCTTTCTAGGCCCACAATAATGATATAAATTGTTCATTTTTTAGAGCTCGCCAAAAACATTGACCACGTTGATTGGATACCATTATTTGATATGATTTCAAAATGCATTAAGCTTGCAAAAAAAAAAAAAATGCAATCCAGTGTTACACACTTTTATTTTGCAAGCTTAATTCATTTAAAAATCATATCAACCGGTATCCGATCAAAGTGATTTTCAATGCAGTCGATTTTCTCAACTAACTTTAAAAGTAAACAATTTCGATCATGGGCCTCGAAAGGCCCACAAATGGCAAAGACTGGATGGTATGAAAGCTAACTCAAATTTGAGAATGGAAATCACAGTGGTAAAAATATTTGGATGGCAGGATTCCGTGCCGAAAGCAAGGAGGGATCAGATTCACGATCAACGGCTTCAGCTACTTCAACCTGATTCTGATCACCAACGTCGCGGGCGCAGGGGATATCGTGAAGGCCAGCGTCAAAGGGTCCAAAACCGAATGGATGAGCCTGAGCCGAAACTGGGGCCAGAACTGGCAATCCAACGCCGTTTTAGTGGGCCAGTCGCTCTCCTTCCGGGTCACAGGCAGTGACCGTAGAACTTCCACTTCTTGGAACGTGGTGCCTTCCCATTGGCAGTTCGGCCAAACTTTTTCTGGAAAAAATTTCAGAGTCTGATCATAGGGGAAACAAATTTTCTTTTACGTTTTTCCAATTTGCCTTTTTTTTTTTTGTCTCCCTCGAAAGAGAGAATTCGTGGGTTGTGTCTGACTAGTGAGCCTTCACTTTTTTCCTTTCTACTTTTTTTTTTCCTTTCTACTTTTTTTTTTCCTTGTTTTAGTACGGAGAGTAGTAAGAGCTGAAGCGGTTGCAATAATGTAGCCCGCAGCTCGTTTGCTGTAGTATTCATGGATGATAAACCGATGACTATATATGAATATATAGTTCTTTGGGAAGTAATTTACACTCATGAAAATCAATTACCTTTTCTTTGATCATCATCAATATTTATAGACATGAATTTTCACTTCTTATATGGTTATTAATTTGTAGGCTTTTTCTTATCAGCTGATATGAGTATGATTAGGATTAGGATTTGTTTGGGATTTGGGGAAGAGTACGTAATACTTACTACATTGGACAAGAAAGGTAGTGAGACCAATTAAAGAAAAAAAAAAAAAGTACTAGTATTTGTCTTTTTGACAAGAAAAGAAATGGAAAGAGAGATGAAGAACAATATCATATGTTTGTTTTGGAAGAGGAAAGATTACAAATAGAAACCAAAAAAAAAAATTGTTCATACCAAAAAAGTGTTTCGCTTCTATGCTTGCCTATCCATCATTAAAGACTACAGGTAAGAGCCATTAAGAAATCTAGACCATTGGTTTGCCGAAATAGTGGCCGGCAAGAGTCTTGAAGAAATCAGAGTAGGCGGGTACTTTACTTAAAAGAAGTAAATATCTCTGCTTGAAAGTAGAAACAATTTTCCCCACCATTTCATTACACAGCACAGACAAGCATGGTTGACAGATAATACTACCATGATTGCACCGCCGCTTGTGATATAATTGTGCTGCTAAACAGCCATAACAACTATAATGAGATTCATGTTCCATCAAACAAAGTAATACTCCAGTTTCCAAGTGACTTCCATCAACGTACTCCTATGTTTTTGAAGGAATTTCTGGTAAAAAGATGAACATATTTGCAAGAGATTGCGAAACTACCTACATGAGTAACCGCTTCCGAAGCAAAACCACGAGTGAGTTGGTGATGAAAGTAGTGATGATCTTGCCTCACTCTTGTACATCGTTACGATAACTCAATTCACAAACCAGAAGTTAAAGGTACAAGACGGACCATGGGGCTCGCCTGCTCTGAAACTGGTGGGTTCTTACTTATGACTTCTCCAACCAGCAAAACAAAGCAGAAAAGTTAGAACAAAATAAAGCTTAACGCAATATAAAACTTGAGTTATTACCTTCAGCACCTGCATAACACGAAAATTTTCGTTATTACTTTGATGAGTCCTATGTTACATCGATTTAGGTAACATACGGTTAAGGGTATGTTTCTAGTAGACAGACTCGTCTAATTCATTGTCAAGGTTGCTACGACACTGCATAATTATTTCTTCAACATCTTTCTTTTATTTTGCGAGGTAAATTGAGCTCACATGGAGTCAGAGATCATTTGATGCATAATAGTTTCGCGATAGGCTTACAGTGCTAAATATGTTTTTAAGGTAAGCGTCTGAATCAAAAGTGTTGGACACATTCCACACCCTTTCGAGTGTCCGACATGGGAAATTCATACATTTCAAAGAGTCCATGAAACATAGGGGATGATATTTTAAGTGCTTGTATGGTCACAAACAGAAGTATTTTTGGTTTAGTTGACGCGATGCTTTCTTGTTGAAGGTAGCTAATGTCTCTTTTCCAATTTTAAGGCGAAAAATTAGAAATCAGTGTCTCCAATTTTAAGCCAACGGGCCTTAAACTTGTAAGAACTGTTTCTACTCCGATATACAACATACTTCTTTCACTTGTGAGATATTTTTCTAATTCAGTGAATCACTCATAACACCAGCAGTGAGGCACACAACGAGGGCCGCACAAAATTTTAACATGCATTTATACAGACTTCACAGTCTGAAAGAAAATACTTACGGATGTGGGCGCCCAGGCAATTGTTAGCCGGATTACCTCTTACGCTTATTAGACTTCCATTTCTTGATTACATAATTGATAATCTCTTTCAGACTTGCTCTTCTTCCCTCCTTTGGATTCCATATTTCAGGAACCGCATACATCCCACTGGGATTGTAGTTTTTGATTTCCAACATCGCGTTGGCTACAGCCTTGTAGACCTCATCACCACAATTATTTCTCAACTCTTTCAACTTATCATCATCTTCATCAATGATCTCCAGCATTTTTAAAAGGGTATAATCCACACTCCAAACCTCAACATACAACACAAGGAATTTGGAAACCAAAAAGCACAAACTGCGGCATCTTACATTTAGGGTGCATTAGAACTTAGAAGTAAGTGAAACATGGGCATGTTTAGCTAAAAATTAAGAGTCTTTTCCTTTCTAATTTGTTTAATTGGGAATCGAGGGAGTTAAAACTAACCCTTGATCAATTTCTTGACATGTTATATATTTTCAGCGTTAAGGGAGGTGTATAGGCTCTATTTCGGCTTTTGGGCCATTCTATTTTCATAGTACGTACTGTTGCTTGCCATATTGTATAGGCAGATTCAGACAAAATCATATACAACATACATCTTGAAGTCTACTGAATCTACTCTCATTGTTTGAATCCATGTTGATAATTGCGTTTTTGCTTCCCCAATTCGAAACTTTTCAGGTCACCGAACTGGTTTCACATACTATTCGACATTTTTAACTCAATTGAAATTGGCAATGCCATCTAGTAGGTTCGAGGCAGACAAACCTGCAGTCTCCCTTCAACTGTAATTTTCTTGAAAGGGTGCCAGTGTGGATTCCTCATTTCTTCTTCCCAAGAAGAGCATAGTTTGGTAGACATCTCATCCCAGTCGCCACTAGAGCACTTCTGCAAGCACAGTTCCTTGAAAGGTCTGCGATCAACCTCCCCCATTCTTTTAATACTTAGGCTTGTTCGGTCATTCAGCATATCTTGCAAGCCCTGCATGGTTGCATGAGAAAGCAAGGGAAAATCTTTATAATGTGTTTTACATGTAGCAAGAGAATATAGTGGTACTACAGAGCAAGGAACAAATTTTTGTTGCAAATTTTGTTAGGAGACTGAAACATAACTATGGTGGAACTGTGGAACCCAAAATTTTGGCATTTTACCAGCACCAACAAAATGCACCTGTACATAATGAAATTCTACAAAACGTATGGAGAAATTGAGTTGTTTCGACTCATTAGAAATATCCAACAATGACATTTTTATACATTCCCAAATCCTTTCAATTTTTGCTGGGTTCTAGCAATGTTCTCAAAATGTTTCTGAAACGTTTCCATTTCCTAGCTAACCAAAATAAGATTTCAATCCTTGTTGTATAGAATGGTACGCCATTTGCAATCTGTAGCATGTAAAAGACCCAAAAACGAGAGCAGATAAACATATACACTTATTGCTTCTTCACGGGCGTCTTGCAGCTCATCATTAGCTATTCGCTCCTTCCATGTCAGAGCTGTATTGAGGTTCTCCATATGCAACATTGCTTCTTCTTTTTCCTTTAATGCTTCCATTAAAGTGTGATGGTCATCGTTTTTTACCATGTTCTGATTATTCAACTGCATCATTTTCAAGCCATTTTATTAGGTTACTTCCACACAAAAAACTACCGAAAAGTTAATGACAGAAAATCCACAAGAAAGATTCCTATTACCATTTTTGTAAATGATGGTAACATGGTACTCCCTCTATTCGAAATTGTTGGTCTTTTATGGGAATTCCATCTTTTTAAGGAGACATGCGGTAAACGCATTCACACTTAAAAAGATACATTAATTTCCGACAATGCCCTTATATTTCAACTTTTGAGTGACATCAGTGTTACTGGTAATTAAATGGACTATTTTGGAAGATTGAGTATATATACATTTTTTTTTTTGACGTTTCAAAAATGACTTAACAATATGGAACATCCCAAAATAGTATAAGGGACAAGCAAGTAATAGTTACGGCATTTCCAATACAATACTTTTGAAAAGAAGGATCGTTACACAAAGACAAAAACACATATGAAAGCATGTAGGTGTTACACGAATATAAAAACACTTACGTGGATCTGTTCCCTCAAGTTCTTATTAACATTGATGCTATATGTCCTTTCTTACCACCTTAGCAGTGCCCCCTTGTCATTCTCTAGTTTCTTTTGGTTCCTCAAGGTGGAGCAAAACATTCATCAGCTGATCAATTGGTTTATTCATTCATGGCCGTACCATCTTAAATGATTCAGTCATTTTTTCTTTTAAGGCATACGCCGTTCAATACAACTGGTCATGATTTACAGCATCACTCTTTAGTCATCGAAGGAGGATACGAAACAGTAACCAAATGGTGCCCTCTATGCAATTGAAAACGTTAAAGGGTGATTTCTCCTTCCAAAAAGATTTTATTCTACTTTTGGTAACCTAATGCTATATAGATTGCATGAGCAATGAACTTACCTCGTCCTTGTCAGCAAGAATGTCTTTCTGCTTAAGGTAAACTTGGGATTTTGCCTTCTCCAATTCCTTTTTTTGTTTCAAAAGTTCTCGTCTTTGACATATCAATTCGTGTTTAA
Organism: Rhododendron kiyosumense; assembly: GCA_019656275.1. Taxonomy (NCBI): domain Eukaryota; kingdom Viridiplantae; phylum Streptophyta; class Magnoliopsida; order Ericales; family Ericaceae; genus Rhododendron; species Rhododendron kiyosumense. Next base: position 11,166 of record BPLS01000489.1, on the reverse strand, counting down.
GCTTTTCATTTTGAAGCTTCATGCATGCACTCCAATTGGTACCTCAACTTTTCATTTTCCTGCCCAATAAGCTCCGCTGTTGCTGTTCAAAACATTAATAACTAGATTACCCTGGGTCCCTTCAATCTTTGTATAATTTATTCAAAGATTCATAACTTTTTCTTGCTGTTCAAAAAAAAAAGCTCCAATGTTTTCGTGTCCAAAGAAATGTGAAAGTTAATTACAGAAGAGTTCATTTGTAACTTCTAAATGCTGTGAATACAACTTGTTTGGTAAGTCAAAGTGAAAGTCAGTTATTGAACCAGTAAGCCGCGAGTCCCTTGGCGAGTACCGAGTCAGAATCCGCTTCAAACACGACATTCTTGTCCGAGTCAAGGTAGGCTCGGACGCAGACCTGAGAAACACAACCCTTCACCTTGTTGTCGCTTGTTTTGAACTGGGTTTTGAGGGGTTCGAGGTTCTTGCACTCTGTCTCCCTCCCTCACCCAAACCACCATCTTTTCTCACCACCACCTCCGTGAAACCCCCCCAACCACATCTCCCTATTCTATTCTCTTCTCTTCTCTTTTTCTTTTTTTCCCCGTTTTTCTTTGACCAGAATTTGGGGTGATTTAAATGACGAGGATGCCTCTCATTTTGACAGATGGGGTAACGACATTAGACTTTGGGATCTGATTGGTACAAAATTAATACATTGGGGACTAAATGTCTTCAATGTTTACATCGGGAACGAAAATGAGACGAAAATAATACTTTAGGGACCAAAAAGGTTAATACGCCTACAATCCTAACTTAGTCAAGCCAGAAAGTGATGAGTGCATTAGGGACGAGTTTGGAGTGAAAACAACTACAGATTGTATTAACCATTGGAGATGGGATCATCATTTGCAATGTAGGTCAATTAAGGAGGGTGATTTTGAATGACGACGAATAATAGAAAACTATTTGAGCCGGGATGATTTTTGAATTGTATTGAGGGTGATAAAAGAGGTAGAAGAAGGCCAAGAAGAGAACTAATTACTGATTCCTGATGAATTCATTTTGAAGTAAAGCTATCGTGATCTACTAAAATTCCTAGATTGATGCTAGGATTATGATTTGCCTTTGATGGGATTACTTCGATCACACCACCAAAAAAAAAAAAAATAGGGCTGTGCAAAATCGTAAAAACTGGTCCGGACTGAACCGATCCGTATTTGGCGGTGGTGGTGGCTGAATCGTCTCGATCGTCTCTCTCCAATTGACTTTTTTTTTGCGAGGGGTATTTTTGTCAACAAAATAGTGAAGAGGACCTACTGGGCTATGGGCTCTTTGGGCAAGACTTAGTGGACTATTATTCACCCAAAGAGGACCGGTAAGGAAGTTCCTCTTCATTTTTTGGATGGGTCGGTCATTAGCTCATTCCTCTCGAAGTCAAAAGTCTAGTAAGGTTCGGACCGAGCAATCAGGCCAGAATTTAAAGTTGGTACAAGAAGCCCAAACATTGGTCAACCCATTTGGTTATGTATTTTTCTCTTGATAATTGAATTGATGATATTTGGGCCATCAAAACGGCATGCACGCATAGGGGTGGCTGTCGGTTCCCCACGTATATTTTTCGTATTAATGAAAGTACCATCTAAAGGTTGATAAAAAAAAAGGGGCATGCACGCATTGGGGTTTGGCCGACAACATGACAAAAGAAACATCAAACAAACAAATTAAATTGTTTAAAGTTGAGTATTGTCTAGCTACAATCACCAATGTAGAAGATGTTAGTAGGAAATAAAGACGAAAGTTGTGATCAGTGTGTGCGGGAGGTCTTCTCTTGCAGGTTATGAAGGTGGCGGTAGCTAATCTGTGGTGGCGCCTGCGGTGGAGTTTGTGGAGGTGGCAGTTCTATAGTAGCCGTTGGTCTGTGGTGGCGTCTTGGGTCTAGCGGCGGCTAGGGTTTGTAGAGTAAGGTTTGGTTTTCTTAGGTTTTTTGGGCTTGGGCTTGGCCCACATGATGTTTGAGCTTGGCCCATTAAGTGTACGTCTAGGATTCAGGCTTGGCCTATTTGGTATTTGGGTTTAGACCCTACGGTGTTTCATTCAATATTCTATTGGATATTGATGTACCATATCGAGTTCAATAAAATTTAGGGAGCTTTGGCCAGAAGGACATACTATAGGGTTTAATGATGTAATTAGGACATCAAAATTTTTCAACGAGCCTCGAGGAAATTTTTCCCCCGCCTTCCAAAGCTATCCCCCAACCAACTAAACATGGAGGGGCGCAATCCTCAAAGCAAGTGCATCAGTCTTGGCATATGGGGTATATTAGGTAAAATAGAGAAGGAAACCCACAAAATCAAGCTGCACCAGAATAGCAAAAAGCCAAGGTAAAATAGCTTTTACGGAACACTGTTCATCTGCATTCCTTTGAACAATTGTTTCTCTCACCTCCTCCCCCTCTCTCTCTCTCTCTCAAATTAGATAATGGGATATTTTGTAATAGTTTATAAGAAAAGAGAGGATAATAGAGAGGATTGGTGTAAGATTGAGAGAGATTTGAATAAGTAAATGAAAAAAGTAGACTATTGGGTAACTAAAATACATATTTGTTGGTGTCCATGCTCTAAAGTGGTTTTGTAAAGCCCCTCGTGAAAACGACAACTATGGTCACCAGTAGAGGTGGCAAATTAGACTCAAACCCACTAATCAACCCAAACCCACCCACTAATATATAGACCAACCCAATCAATTTATTAGCTGGGTTAGAATAGATCCAAACTCATCTAATCCATTTAATCCTAAAAAATAAAAAGCTAAACAAATAGTTACGAAAAATAAAAAATTCAGAAAAAAATTATGGACAAAAAAGTTCACAAGAATGCAACCTAAGTTGGCACTAAGAGTGGGTTTTTGTAGACTTATTTTTTTCTTCGTTTTGTCTGCTTTGTTCATTTTTTTTTAATTTTAGTTAGATTTTGTTATATTTTTTGGATCAATCATTCGTCTCGATGAAAGAAATTAAAAAAGTAAAAAACTTATGACAAAAGCAAAAAAAAAAAAAAAAAAAAACTAAAGACAAAAAAGTATCAAATAACTGCATTTTTTTTTGTCTAACCACACCAAAGATAGCTTCAACTATCTTTATCGAAACTCATACACATTTTACTTGCTTTGAGAGTCCGTCCAGCTACCCAATTTGATGAAGGTGATTAACATCAACTTAATCCAACTGAGCTTTCTAATCACGTGTAACTGATTTCCTCCTACTGTAGCACGAAAAAGAGTCGTTGGCTCATGACTTGTACGTAATTATTTTACGAGAACTTCTATGGGAACCAATGGTTTGTGCACATACGGTGCACAAACCGGTCTTGGGGCTTTGCTTCGAGGTCCACACAAATAAATCGATACGTTTGATAATTTTAAAATAATTTATCAAGTAGTCTTGAGATAAATCAGATTGATAGATTGATTGAATAAGTGTAATTGATTAATCAAACTTTTTAATTTTTCATTCAGATTTTAAGAGTATGTAATATACTAATATGAATGAAAAATTAGAATATTTGATCAAGCACTTGCACTTATCCAATTGGACTAGACCCTAGAATGAGAATCAAAGGCTAACTTACCTTCTCTCTTAGAATCCATCAGACATTTAAGGAGCCTCAATCAAGCTAATTTCATATAAGGCCACTCATATACTAGTTACTTTAAAATTACTGAAC
>BPLS01000488.1:101698-131220 GCA_019656275.1 Rhododendron kiyosumense | reverse complement strand
CACACCAACAACAGATCTAATAGCTGCAGTTAGAGCTACAACTCCAATCAAACCCAAAATTGGGTTGATTCCTACTGCCGTTATGGAGAAAAAGCCCCCTTGAGGACTTCAAATACAAATTGGATGACAAGCAAATGCAAAATAACAAAAGCCCCAATTTTTAAAGGTTATCGAAGTCACCACTGTACAACACCTTTCAAAAAACTCTACTATTCCCAAACAAAAACCCTAATGTATTCATATACCATATAATATGAACATATACATCTACATTTGCGCCATTTAATAAGAAAATCTAGGATTTTTTTACATATAAAACATACCTTCCAAAGTAGGGTTTGCCACGATCTATAGCTTTTCTACAGTGTACACGATCCAATGTTCTTCGAAACTTAGGTTTTCTTCACGATCTAGGGTTAACCTTGATCTACAATGCAAGTTGAAGAGGGAGAGGAAGAGAGACAGAGGCGCCATGATCGAGTAAGGTGGAAAGAGTTTTCTGATCAAGTAAAGTGTGGCGTATGCTTGTTGCTCCATTTCATAACAAAGGGTATATTTGATATTTCGTTCATTCCGTTAACGGCATTGAGGTTTTTTTTTCCTTTTCAGTAGATAGGGGATGTGTATGGGCGTTTTTAAAGGTTAGGGGGTGTCCGTGTCCAAACCAGATAGATGAGGGGGTGTCCATTTAATTTTACCAAGGGTATATTTGATATTTCGTTCATTCCGTTAATGGCGTTGAGGTTTTTTTTCCTTTTCAGTAGATGAGGGGGTATGTATGGGCGTTTTTAAAGGTTAAGGGGTGCTTGTGTCCAAACCAGATAGATGAGGGGGTGTCCGTGTAATTTCAACAGGAAAAGACCAGGCCAATGGAAAGTGGAATTCTGGTATCACGGGGGAGTGGAATTTTGGTTTTGTAGTGATTTTGGGTATGCTGAGTAATTTATTGTGAGGGTAGTTAAGGTATTTGGGAATTGAAAGATTCAAGAAAGAAGGATACTTTTGTAACTTTACATAATGAGGACAAAAGTTGGAGTGCCATTGGATAAACTTGGAGTTCTAAAATCACCACCCTTTTCTGAACAAACAGTAGAGATATGTACGTGACCTGTTTCGCTTTCTCCCAAAATTTTCTTTTAAAAAAAGAATATATTTTCAAATTTAAAAATAATGAAAATAAAAATTATTATTTTAATTTTTTCACCGTATTAAAGATCTCAATGAGATCTATCAAACAAGATCTATATTGGTAGGAAAATTATTTGCGTAAACACATAATTTTTGACCTTGAAATTGCCTTTTTTTTTCTTAAATTTTTTTTTTTGGAAAATTGGAACGGCCTCTAAATATACTCCGTAGCAATTATTATTAAACTACAAACACTTGCACGTATATTTTACACACATACTCATATTTTTTGGTAGGATCTACATGCTGAAGATTTAGTATGTGTGGGCCTCAATGTGAATGTGAGTAAATTTGAGTGCAATTATTCTGCAAAGTGAATAGCTAGCAACAGTGAGAATTGATACGTACAAATATACGCTGCTCCTATTCGGGTCGTTTCCGAGCCCTTGTCAAGTTTGTTTTGATAATCAGAGCTATTAAAATTTTAAATCTCATCGAGAATATTAGTAACGCGGAAATTCATACTAATTGGATATCGTTTTATGTACATGTTTATCTCTAAAAAAAATTCTTATCCAATATTTTCTAAATCCGTTTTTTAGATAAACGTGTTAAAAAATTTAAATGATATGCAATTAATATGAATTTGATGTGTCTTGTGTTCTCGACAAGGTCTAGAATATCAAAGGTCTCCATCATCAAAACGAACTCATCTAGAATATCAAAGGTCTCCATCATAAAATGAACTCCAAAAAGGCCCTAAAATGACCTGAACAGGACATCCAAAAAAGGACCAGATAGGACCGGGGGTCTGATTGTGCTTCATTATGATATGGTTCATTCATACTATTGTTTACTCTATTTTGTTTGATTTGCCGAGTTTTTCGTTTTAGCAAGTGCTAATGTTTCATCTTGACATTTATTTTTATTTTTTACTCAAAAGACATTTTCACGGCAATTCTGGTATAATGCAATAACAATTGCTTGGAAAATGTTGGAGGATAGGACCTTAGTCGCATAATCATTGGCTCTCAACCCTTCTTCTGCACTCGCGCTCTCAATCTTCACTTTAACAAATTTCAATAGTTTAAGACGTTTTTTAAATATGATTTCACGTTCGCACTTCCGCTCATGCATGCACAAGCAAATTGTGTGAGTTTTAGGACAGGACTATATGCACGAGAGAATTAAGTTGAAATGAAGACCAAAACCCTCGTTGAGCTCGTTTTTTATATATAAAAATATAAAACCAAAAGGGTAAACGTCCTTAACAATCTCCCATATAAGTTATATAACTGTTTCATGGGATGGAATCCCAAAGTATACTGAAAAGGTACGTCGCTTAACAATTTACTCCGTACCAATTAATTCGGGAATGTTGCAACGCAGCAAAGCACATTTGGACCATCCAAAAGTGTTTTTACCGGGTCCAAATATGTCCTGCATCACTCTACAAGTATTGCAGCATCCCCGGGTCTAAGACAAGTATATCCATTTGTTACAAATACTAAAATTTGATTTATAGGTTGAGGATTGTGGGATCATGTATTATGTCATGGCACAACTTTTTTTATTTATTTATATAAATATATTTTTTCTATTCGTTAAACCTAATCTAGTCTATTCTAAAGGACTTGGGAAGAGATGGTGCTTACAGGAAATGAACCATGCCCATATGCATAGAAGTATAAGAGAGGCTCCAACTACACTCCACCCCACTCCACTTGCTCATAGCACATTTCATAGGTATATCTTTCCATTGTCAAGAAAATATAACGAATAGAAAATTTCTTCAGCTTTTCAGAGGTCAATTTTCCCAATAGGTCAACTCTTTGTGATTTTATTGCACAAACTAGTGCCTTTAGCATTCAGAAGATGAGCAGATTGACTGATCAAGCTGTGTTGGATGCTTTTTTTGACCAATTACATTTGAACAGGTTGCACATCAGGCCTAAGATTCAGGAAGACATTTTTAAGTTTGAACTTTGAACCACTTCTCAACATTTATTTATTTTCCAACAAAACAAAATAAATGCAATTGGTCGTGAAGACAAATGCAAAAATTATTCATTTCTATTGCAGATTTTCAGCTAAAATGAATAGAGGCACGCTCGTGTCCAAGGACCGTAAACTGATGGGCTAGAACCAGATCACCTAACCAACACAAAATTACATCAAATAGATCACAATTGCAAACAAGAGAACTCAAGAAGGATACTTTCTCCATGCCAAAAGCTGGCCTTGAGAAGTACTCACTGCTCTTCATACCAAAAGCTGGCCTTGATTTGGATACAGGACAGAACCATTGGAGGTAAAACTGAAGAGACTGGTGCCGGATCAGCAAACTTATAAGATTAAGTACCAAACGGATCACAATCGCCAACAAGCAAACTCGAACAGGAAAATTTATCTAGTACCAAAAGATGGCCTTAACAAGTATTTAATCTTCCTCATCCTTTGGTTTGGTTAAAATAGCATCTCTTTGTGGCCTGTGCTTCTTCCACTTCCTTTTGGGCAAAGACATGATCCAAGCAGGAACCTCACAGCCAGAAGCTGCCATCACATTGGCTATATTTCTCAAAAATGGTACATCGGACTCAGTATATAAAGTGATAGCCTCTCCACTTCTCCCAGCTCTGCCCGATCGGCCTATTTACAAGGTCAACCAACATTTTTTTTCAATGAGTAGCACACAGAAAAACAAGCCGGAAAAGTCGAGTAAATATAAGGAAAAAAATGGAAGTAAGAACAACAGCAATAAAAATACTACAATATTTCTTCCACTCTTTCAACATTCTCACACTGCTATTAATGCTGTGCGAAAAAGAAAATGCTTCGCTTTGGTAGTGATGAGCATTAGCAATGGTGTAATAGGCCAGGTACATTGCCCAATCATTGCAACGTTGAATTATGTTAAAAAGCCCAACTATCGTTTTGTCATAGCCAGTAAGGCAACAAAGACCAGAAGAACTCTTCAAAAAAACACAACTTTCACCAAGTCAGCGGAAAAAGGTTATAGTAACGTACCAATCCTGTGAATGTATGCTGCCGCAGAATCTGGAAAATCATAGTTAATCACGCAATTGACACCTTTGAAATCCATCCCCCGGGCAATAACATCAGTGGCAATTAAAACCCATGTTTTGCCAGCCCTGAAGTTATCGACAGCATTTTCTCGCTGCATTTAAGTAAAAGATATTAGGACAAATTCCGCTACAGTTGTAGAAGTTTTACACCCCAAAAAAAACAGGGAAAAAAAAACACACAAGGGGCTTGAATTGGAGTTTTATAAATCCATATCCCCACCCCAAACAGGAGGGGAGGAAAAGAAAGAAACAACAGGGGAAAGGGGGATCAAATGACTTGCATGGGAGCAAATTGTCAAGTTTCATATACTTCAGGAACATAAAGAAAAAGACCACAGGCCAGGTAATCAATCTAATAGGTGCCAATGACATTTGGTACCACTAATGGCAGATGTTAAATGACCGTACTACCCTCCGTCTTTTCTATCTACATCTCTAACTTGACAATAATTGATTTTTTGCATTCCCATGTTTTACTACATGAAATTTAGTTAGACAAATTATTTATTTACTCACTATTTGTTAACTTACTTAGAAAATTATTCATAAAACTAGATCACAAACTAACTCAAATTCCCTGATTTTTAAACCTAGTTCTCAAAATAAATTATGCTGTAAGCCTGTAACTATTATATCAAGACCTATATGGATAAAGAATTCCTTACATATACATAAATCATTATTGCCCAGTTGCAGTCAACCTTCACAGCCACATAAATCATAACCCTCTATTTGCTGACTCAGAACCCTAACTCATGCTTTCTCGCCATATCAACCAACTCTCCACTGCCTACGACCTTGATAGAAAGTCCAAAAATCATCGATCTTAGTCAGCATTGAGCAATTGTGGAAGAAATGGAGGCGGGGCTGGGGGAGAGTATCTTGAACTGGGAGAAGATAGGGAATTTGAAGGCGGACAGGGTGGCAGGAGTGGGTGCTGCAAAAACGAAGGTTCAGCAACACAGAAACTGGTATTTACGAATCCTTCACTGATACATGGTTCCTTAATTTAGATGGTAAATCGTTGGCACATCTCTTCCTTCACTTCAAATCCCCGTCATGCATACTTCCTTGCTGATGACTTTGACAATTCTCAGTCAGTTTATTTTGTGAATACTCATGTCTGATGTAACGAAGAACAGTGAATGAGAGGATTACAGTTCACTACGTTTAGGTGTACCACTTTTATGGGGCAAACTAACTATTTTTGTTTTGCTCAGCACTTGGAGATATGAATCTGTACAATGTGATAAATATGCCTCGTTCAAAATTCAGGTGTTGAAAGCTTGATCTAATGAAATATTGGGCAGTCTATGTGGGGTTAATATACTGTTGTGGAAATGACTGGTTGCTTCAACATTGCTTTAGGGAAGATGAAAACGTTAATGATGTCTTCATACATAAACTGATAAAAGTTCAAAATTTTCTTTTCATTCCACCTCTCATAACAGGTGGGTGTTCTACACCTTCCATCAATTTGGAAAGAAAATATAATGGTAGCACTTCTGAAACCACAAGGAGGTCATTGGTAATTTCTAAGAGTCAGGGAGGTGAAGTTCCAAAGGCTTTCATCACAGGAAGATAATCTGCATTTTGGCTGCATATATGTTTATATATACGTTATATAAAAATGTTAAGATATACAAACAAGAGCTACTAATTTAGTGTTCAGGTAACTATGAATCTATCACAATTTTGACCCTCACCGAGAATTTTAAAATTGTATTATGGCCTCCCAATGTGCCCATAAAGCATCTCCAGTGTGTCCAACTTAGAAACTATAATTAAAAGTCAGGCACATATTTGAGTGTCCTGCACGTCTCCAGAGCGCATGTCTGTGTTCGACATGGGTCGGACTCGTATAGGTGAGGCTCGCGGACAAATCCATACTTGGTGCTTAACTATCCTAATATTTTTCCCTGAGTGGAAGCCTCCCGCTCAGCTTATTGAGAGTCAGCATACTAAATGCAGGTTGTTAAACAATAAATCAAGTACTTGCTTCAGGTAAATGCCAAAAGAAAATAAAAACCCCTTAACCAGAGAGATCGGTAGAATCATCTACAGGGATCTAATATAATCTAGATAACAATGACAGTGAACCTGTATTTGGGAGAGATCGGCATGTATAACATCAGCTCTGACGTTGTCAAAAGCCAGTTCCCTGTAAAGCTCCTTAGCCCTTTCCTTGTTTTGAACAAAAACTAGCACTGGTGGATTCCAACTCTGCTAACACATATTAGTTGAAATAAGGAAATGCGAAAAAAAGGGGGAAAAAAAATGGTCATGAAGCTCAAAAAATATAAAGGATAGATGAATGTCAAACTAACTGCTGGGGGATTAGTAACAAACAAGAAAGATGCAAATTCCATCATCAACTTACATCTAAGTACTACAGCCAAAAGCAGCGATGGAAATGATACTTCATCACATTTTATTCAAAATCCTCCACTACTTGCACCAAACACAGCATGATTTGTGTTCTTCTCAACTATTTAGCTTTGGACACATTCTATTTTGAACACACTAAAAGTCCTTAGAGGACTTTTTTTTCCTGAAAAGGCCGTAAAAGGAAATTAAAGATGAGATAGATTATGTGGTGAATTTTAAATATCTGATGTATTAAGGCAAGGTTATGAATACCATTTCATAGTGGCCGGTATCGGCCGCTATGTACCAGATTGACGAGTTAACGGTACCGTGACCTACCAATACCGTCCCAGTCTCAAAACCGGACCTTACCGGTCGGTACCGGCTGATCCGGACAATACCGGCCGAGATGGGCTTACCGGGAATTTCGTCCGGAATTTTGCACACGTGTTCTGTCCGTTCATGAGAGTCTGACGCATTGGTTACAGCCTTACACTGTTACACACCTCACCCCCTCACTCATCCCCTGACACGTGCCCCACTTTAAATCTCTCTCTCTCTCTCTCTCTCTCTCTCTCTCTCTCAAAACGTGTCAATCTAAAAAATAGTTAAAATAATTGAGATAACCTAGACATGACCTGTAAACTTATGAAGTTGATTTATGGCATTTCAACATTTGAAATTGTGAAATTTAAATTGTAGATGAAATTTATTGCTAAAAATTGTGAAATTTAAACAATTATGGAACTCTAATGTCTTTGGGTAGTATAATATTGCATTAGGTATATGAAATTTTAGTGTAGAAGTATATTTCTTAAGAAAAATATATTTTTGGTGATAAATCCGAAACGGTACCCGGTAAGTGCCCTGTACCGGTACGTACCGTTCCAGAGACAAAACTGGTATCATGTCCGGTACGGTTTTCAAAACCTGGGTATAAGGATTAAGGAGGTTAACCGAAACATTCCCGACACTGGATTTCCACTACTTCCACATTAGACTTGTCAGAGCTGCGTCTTTTTCCTCTGATGCGGAAGAAACTGCCCTGTGCCAAATTTAACCTTTCTGGTTTTACCGTTTTACATTCTATTCAATAGGTCAATACCGAAGATATGAAGTCGAAACCCACTCGAGTAAGGAGTGAGACAGCAAGTTAATTCTCGAACCTCCACTTACAAAAGAGACGGAAAATGAGAGAAATAAAATAAGAGAGAATAAGGAGGAAGACATAGAGAAAGATAGAGATGATACTTCGGGAAAGAAATAATCCAGCAATACAATAAAAATAAAACATTTTTCAATAGCTTTATCAACCAGAATCTTTTACTCTATAATGTGAGGAAGTTAATTCCCCGATATTTTGACAGGGGAAAGTCCTAACAACTTATTAAATGACCAAACAAAAGAATATTCGCATGATAGTTTACAATAGTTTGATGACTCCATAAGGATTCTCTGAGGTAGTTTATTGTTGTTGTCGTTGAAATAGCATCTATTTGGAAGAATGGTCAGAGGTCAGGGTAAAAGGCAAAAGGATTCATATAACCAATCCGAACAACTTGGTTTAATAAAATCAAGATTGACATGCAAGGACACAAGTTTTGGAAGCAAGCACGTTTATTTTAGTTACTAACACCAGGTAGAATTCCCTTGTACCGGGTGACATTCTTTCTCAACTGTTTTGTAATAAATTTTACTTGCCAAATAAGTATCTACTGCATAGCAAGATCATGATAAGAAATTTAGAGGGGCGATCCCTTTCCTCACAATGAGAAGCTATTAGCCTATTAAGCTTGTGGGACATCAAGACTAACAAAAACCAAAACACCCTCCCTCCCTCCTAAGAGGACACAACCACTCCTAACCTCATATTATATCTGTTTCCATCTCGATCTCTGATTGTCTTCCAAGGATCACTGGTGACCACAAAAAGTAAAAATACCATCCTCCCAAGAATGGATGGGATGGTTATGTCTGCATCGGACAGGTAAATCCGTACATGTAATTTTAAGTACATCATTCAACTTTTCATATTCTCCACAGTTCCCATCATTGTCCATGAATGAGTTTCTGACTTTCCAACAAGATAACATGTGCAGGAGCTGCAGACTTGACTTCACATCCAGAGAGCCACTAATTGAACTTCTTATTATTGTTCTTTATAGTCTTTGTGCCTAATAAACGTGCTAATTTGTAGATATGCAAATTCAATGATCCTACATTTGCAGAAGCAGTGAGACATCAGCAGCATACCTCTGCAAAGCTTTGACGAAGAGCAAGAAGCTTCCCCTCTTCACTTCCAACAAAAATCAGTTTTTGCTTTATTGATTCAGAAGCAGCATTCCTGTTCATATGCTCAAATAAGCAGCCATACAATAACAGAAATATATACATGTATATGTATATATATTTATTGGGGCCGGTTCCCCTCACACAAAAGATGACACAAGTTTTTTGTAGGACCCATTTTGGAGTCCCACGCAAATGATTGGAGCCGTTTAATTTGTTTAAAATGTATTTTCAAGAGTTCCCGTAAAAAGTAACTCATTTGGATATATCCGCAAGTGCTTAATCAGTTCATTTAGTTGGTTCCAGTCAAATTTTACAGGATAAAATTGAATGAACTGATCAAGCCCTTGCCGATATCGGAATGAGTTGATTCTCTATGGGAAATCTCTAAAACCTATTTTAAATGAATTGAACGGCTCTGATCATTTGCGTGATACTCCGATTAGTTTTATGTCAAAATTTGTCTCAACTTTTGTGTGAGAGGAACCGGCCCCATTATATATATAAAGTACATTATTACGTTAGAGCAATTGTACTTTTTCGAGTCACCACTGTAGGGTGCCCTACAGAGGCTTCTAGCAAGAGACCATAGTTATTTATGTTATTTTATTTTTTTGCCTGTAGAATTTACATCAGCTTTGTACGAAGTCAGCCTTACTTCCTGCCAACAATAATACGAACAGCATCGTGCATTATCGTGCGTGCAAGCTCTTCAACTGAATCAGGCAAAGTAGCACTATACAATGAACGTAATATAGATGGATTTGAGCATGCTTTGACCACTGAATCAACCTGCTCCACCAAGTCAAGTTCAAATAACTTATCTGACTCATCCAGGACGAGGTATTCAACCCTGCACGAAACAAAAATCCAAGTTGGCAAGCATGGTAATACTAACTTGTTATGCTGAAAGGATTTTTAACCTTCAGGAAACTTTTAGCAACCTATTCTCTTCACTCTTCAAGTGGTATCCGATAAGTGTCAATATTTTGAGACTACGAAGCAGGACACCGCTAACAGTCTCACGTATCCATGTATGACACATGGGACACGGACATGACACTCCAGACACGTGCCAAAATTGCCTAAATACGTGTTCAATTTTTATTATATTGTTTTTACTCGGACACGATGTGAACACCCTAGAACATGTCAGGATAATATTGATATTAGGGCACTTTAAGAACCCATCAGGAGGTTAAAATGCAATTTTTAAAACTTGGACAGAGTTAAACTTTCCATAGATGTTCAGTTCAGGATAACTTAATTTGTATCCACCTAATGTTAATTTGATAGGATTAATGTTTTTGATCCTTCATATGCATAACATACATCTATACTACAAAAATATATTCTTTAATTTTTGGGTAAGTCCAAAAAAAAAAATAGATATGTGCATGTCCATGTCGTGTTGTATCCGTGTCTCGTGTCCCGTGTCCGTATTTGTGCTTCTTAGTTTCGTGAAAGTTTTCGCTTTAAGCACAACTTAAAGAGGGGGTTAATTCTAATTTCCAATCTAAGAAATGGAGAACTGGTGGGAATTTATTACGTGACTTAGTGAACCATAATTCAAAGCAGACAGGTGGAATAGGTCATCAATTCCAGCATCAAAGAACTCCATGGCCAACCAAATCTGTGTTTCAGGCTATATTTGTATCCTTCTTGTCCAAGTTTACTTTGGGAGTCATGACAGAGAAAATCATAGTACGTCATTGAAGGGATACCACCAAATGTTTGACAGCTACTCCAGTTTTAGTAAAAGGTTAAAACCAAACATAGAATCTATGATTTGTTTGGGAATTCAAAACACTGTCCAGGAACTTTTCCCTTGATTGTTGGAGAAACTAACATTCAGTTATGGGCCGTCATTGAAAAAGGATGTCGCCACATTCATCGTATCGGCATTCCTATTCGTGCATTTTAGGGGAGTTGAATCAACTAGAGATTGGATAGCCTGTCAAGTACATACCTGCTTAAATCAAGCTTTCTTTTCCGGATGGCAAACTGTAAACGGAAAGGCGTTGATATCAATATATCACAATGCAGTTTTGAAAAATCAGCACTTTTAACAAGCTGCTTCGTCATTAACTTGATATAAAATTTCTTTCCTTTAGCCAACTTCTTGCACTCTCTCGTTGTCTGAGCAGCTAGCTCTCGTGTAGGACAAAGGATCACAGCCCGGACGCCATCCTTTGAAGCATGCTGCTTACGGGGACATTTCCTTAGAGTCATTCAATGACCAACTTTCAAAATGTGGTTCAAAAAAGTTCAGTAATACCTTAAGTTTCATTAGCATAGGACAAACGAAAGCCAAGGTTTTGCCGGAACCAGTTGGAGCACAAGCGAAGCACTCCCGCCCCTTGCACAAATAAAAGATTAATTATAGAACAGCTACAGGATTTGAAAAGACACTAACAGTCCGTTGGATATTGTAGGTATTACACTATTGGGATTTTGATGATGATTTATATTTTGCAATTATAACATCACAACAAGATTCATTAGCCTCCGATTAGTTCCCAATACGAGCTTTTAAATGAAGATATATCATACGCATTGTGTTTTTATGATTTGACATGTTGTAATCAATCATGGAATGATTCGGAATCAAGGTGCACTTCAATGGAATCAATACAAACATTCTTAGCTTAACTGGATGATAGACCGGTTGACAAGCCTGTCGTCGCTGACTACCAGACGTCTACCAGGAAGAAAGCTTGACTACCGGTTATGGAAGCAAAATGACAGGTTGACCGGCCGTGCAGAAAAGCTGCGCTGACAGCTCCAACTACCACCAACAGCTCTATTTTGCATTCAATGCTCAGCACAACTATGAACTTCCACCAACGGCTAGTATTTGGATTTGATCTATAAATGGAAGGTTCAAGCACCATTTCTACAAAGTACAAACTCTAACACTTCCAAGTTCATCACATTCAAGAGCTTCCAAATCAAGTTTCTCATATTCTCCCTCTCCCACTTTCATATCTACTCATTTGAGAGTGTTGTAATATTGAGCTTTGTACTCATCCTTCAAATCTTCTTGTTAGAGTAGCGATACTCTAAATAGTCTGAGTGAGTGCTTAGGAGTTAAACACTTGGAAGCTTAGAGTCAAAATAGGAATTATTTTGTTGAAGGTTCTTTCTTAGGATTTTGGGAAAAAATCCTAGCCGCTCGCTAGCTCTTCGGGAAAGCTAGTGTTTGTAAACTATTTGAAGAATAGTGGTAGCTTGAGAAGTGTATTCGGCTATGCTTTGCCGAACCACTAAACATCTTGTGTTCGATCTCTCTTCCTTTCTCTTTACAAGCATTCAAATTTTAATAGTTTAGGCGTCGCCGAACCACTATACATCTTGTGTTGATCTCTCTTCCCTTCTCTTTACTTTACGCATTCAAATTTTAATAGTTAATCATGTTATTCATTTTCCAATATCTCTTATTGCTGCATATTATTGCTTAGTAGTTTATTTTTAATTGGCGTTATTGTTAGCAACCCTATTCAACCCCCCGGTTGCCTTTCGGGTGACATGGTCAATCTTTAATTAAGAAGAACTCCACGACTTTGATGCCAATCCTGAAGGAGATAGCGTGCATAATTGACGAAAGTATATCGTCAAACATGATAAATAAATAATGAAAAACAAGTAAAGAAGAAACTAGGATTAAATAGAAGAGCATACAGATAAAAGGACTGGAATCGCCTGCCTTTGAATTGGGGTTGGCTCTTTAAATCCTAGTTCGGCAAAATTGCGTAATAAATACCGTTTGCATCCATATCTGTATCAAGCAAAGAGACATTGTCATTTTTAGTCACGACATACTTAAAACACATTTCAAAAGTAAGAAGACAAAAATTGTAAAACATCCATATTCTTCTTCGTAGTACAGATGATAACAATCATAAAACATCAGAGGTGAAAATGAGCTGCCTCCATAAAAGAGTAATAATCCTCGGGCCTCAAAAGAAGACGAAGAAGAAATAGCCTTACATGGAAATTTGAAAGAACTTGGAGGCCCAAACGAGCTGCCTCCATGAAAACCATAGCCAGACTCAGGCCTATGAAGAATAAAAGATAGCTTCATATGGTAATTTTACAGGATTTTGGCGCAAGAGGTCCTTCAAAATGGCTCCAAATCCAAGATATCTCATTCAAAGAAATAGCAGCTTTGAAACTTGTAACGTATTTGTCTAAGTTATGTCTGTCCAAATAGCTTAGCTGCCTTCTTTCCCTGCTGCCTGAGAGGACTTTTTCAAATTCAAGAAAAACCAATGTCGGACAAGACACTTGGGGTACAGAAATTCTGTCAGATATGCCTCGTTCGACATGGATCCTATAATGACATAAAAGTTTTCCCGTTCACTATACAACCATGCTAAAAATATAAAAAACGCTTTGTTCTAGGTTGTGACTCCTATTATAACCCTCTGAGATTAATCATTTTCATTCGGCATTACGTGATCTTACCTCAGAAACCATATGGAATGCAACACTCAAGGTGCGTAAAGCACACATAATATTTCCTGTTGTATATTTTCTGTATAGTGAAAAGCAAGCCAGAGGAGATGCAGTGATGACGAGAGGCATTATTACAGGCCTACAGGGTTAATGCATTTAACCAGAAATGTGTTTTTAAAACCTTGCAGACTGGTAAAACAACATTGACAATGAGGGGAGAATTTTATAGTTGATGGGTGTAAATGAAAATCTCTTGTAGGACGGGGGTGTAATCTAATTTGCCCTAAAATGTTCATAAGCCGCAAATAAGAAGAGAGCTGAAGATTATTAGTGTTAATGTCAATGAGTCAATCTTCAGACTCATGTTGTGTTGTATGTTAAATGGTCCCTTGTGACTCTATGAGTAGACAAGGGTATGACACATGCAACCTACATTTGTATCGGACTTGTACCTTGCAAACATATTTAGTATGAGATTCTACACAACTATGTATAAACTCAAAAAGTACACGCGAAATGCTCTATGCAGCATTGTAAGCACCATTTACCCCAGGAATTGATATACGTATGCATTACGAGGAACTATAAATTTTCTCCCATGTCCTTGTGTCCTTAGACATGAGAATCAAACTGACTCTCAGGCATGCACCGTACCCGACAGTTGGTGAGCAAGAATCCGCCCAACCCGCTCAAACTGTCCGAACTGCCACCTCGCGGTCGGTTTTGCAAAGTAACTTAGTCGAAATGGGGTTGAGTCAAGTAATAAATATCGGGTTTCGGGTGGGTGGCGGGTTTCATATAAGTTTCACCCGGTCAGCCCAATCCAACCGAGGTTTTACATAAAGTCAACACGCCGTGTTCTTTCACATGTGGCCCTTATCTCGGAACTTGCATTCTTTGCAGATTTCAAAAGAGGTAATTATAACTGTCTCTCCATCTTCTCTTTACATTGCCAATGTATTTATTCCTCTCTGTATTTTTAATGTTTGATTTACATTCTAAAAAGAAAAAGAAAAATGCCAGATAAACATCTTATTCTCTCTCCTCTCACAAACTTCCCCATTCACCAAACCCAATAAACCTCAAACGTCTATCACAAACTTCTCATTCCTTAGTTCATGTCCATTACATCCTCTATCATCCCATTTCCTCTTTATTACATGTGTCTCATTCTGAAGGAAAAAAGGGAAGTCATGTACTCCCATCCCCCTTTGACATATCTCTGTTGGCCCTTTCTCATAAACCATGAAGAGCTCAAATTCTGGTGAACCACCGACAATGCTTGAGAGGCTACAGACATACGGAATTACTGCCTGCAGAGGACAATGAAAAGCAGAGAATGCCGTTCAATATGTTGGCTCAAACCGCCAAACCGTCCGGCTTTGACTCGTCAAACCGTGACCCGAGATCTATTGGTTTCAATGGTCATTTCTGTCACAATCGGATGACAAAAATGGTGACCTCATGAGGTTAGGTCTGGTGGTGGAAGGGTAGACCCAACCATAGCGGACCCGTGCACACCCCTACCTGACACCCAAGTCCATGTAACATAGGTTGTGTTTCAAATATAAGAATATGAGCACCTTGATTTCAACTCTGCAAAATCCCGTAGAGGAGATGAGACATTACTTCCTGAAGTGAAATAAGTATAAAAGGAAATATGATTTTTTTCCCCATGCCCCTTTTTCCTTAGACATTACTCATTACAATCAAACTGACACTTACACATGTACCCATACCCGACGACCCAAGTTCATGCAACATAGGTTTCTATCTAATATTGCACAATATGTGAAGAGAGTACCTTGATTTCAACTCTGCAAAATCCTGAAGAGGAGATGGGACATTACCCCCAGAAGTGTGTATGTTATGCTTCTTACGGACAAGTGCATCCCTCTAAACAAATGAACAAAGAAAATCAGAACAAAAACCTGAAGTCAAAAGAAGAAAAATATGACAACATTAACAATACATATGACAATAGCAGTATACGTGTACAAGTTGAGTATAAGGTAAATAATCCATGATACATATACTAGTACTGATACTGAATATTTACGATATACAATTTCATCAACCATCTATTCACGCAACAAAATTTGTCGTATACACTATACATAAATCCAACGAGACAGCGTAGAGGGAACACCTCCATTTTCCTGTATAATTCCTTCTTCCCTTGAGCAATCTCATCCCCAGTCTGGTTATTCTCCTCAGTCAAAGTTGCTGATTTTGAGCTTTTGAAGACATTGAATCCTTCAACCGGCTCTAAACACAACAAAGCAAGAAAAACCAACCAAGAAAGTTATTATCATGCAGCTAGTTGAAGTCCTGACCTCTTAACTCAAAACCCATTTATCCAAATTTACCCGAAAACATCGCCTTTCTCTTCCTCTTCTTCCCTGGCATCGTACTCTCATCCATTTCACTGTTTCGGCTTTCGATCAAGCTCGCCTCATTACTTTCTTTCTTCTCCTGGTAAGATAACATATAGACTACAATGTGAATCTAAATATTCTTAGTTTACGATTATTATTTATGAGGTTCAGAATGAACAATAATATAGAATAACAGAGACACAGACAAATGTTACTAGCCCTTTTCATAACACATTTTCCATAACACTTTTCATAACTGTTTTGAAAGAAGAAGAAAAACCATCATTGCCCTAACTAAATCATCTTGAGCTGAAATAGTGAAATAAAAACCATCACTTATCTTATAAAATACTCAAATTTGAGCTGAAATATTTTCGAAACAAAACATCCATTTGGTGTTCTTGTGAAAAAGTAGCGGGGTTCAGAGCATCTTCGGTCCTTACCCTTTTTCTCACATAAACTCAAAATTTGGGTAAAAAACTCTCAAATCAACTCCCCTCCTCGACTCAACCTCTACCAAACTGAGTTTTACTCAAATCAAGGGAGACTGAAATTTTTACTCATGTATTGCAAGCCTATTTTCTCCCTCTCAAATTTACAATCATGGCATTAATGATGCTTTTACCCAAATTTACACTTTGAGTTGTGTTTTCCTATTGGAGTGTTTCATGCAAAATAGAGCTTTTCCTCTATTTTTCACAAACAAAATTATGCAGGAAACATGTTACGGTATATTGTTGATCAACCCAGTTTCGTGTGTTTTACAGTGAACGGTAAACGAAAACACGAAAAAAAAACATTTACCATACCAGACAGACCCTAGTTTTCAATGTACTGCTCAAGCAAGTGTAAATTTGAGCTCGGATTTTCTCGGCAAACACCGAAGAGTTTGAGCTCGGATGTTTTCGTCTAACAAACTGAAAGGTTGGGTGAGAACTGTGGGTTTGAGAAAATGGAAGCAGCTTTACCTTGAACCTTTTGAAATCCCCGGAGAATTTATTTCTGTTGAATGTGATGCCAGAGAACAGAAAAGAGGTTCCTTTCTCCATCGTTGAATAGATTCGCAGATACGCAGTCACTCCTTCGGCGTCTTCTTCGTCTTCCCGATGGTTTGATGGGGCTAGAACTAGGGTTTAGAGAATCGTACGTAGAAACTGGGGTTTTACACTGCACACGGAGCTGGGAAACAGAATTAGTTTTTCATAACCACTATAATGTTCGAAGATAATTACATTTGAGTGGAAAGTGGGGTAATTAAACACAAATACATGTAATGAAGATTGAGAATCACTGTCGTTGTTGTAAAAGTTAAAATAATTTCTAAGACATATTTCTGGTTGACAATTTCTTCGGAGCTCCCAATTAGACGTAATTGTGAGCAAGTCAACTCGAGTTCTTTTTGTATTTATTTTCTCGTAGAATACATTTGCATATTGAGTTATTTTTAAGAAAAGTTTTAAAATATTTGAGGGGTTGAATAAAACAAATGAGATTCATAAAATAATAGAAACGATTTATTTGTACTGAAATTAGTCATAATGTGTTAGGTTAAAATGGATAAAAATGATGAAGATTATTTTAACTATTGGATGTGGAGGTAGTGGCATTGCCACCACTATTTACGATCGAAGATAGTATTCTTGTGTGTCTAGCCCCGTAACACCCTAATTTTTCAAAAAAAATTGAAAGCATTAATTAATAATTTGTTAATAAAAGATTTATTCAATTAAACATGATTCCATTACTTAAATATGAATTATTTCATATAGAATTTAATTTATTACAAGCCCGAAATAGAAATATTGAATTTGACAAATACCTGATGTTAAAAGTCATGATTTTGGAAGCGCTGTCTTTTTGCCCGACAAAGTGGGCTAGGTGACCGCCAGTAAAAACCAGGGTGCGACAGTCACTATGCTTTAGCTCAACCATCTCATGGTCAAGGGTTTCCAAGACCTCTAGCACATTGAAAAAAAATTGGATCTAATAACGCCAAATATTATAATTGTCGCTTCTCAATTTCTCAACCTTGGTCAAATCTGACATAATTTTCTTAGCTTCCATTTTAACTCTATCAAAGAAATGCGTTTGAGGTTGTTAGTAACAACACAACACAAAATTATTTTGAAGCGAAAAACAGAATTAAACAATAATAATATATTATACATGTCACAAGATCAAAACTCACTATGCTTATAATCATCTTCTTTGTCGCGAAGTATTTAATTATTATTATTATTATTTAATTCAACTCATGTGCAAAATTTTAATTTTTAGAAAAATATATATAAATATTTTCTCCATCGGACAATCTCCCACTAGAAATGGCATATTATAGGCATGAAATAAATTTATAATGGTGCATAACGCAATTTATGCATTAAATAATATTTTTCATGCTATCAAAATGAATAGTTTAAATATTAAACAATGTTGTAACTAAAAAAAAATTAAACAATGCCAAAAATAATTCAAAAATGCCACATACAACATGTAAAAATATTTAAAATATTAAATATGTTGTTTTCAATATTTTATAAATTTTCAGTTGCTCACATGCAAGTATCGTTAGTTTCAGAATTTATTCAAATTTCTAAGAATAAATAATAAGTGGAAAATGTCCAATAATATCAACATATACTAAAAAAATACACATTCTACACCAATGAATAGGTACTGAATCAAGAAGGTTCAATTCAAAATTTTCTAATTTTTTAGAATTTTATTCTTAAACAACAAATAAAAATACATAATAAAAAACCACACCTACTGAAATATTATACGTTCTACACCAAAAATATGTCATAGTTCTAGCATATACCACAAAAAATTTGGTTCTAAAGAGCAAGCATGCACTCCCACTCTCCCATAAACCGAGTCCTATTTTCTTTTTTCTTGTTTTTAAATTCTTAAAAAATAATTTTATTATAGAAAAATAAACTAAAAACACAGAAACGTAGGAAATTCAATTTTGAGTTCAGTGGTATTCTCGGTTTTTCCATACAACGTTGATAAGATGAAGGGTGAACCTCACTCTCTCTAATGAGAATGGGACAGTGCAAAATCTACACTTCATCTTCTTCTATGTGAGAATTTTCCACAAAAATTAACTAAAACTAGGGTTAGCCATAATTTTTGAACCATAACTCCAAATCAAGCTTATATATCATTGAAAAGTTAGAAACAATAGCTACGCAATGATATAAGTATTGCATGTTTAATTCGGAACACATAAGAAACTCTATCCACTCAAAGTTTTAGAAAAATCAACTAGGGTGATTTTCTCATAAACGATTCAATCACCATGAAACTTTTCATGTGTGATGTAATTGCTATGGAGTACGTTCTGTAAAATTTTGAATCAATTTCGAGAATTTTTGAAAAATCATGTTTTTTGGACCCATATAAGGCATACACGAAAATCAATCAATATATATGCCTAGAACATAATACATATGGTTATTCAAGTACAAAGGAGTACAAAAACATTCAATTATGGCTCTGATACCAGTGTTAAACAATATATAACGAGTGCAAAAGCGAGTAGTTCAAATTACCTCTTGCGTACTTTAACTGAACCGTACCTTGGTGGATGGATTACATACTCGGGATCATGTACTAAATCAACAATAAAATCTTGTGATTAATTGATATTCCGAGGATTGAGTATCACCCTCAGGGCCCGATTGGATGCAGTCATAGCAAGGGGGATTAGCTTATCTGTCCGGATAGACACAGAAACCAAGGTTTGCTTTGGTTTGGCAGTCCATTTTCATACCCGGATAAGTTATGCCTGGGACTAATTAATCCGACCAAAGGGGGATTAAATATGGATGGGTTGAACCCAGTTCATTAATAACCCGGCCTTATGCAGTTGAATTTTGACTATTTTACCCCTCCTTATCCCTTCCCCCAATGGCTCTCTCTCTCAGTTTGCTCATAGCGACAGTAAAACCAGAAGAAGAAGAAGAAGAAGAAGAACAGAAACAGAAACAGATCGCCATCACAAAAACACACACACACACACACATAAAATATTTCGATTTACTTCAATATTGAAATCACAAAAAAAAAACAACATCTCCAATCTTCTTCAATAATTTAATCGAAAGGTTTTACAAACAAAAGCACAAAATTTGAAGGTACAAAAAACATAAACACAGTTTATCCCCATAAATCTGTGAAAGAGGGGAAGAAATTTTTTAATTTTGACTTGTAATCGGACCATCATTGTCTGAACATCAACCGTCATCTTCATAATCGGATCGTCGTACATAGTCACACACATTCACACCAGATCAAAAAAATGGAAGAGAGAGAGAGAGAGAGAGAGAGAGAGAGAGAGAGAGAGAGGAGAAAAGATCCATCGCCACTACTACATGGGTCGTCGCTATTGTTGTGTGAAAAATTGAACGCCGTCATCGTCATCCATGGGAGAAGCTAGGAAGGTGAGTGGGGCGGTGGGGTGGGGTACAAAGAGAGACGAGATGCACTGGTGGTGTAGTAATGGTAGGTGGTGTTTTGGTTTTAAAGAAAAAGTGTGAGATTTAATTCTCTACTTCACATACACTAGTAACCATTTCTCTATTTTTTTTTCTAGATCAAAATATAATATTCAACAAAGAAAAAAGTTGTAAAAAAAAAAAACCAAACTTTATATTTTTAGATATTATATTTTAAAAAATAGAAATGGATAATAAACACTTTAACAAAACTAAATTTAATTATTTTTTGATAATTAAACTAATAATTTAGTTAGTATTTAGTTTAATTATCAAAAAATAACTAAATTTATTCAGTTTTGCAATTATATAATTAATATAATAAATAATTAAGTTTGAGACTGAACAAGGGCAAATTCGCAATTCAACAACTTTTTACATCATCCACCCTATTAATCCCCATTCTCTAACACCTCATCCAAACAAAGTACTATTTAATACACCATTCATAAACATCACATCAATGTGGGTCATCCTGTATTAACCAATATCTCCTACTATATTATCCTCCTTATTAACTAATACCCCCAATTCTTTCCCCTCATCTAATCGGGCCCTCAATTCCATGTGCAAAAGCTCGGATTACTCTTTAATGGTAGAGAGAGAACTATAGAAAAGAAGAGAGTGTTTCCTAAAACTCTATATATTTTATATATCTCTTGTGCATTATATTGTGAAATATCATGTAGGAATTTTATAGGGAGAACATCCTAAATGATTTATGCTTTGTTTGGATGGTATTTTCAAAATTCTTGAGTTTGATTTTTGGGTAATAAGTGAAGAAAGAAATTAGGATAATAATTGGAGATATAGATAATAAGTAGAGAGACATAGAGAGAGAAATGAGAATAATGATTTGAGAGAGGAGAGAGAAATAGGAGTAAGAATTTAAAGTATGGGTAATGAGTTTTTTTTGAGTTGTAATTTCTTTTTCAAAATGTCATCCAAACAAGCCATTAGAAGTCCTTTAATCCTAAGGGATGGGGGATTATTTCAACCTTTATTATCTTATCTCCAAGATAAGATAGAACTCTGTAATATATGGATTATCAGGTCATGTCCACATGGGCAACCCAATTATCCCAGTAATTAATGCCTTGTTTGGATGATATTTTTTAAAAAAATTCCAAATAAAAAAACACTAATTGCCCATACTTCAAATCATTACTCTTATTTTTCTCCTCTCTCTCCAATTATTATTCTCATTTTTCTCTCTATCTCTCTTCACTTATTACCCCTATTTCTAATCATTACCCTATTTTCTTTCTCCACTCATTACCCAAAAATCAAACTC
This sequence comes from Rhododendron kiyosumense, assembly GCA_019656275.1. Classification (NCBI taxonomy): domain Eukaryota; kingdom Viridiplantae; phylum Streptophyta; class Magnoliopsida; order Ericales; family Ericaceae; genus Rhododendron; species Rhododendron kiyosumense. The sequence continues at coordinate 109,718 of BPLS01000488.1, read as the reverse complement.
AAAAATTTTCAAAATATCATCCAAACAAGTCATACAATAATAAGATTATCGTGACCGGCCAATGATCTAACTTCCACACAATGCCTCATTACTCAATTCAAAACATGCAAAGACTGTAAAAAATTTAAAATTTAAAATTATGGAAGTAATCTCAATATTAGGAACTATTATCAGAGCCTTAAAGGTTTAAAAAACTTTACAACATAAAACGACCTTTCATAAAACAGGGAATAGTCGGCTCTCACTTTGAAATTTTTAAATCATCACCTAAAAACATTCTTTACATGTCCCCCAAGCAGTAGCGTTTCTCATTCTTACTTGACAATACCTGTGTAGAAAAATAATTAATTTTGATAAGCTGTCAGCTTGTGTGAGATACTCTAACCTTAGTTATATCACTTATTCAAGCAAATTATGTTGTGTTTCATATGCCCAAAGTTATGATATATATACAAGTTGTCAAGAAAACATGATTTGATGAAATGATTTATATGCCTCTCATTTTATGACATGAAAATATACTATGAACTCTTTATTCAAAAACAATGATTTTACAAGAATAGCTATGTTTAAGAAGGAATGATTCTATGTACACCTTGCCATCTAAAGGTGAAGATGCTATGATATTATGATTCTATGATTTCAAAAGAAAATTGATGCATCTAGATAGTGGTGTCCCGGGTCAGGGGGACGGATTTTAAAGATACCATGACCGATGAATGGGTTGTATGCTTCGTTCGCTCCGATATGAGGAATAACGCCCCAAGCGTAGGGCTTAATATGTCATTTGAAGAATAATAATTTGGAAGACTGGGATCGTACCCACGAGAATAATTATATGGCTTGATTGGATTTGTAGAAGTAAGCAAGGCTTTCGGCTTTTAGGCAGCCAACTTTGTTTTACTTTAAGCGGTGGAAATTTAAAAAGGCTCAAATAAAAGCAAATTAACTAGAATAAAAAGCAGGTTAGGTCTAGGAATTACTAACACCCACAACTCGACTAAACCACATTTTTCACCAAATTACGCAGTTTATGTCACTCAATTAAAGTTCATAAACTGGAAGATAAAATGATTCAATTATCAAGCTAGCTCTAGAATTTATTTGGCAAACACCTCGAGCAACAGAGCTCTAAGCATCATGTGTGGTAAGTAGGCGATGCTCTTACCTACACATGATCAAAGAGGTTAATACCTTAGCAATTTGACAAACAAACCCGAACCCCACATCAATTTTCAAATCTAAGATTAAAACTTTATTGGCAAAAAATGCAATTTTTACTCGAGTCATGAGGTGCTAATCACCCCATGACCTAACTCTTAGAAACTACTCACACATATCTAGAGAGATAAGAGTAAGCAAAAATCTAGCTAACATATTGAAAGAGCAACACTAGAAGAAAATTGAATTAAACGATAGATCGAGAAAGTAGCTACAACTTTAAAGAAGACAAAAATAGCAAAACTAAACTAATTAAGGCAGAAATTAAATTAATCAAAGCTGGAAAATGAAGAACAAGAAGAACAATTCAAAAAGCAAATTGAATCTAATCCTATATCTAAAAATGGGTACATTTCTGTCCAAATCGTGCAATAATGACATAACGGGGTATTTATACCGCTCCTGTTTTGCGCACAGAATATTTCCCATGATGCTCTAAAGATCCCCTCCTAACGCCCTCGGCATCGATGGAGGACGGCTTAGACTGCTGTGCTAAAGGCCTCGGCATCGATGCAACATGATACTTCCCATCGATGCCGAGCAGCTTAGGAGTGAACCTCTAAGTACTTCGGCATCGATTGATCCTTTATCTTCCCATTGATGCCGAGTCTATTATCTTCAGGTCTAGCTTCAGCTTCACAGCTCCCAGCAACTTCCACAGCACCCAATAGTTTCACAGCATCTTATTTTCATTCCCTAAACTTAAATAAAGATTGCATTTTAAACATTTCTTTTACCTTTTCTTTACTTTAATTTATTTAATGAAAACAAGGAAGTACCCCCCATTTGGAAACAATGGCATTACTAGAATTTTGAGATTTCAATCAAATCAAAATGTTGACCCTCAACTTTTAGTGTAAAATAGAAAACATCACACTTTTCTATCAAATAAATGGCTCAAAACATGACCTTGATCTTTGAATAAAACCTTGTAATTTTGAAGTTACCTTTAGAAAAATTCAATGGTCAATTACCGCCATTTTTTATCTCGAAAATCGATTCTTTTTCGAAAAGTGATTTTTCCATACTTAGACAAATTTTCAAGGGCCGACAGGGTCTTTATTGGTTCCTCGGGTACTTGGATGCAATCAGGCCATCCATGACGTCAAAACATGCATTATTCACACGATTTACCTGAAAGCACTAAAAACATACCTTACGAGCAAAAGTAATTAAAGACAACTAATTAAAGGAATTAACTTAAACTAAATAGAGATTTAGCGCACCCTTCATTACATTATGGGGTGCTTGTCATTGTAAGGGAGGAATGTCATGTGGTACCCACTGCCAGTGCCTTGATCATTTTACACCGTGACATGGTCCGAAAAAGGTGGCTAGGGGTATTCCAATAACTTAACCATCATTTGGTTTGAGAGGGTAACGATCGCCCATGGGTCCACTTTGGATATTGGATAAACATGAGTTTGATTATTAAAAGTGTCTAAAGTCAAAATGTCTATTTAATTTTCAGTTAAAGTCTTTAGAATCCATTAGTTGATCAAATAGTCATTTGATTTTTTCATGTCATTAATGCAGTAAAAGAGTCTATGGGAGTTTAAAGTTAGTTGAAGGTTATTTATTTGGGAAGTTCTAGAGTCAAGTTGAAATGAGTGTAAATAAGATTGTAAGCTTTATGGCAAATGATGAGCGATAATGAAAATTGAATAGCTTTCAAGCCATTTAGATTGTGTGGTGCAATCATCTCCTTAGTGTGATGCTTTTTCTAGGTGTGATACCTAAACCTTTCATTCTCAAACCCTTCATCTCTATCTTCATACAAATTACTATTTATGTCTATTGTTCACAGCCTCAAACTAACTACTACAATAATAGATTAGGATCAGACTAAGGAGGTTCACAAATATCACAATTTTCAGTAAAAGCATGATAAAAAGTGGTATGTCATACCCCACACTGGGCTAGCACTCTAATGAGCCCAATCTGATGTGAGGGTGCAACATCAACCACCAACCCATTTCTATAATTCAAGTTCTAACAATTAAGTTAATCAACAGTCACTTTATTGATAGTGCAAAATATATCATTCTTACAAACACAGCGAAAGTCTCAAGAAAACAGTTAATTATACAATGAACTAAATATTAACATAGGCTGCAACTACATCCCTATCTACAACATCTCACCAAAACTCAACCAGCCTCCCCCACACGATACCCTAAGTGAGGGTTCAACCACACAACGATCAACAGTGAATATCTACAACGCTTGCAAAATTGGATTCTAAAACAAAATCTGAAAGTGTTTATGAGACATGGATGCAATTTCATATTAAATGCATGACTAAAGATAATCTCAACTTGTAAACAGTTTATCGAGAAATTAAAAGCAACACAGGACACACAGCTAATAATTTAAGGCATAATAGCCTTTTGGCATAAGGCCAATCACCGGGCGCTAAGCCAACAGTTCAATTCAATAAAGAACAACATCTATGAATCAAATACTCACCTTATACTCCAAAAGAAAGTACAACTTATAGTTTCGGTGCTCCTTGGTTCACCAACTCGTCACCTATCCACAAGCCAAACATTTTAGTATATGAATACTTGAAAGGCTTAACAAATGTAAAACATAAGTAAGTTCACCAATTCACACCCTAAAACCGAGAATCTTACAAAATACACACAAGAGACAATCCGACAACCCTGCAGTCTACAATTTTATGGAATTAATCTATTCATCCACGTATCCTGATATTTTTACCTCATACCGTAATCTACGTACAGGAACGTCATACTGAAATCTCATAATTTTCCAAGCTTTGTAGCTATTTATAAGCAGATAGCAACTAAATCAAAAACTCGCAGCGAATTTAGCAAAATAGATTTCTATCTAACTTCAAACTAAACTCTGCTATTCCATAGGAATAATTAGGTTACATGGCTGGTCAATTATCAAAGCTCCATGAGTCTAGCTTCAGAAAAAACAAGCGGAAAGTAAAACCGATACCCATGCTAGGAGATATGTCTGTTTCCCCAAGATGTGTCTGTGCTGTCTGCACATACACAAATTTGACAGCAGTTTGGTGCGTGATTTTTATCTTTTTCCACACTTCTCATAAAATTCTGAAATTTTTACAGTTTATGCTAAACATATAGAGGCATTTCTAGTAAAAATACCAGAAAATAACATGATCGGCACATCAATGATAAAAATTCATTAAACACATGGCAGATTCAACTTTGCCCAAAAACACAGTTAGCGTAATCATGAAATATATGAATTTCCTGAGATTAAACCCAACTTTAACTTCTAAAACTCACTCTCATGAACCCAATTCATTGCATACTAGATGTAGAACATGAGACCTAGCATGAGAAACATGAAATTCAACACTTAAAGAAATGATAAATACCCAATTAAGCTTCAATTCAAGACTAGCAAAGTCTCTTCTAGGTTTTCCACTTTCTTCTTCTTCTTCTTCCCCCTCTCTCTCTCTCAAACGGTGTAAACTGATAAGAACAACAGATGTCTAACGTGGAAGGTATAGGAACTTCGTAAGAATATTATTTTGTATGGTCAACACCACCCAACTCTCTCTTTTGTTTTATTAGCCTAGAAGAAATTTATTCAGTGCTAGCGTGTACTATACCCACATGTCTTGTACTAGGCCAACAATCAATACTAAGGCACACATAAATGTCAAAACTTAATGGTAAAGTTGAAATGGTGACTCGAAAATACCTATCGTGTTACTCTACAACATAAATGTCATAATAATTACCTTGTGTTTAATTTCATAATGATTACCATGTGTTTGAGATGAAAAATGCTATGCCTTTTTAGCTTTTCATTATTGTACGGTTTATATCCTATGTTTCTATTATTCAGGAAGTGATCAATGAGAAGGATGAGAAATTGAAAACTTTGAAGGAACAATTTGGCAATGAAGTCTATGAGGCTGTTACAATAGCCCTGATTGAATTGAACGATTGTAATCCAAGTGGACGTTATCCCGTGCATGAACTGTGGAATTTTAAAGAGGAGAGGAAGGCAACTGTAAAGGATGGAGTATCTCACCTGCTAAAACAATTGAATTTGTATAAATGGAGGAGAAATGCTCATTCTTGACGTGGTCTTCTTTCAATGATTGGTGCTTCTACTTTTGTTGGAGGGAGAAAAATTTAGTAGCAGATTATCGGGGAAAATTACATGCAGCTACTAATTCTAAAGTTTTCTGTTTTGATTTTGCGCATCTTTTGTGGAACCATAGTTTAGGTGTTTCCCCCATGCCTTCAAACATAGACATGTGCTAGTGTCATAATAATTATTGTGTGTTTAATTTCATAATGATTACCATGTGTTTGAAATGGAAAATGTTATACCTTTTTAGCTTTCCATTATCGTACAGTTTATATCCTATATTTTTATTATGTAGGAAGTGATCGACGAGGAGGATGAGAAATTGTAAACTTAGAAGAAACAACTTGGCAATGAAGTCTATGACGCTGTTACAACAGCCTTAATTAAACTGAACGATTGTAATCCTCATGGACGTTATCTCGTGCATGAACTGTAAAATTTTAAGGAAGAGAGGAAGGTAACAGTAAAGGAGGGAGTATCTAACCTGCTAAATGGTTGAATTTTGTATAAATGTTGGAGAAATGCTTGTTATTAATGTTGTCTTCTTCCGATGGTTGGTACTTCTACTTTGTTAAAGGGAGGAAAATTCAGTAGCAGATTATTTGGGTAAATTAAATGCAGCTGCTAATTCTAAAGCTTTCTGTTTTGATTTTGCGCATCTTTTATGGAATCATAAGATGAGTGTTTACTCTTGTGCCTTCAGGCACAGATATGCACTAGTGTCATAATAATTACCATGTGTTTGAAATGGAAAATGCTATGCCTTTTTAGCTTTTCATTATTGTACGGTTTATATCCTATGTTTCTATTATTCAGGAAGTGATTGACGAGGAGGATGAGAAATTGAAAACTTTGAAGGAATAACTTGGCAATGAAGTCTATGAGGTTGTTGTAACAACCTCAATTAAATTAAACGATTGTAATCCTAGTGGATGTTATCCTGTACATGAACTGTGAAATTTTAAGAAGAAGAGGAAGACAACAGTAAAGGATTGAGTATCTCATGAATTGAAACAGTTGAATTCGTGTAAATGGAGGAGAAATGCTTGTTTTAGACGTGGTCTTTTTCTGATTGCTGATGCTTTTACTTTTGTTGGAGAGAGGAAAATTCAGTAGCAGATTATCTAGGTAAATTACATGTTGCTGCTAATTCTAAAGGTTTCTGTTTTGATTTTGAGCATCCTTTGTGGAATCATAGGATGAGTGTTCCCCCCCCTTGCCTTCTAGCATGGGTATGCATTAGTATTATCATAACAATTAACGTGTGTTTAATTTCATAATGATTATATTGTGTTTGAAATGAAAAATGTTATGCCTTTTTAGCTTTCCATTATCATACAGTTTATATCCTATGTTTTTATTATATTCAGGAAATGATCGATGAGGAGGATGAGAAATTGAAAACTTTGAAGGAACAACTTGGCAATGAAGTCTATGAGGCTGTTACAACAACCTTGATTGAATTGAACGATTGTAATCCTAATGGACATTATTCCGTGCATGAACTGTGGAATTTTAAGAAGGAGAGGAAAGCAATAGTAAAGGATGGAGTATCTCACCTGATGAAACAATTGAATTTGTATAAATGGAGGAGAAATGCTCGCTCTTGACGTGGTCTTCTTCCGATGGTTGGTGCTTCTACTTTTGTTGGAGGGAGGAAAATTCAGTAGAAGATTATCGGGGTAAATTACATGTAGCTACTAATTCTAAAGTTTTCTGTTTTGATTTTGTGCATCTTTTGTGGAATCATAGGATGAGTGTTTCCCCCATGCCTTCAAGCACGGTCATGCATTAGTGTCGTAATAGTTATCGTGTGTTTAATTTTATAATGATTATCATGTGTTTAAAATGAAAAATGCTATCCCTTTTTAGCTTTCTATTATCGTATGGTTTATATCCTATGTTTCTATTATTTAGGAAGTGATCGACGATGAGGATGAGAAATTGAAAACTTTGATGGAATAACTTGGCAATGAAGTCTACGAGGCTGTTACAACAGCCTTGATTTAATTGAACGATTGTAATCCTAATGGACGTTATCTCGTGCATGAATTGTGGAATTTTAAGGAGGAGAGGAAGACAACAATAAAGGAGGGAGTATCTCACCTGCTGAAATAGTTGAATTCGTATAAATGGAAGAGAAATGCTCATTTTTGACGTGGTCTTGTTCCGATGGTGCTTTTACTTTTGTTGGAGAGAGTAAAATTCATTAGCAGATTATTTGGGTAAATTACATGCAGCTTTTAATTCTAAAGCTTTATGTTTTAATTTTGCGCATCTTTTATGGAATCATAGGAGTGGTGTTTCTTCCCGTTACTTCAGGCATGGGCATGCGCTAGTGTCATAATAATTACCGTATGTTTAACTTCACAATGATTACCATATGTTTAAAATGGAAAATGCTATGTCTTTTTAGCTTTCCATTATTGTACGGTTTATATCCTATGTTTCTATTATTCAAGAAATCATCGACAAGGAGGATGAAAACTTTGAAGGAACAACTTGGCAATGAAGTCTATGAGACTGTTAGAACAGCTTTGATTGAATTGAACGATTACAATCCTAGTGGACGTTATTCCATGCATGAACTGTGGAATTTTAAGGAGGAGAGGAAGGCAACTATAAAGGATGGAGTATCTCATCTGCTGAAACAATTTAATTTGTATAAATGGATGAGAAATGCTCGTTCTTAATG
>BPLS01000488.1:0-101688 GCA_019656275.1 Rhododendron kiyosumense | reverse complement strand
TGGTCTTCTTCCGATGGTTGGTGCTTCTACTGTTGTTGGAGGGAGGAAAATTCAGTAGAAGATTATCAGGGTTTGTATAAATGGATGAGAAATGCTCGTTCTTAACATGGTCTTCTTCCGATGGTTGGTGCTTCTACTGTTGTTGGAGGGAGGAAAATTCAGTAGAAGATTATCAGGGTAAATTACATGTAACTACTAATTCTAAAGCTTTCTATTTTTTATTTTGCACATCTTTTGTGGAATCATAGGATGGTTGTTTCCCTCATGCCTTCAAGCACGGACATGCGCTAGTGTCATAATAATTACCGTGTGTTTAATTTTATAATGATTACCATGTGTTTGAAATGAAAAATGCTCTACCTTTTTAGCTTTCCATTATCGTAAGGTTTATATCCTATGTTTCTATTATTCAGGAAGTGATCGACGAGGATGATGAAAAATTGAAAACTTTGAAGGAATAACTTGGCAATGAAGTCTATGAGGCTGTTGTAATAGCCTTGATTGAATTGAATGATTGTAATCCTAGTGGATGTTATCCCGTGCATGAACTGTTGAATTTTTAAGGATGAGAGGAAAAGGAGGGAGTATCTCACCTGCTGAAACAATTGAATTTGTATAAATGGAGGAGAAATGCTCGTTTTTAGTGTGGTCTTGTTCCGATTGTTGGTGTTTCTACTTGTGTTGGAGAGAGGAAAATTCAGTAGTAGATTATCTGGGTAAATTACATGCAGCTGCTAATTCTAAAGCTTTATGTTTTGATTTTGCGCATCTTTTGTGGAATCATAGGATAGGTGTTTCCACTCTTGCCTCTAGGCCTGGGCATGCGCTAGTGTCATAATAATCACTGTGTGTTTAATTTCATAATAATTACTGTGTTTGAAATGGAAAATGTTTTGCCTTTTTAGCTTTCCATTATCGTACAGTTTATCTCCTATGTTTCTATTATTCAGGAAGTGATCGATGAGGAGGATGAGAAATTGAAAATTTTGAAGGAACAACTTGGCAATGAAGTCTATGAGGCTATTACAATAGCCTGTAACAGCCTTGATTGAATTGAACGATTGTAATTTTAGTGGACGTTATTCCATGCTCGAGCTTTGGAATTTTAAAGAGGAGAGGAAGGTGTTAGAGAATATCTAACTTGCTAAAACAGTTGAATTCGTATAAATGTAGGAAAAATACTCGTTATTAACGCGGTCTTGTGAGACCCGACATTTTTTTTTAAAGAAAAGGAAATAAGTAGTTTAATTAAAAGTGAATTTTATTTTCTTTATGTGGGCCTCCAATGTAGATTCCTAAAACTACAAGGATGTAATTGTAAAAAAAAAGAGAGTTCATTGTGCTGGTGTGCACGTGGAGTCCTAAATGAGGAGTTAGTGTATAAGATGATATACATAGGTGATGAGAGAGAGAACTAAACAAAAAAAAAAACAAAACAAACAGGGGAGATTAGAAATAGAAACACAGAAGAAGAAGAGGCAACGGGAAAAGAAAAAAAAGAATTAGGTTTGTGGTAAGTGCTCTAATTGTCTTCTTCTTAGTTTGGGTGTGTTATGATTTGTATACATCTTTCTCTAATTGACTCTAGGGTTTGTGTGGGATTTGAATAAAGAAAAACATATATTCTTTCAAGAATTGAAACGCAGATTTTGTTTGGTGCTGGGAATAGATTTCTTAGATGCTTAAACTGAGTTATATTTGGTGAAATTAAAGTATGTTACCTGATTATATGGTTGGAGTGGAGTATCAAGGTTTGCACCTATATCTACAGTTGTTCGGAATGTGGTTTTGCTGGGAGAAAAAAATGCATCTCTGAAGTGTTGAAACTAGGGAATAAGTGCTGAACCTGTGGTATAGCTGCCGAGAATTGGAATAATGGGTGCTAAACCTAAGTTTATAGTTGCTGAAAATAATTATTATATGCCGAATTTGACCAATTTAGGGGATGTGTTGTTGGATTACTGTGAAGTCTTGTAAAAAAATGGCCAAGGTGTCGTTCAAAGAAGAAGAGAATTTGAGCTTGGTGTGTGGAACAGGAAAAGTAGTTCTTCCATGGCCTACCAGATGAGAATTTTTATCATGTGTGGTAAGGTTTCAAAAGTATATTGTTATACTTAGTTGTATTTTGTCTAACTTGGTGGCTGTTTGGACATGCAATGGGTTTTTTTTATTCCTGTTCTTTAAAGTGCTGAAGGTTGTTTTGGAGTCTGCCTGGAAAGATTATGACGCCACAACAATGGCTGCAATTCATTCATTTTTATGAGTACCTTTATAATAATACTCACATGTATAGATTTATGTGTTACCCATCAGGTTCGGAAGCGGCGACGAGTACCGTGGCTCCACTTAGGGAGTGAGCTCGTGTTGGTACCTTTTGGCTGGACCTCGAGGTGGGTGTTCTTATTTTTAATAGTGGAAGATGAGACACGGTGTAGAATCTTTTTTTTTGTATTGAAATGGTTAATATTTGGCTTGAGCTCCTAAGCGAGAATATGATCGTAGCCTTAATGGTGTTATTGAATATTGCCTTAGTGGCATGACGACTATTGCCTTAGTGGCGTAAACAATATTGCCTAAGTGGCGTTATAAAATTTCCTTAGTGGCGTTATAAAATTTGCCTTAGTGGCGTGCCTTAGTGGGGTTATGAGTATTACATAATGAACGTTATTGTGGGGCAGAATATTGTTGTTTAATTGTTTGATAGCACTTGTCTTTATTGCTTCTCTTATTATGGATAAGGATATTCACTGAGCATGTTGATAGCTCACACCCCCGCAGTGATTTCTTTTCAGGTGCGTGACGGCATGCGGGTCCACTACAGAGTCTAGACAGGAGTTGTGTATATAGTAGTCTAGCTTTTTGACTCTTTTGATTATGTGCCTATTTTTGGAGCTTGTATATGTTGTAAATACCCGTGGGCACGTTTTGTATGACAGTTAATTCCGTATATATGAAAGTTAAGTTTTTTGTATGAGTTGGACGCTTGGCTAGTGTTTTTATTTACTGTTTGAGCAGGGCCAAGGTGTGAGTCCATCCCATTTGAAAAATAATTTAGCGTGGTGTTTTTTGGATGGGGTGTGACAATTTTCTTCCAATGGTTGGTGCTGCTACTTTTGTTGGAGGGAGAAAAATTGCGTACCAGATTATCTAGGTAAATTACATGCAGCTGTTAATTCTAAAGCTTTCTATTTTAATTTTGCTTATCTTTTTTGGAATCATAGGATGTGTGTTTCCCTCTGTCATGCCATCGATTTTAAATATAGATAATAATAACTTTCTATAAACAAAGTCTTCGCTGTAATATTGCGTCACCCATCATATCTTTCATTCCCCTACTCTCAAAATAATTCCACAAATTACATTTCTAACTCAAAGGCCCCAATGTATTAAGATACAGTGTATCCGTGTCAATCTAAAAAGAAAGATAATGTTTACAATTTACAATAATCATCCTTCCAAAAATAATCTTTTGAATCATATGCAACGTAAATCCTCATGTATATCTTTCAAAAGACCTGGTCAAATATACACGTCAAGCACGTCATGTCAACTTATTTAGTTTGCACCTGAAAATGATAGGGTAAGTTATATTAGCCCAGTAGAAAAATCTATATTCAAGATATATGAAAATGTGATGAGTCATGCACGTAAAGTGAGTGAATATGGCGAGATACCACAAAGAAACATTGATCTTTCACCATAAATGAGCATACTATAGCCATGAAAAACATGATTTCATAAGGGTATTACCTAACAACTCACATGTCAAGCTAAAGGTAGAAACCAACGCAAATCAATCTAATCAAACCACGAAATGTTCTTAACCCTCCAATATTACAACCAATCAACGAGTAGCACACCAAGGCCAAAAGGTTCTAGACATCTTATATGCAGTTCCTAATAGTTCATACACTAAACTAGAGTCGTTAACATCCTCACAAAGCCCAAATAAACCAAATACAGATTCTCTATTATTTCACCACGTCTCGTGTGATACCACAATCTTTTTTCATCATCATATTGTTCATTATCAAAATCCTTCTTTTTTAAAATCTTGATAAAATAAACCATTTATCTTTTTGCATGTTTCGCGTGTGATCCAGTCATCTCACCAAATGTCCATAGTGATACCCGTTCATTTACAATCCGGTCATCTCACTGAGTCGTGATACCCGTAGTGTCATTTTCCATTTCTTTAATCATGTTTTCAATCTAACAACACATCATTACATGAGCATATCCTGATTTTCAGTAGAGCAATTCGTGTTAAAAAATTCATTAAAAATTGCATACTCAATATTTTTTAATGATTCTAACCCCAAAACATCACTGACTTACTAATCTTTAAAATCCATAAGGATCCATAAACAAAAGGGTCGTTTAACGATAACAAACGATGAAAAACGAAGCTCTGTAAGCTGCCCAGATTTCTAGATTATAGGGCAATCTTCTAAAAATCGAGTTCTTAATATTTTTGAGCGATTCTAGTTCCACAAATTGCACAATTGGACGAACATTAAATGTTGAGAAGGAACCCTCGTCAAATTTGCACCCAAACGATGGGAAAATTGGCATTTACAGAAGCTACACGAACTTGTCTAACAGAAACGTGACAAATTCATGACCAGTATTCTAAAATTCACCACAAATTGAAATCTCAACGGTTTTGAGTGATTCTAGCGGCAATATAACAAGTTTTAAGCCTACTTTATTTCACACAAAGGGACCGAAATTTAATTCTAAGTCTAAGAAGGCGAAAAACCTCAAAAACTAAGACCCAGTTCTACAGATTTTTGGAAATGAAGGAGACAACCTCAAACAACGATTTTAAGCACGATCTAAGTACATAACCAACTCATAAACACATTGAGACCCCGTTACGCAATGTATATAAGTACTTATTTTTTGTCTAATAATAAGGCATGTTCCACAAACTCTGGCCTTCTTATTTTTTTAAAAACAAAGACCAAAATGACGTCGTTTTTCAGGCCCTTCCCCCACAGACCAAATGTGAAATGACTTTCTTGCCCCTCCACCATTTTGTCAGTGCGCAGCCCCAAGCTTCCAGATTACACGAACCCTTTCTCTTTCATCCTTATCTGTGCAGCTGTTCGCCCCCTCTCCCTCGTCCCTCAATCTCTCTCTCTGCAGAACCAGAGCTTGAAATATAATCAAGAAGATCAGATCAACTTCCTCAGCTCCAATTTTACCCATTCTCTAAGAGTCCCCACATTTTCAGTAAGCAATCTCAAAATTTGTAATCTCCACCGTTTCATTTGCAAGTTAGAAATTGTTTGAATGTTGATTCTTCTTCCAAGTTATGCTAGGGCTTCAGAGCTTAAAAGTTAACAGAATAATCGAAATGAAGCATACCCTTAAACAGATCCAAGAGTTTAACAGAATAATAAAACTCAAGCATACCCTTCACGAGTCACGACAGATTTACTAAGTAATTGAACTAAAAAGGGGATCTGGAATATTTGTTATTTTTGAACTTTTAAAAGTGGCTAAAACGTGATTTCCCAAATTTCTTACTTATGAGCAATTGTTTTTCTTATTTAAAGTTATAACAATTTCTCCGTACACTCCACATGGCTTCTACTGCATCGAATGCCACCTCTACTTGTACATGGCCCATAAGGTTATGCTCTTGTGGATCTGGTCCATGTATTCCCACAATAGCTAGCCCCTGCATGAAGAACCCTGGTCATCACTACTATAGGTGCCCTCGTAATCATGTAAGCCTCTCCACCGAACAAGTTTGTTTGTTGAAAAAGACTTTGTGTCTTACGGGGATGTGATCTTGTACTTGTTTATTTTTTGAGTAGCCCTGCATGACATGGGTTGCTTGGTGTGATGAAGGCATTCTGATTGCGGCTCATTCACAGGATCATAGGTCACGCGATTTCACTGGAACATCCCATGGTTACAACTTCGATGGCCACAACATAAGTGACCGCATGTTAGCCATTGAAAATGGCATTCATGTTGTAATAGTTATTGGGATTGTAATATGTGTCCTACTATTGGTTGTCTTAATGCGTATGTAATTTGGTATCTACTATTTTATGTAATGATTGTTGTACTGCATAAGACCTTGTAATGTTGTGGACATGGATGTCAAATTTGGGACTTGTATTGTGTTATGGAGATGAATGCATATTTCTTTCTTTTCGTACCTAAATGCGTTGTTGTTCGTTTTCTTAACCTACATATTTATGGCTAAACAAATATTCAGATAACAAGCATGGTCTCACCAAGAGGCGGATGTGGGAGGGGAACTAGGACAAGCCCCCGGAAGGCCGTCGCGTAAGCTTCACAACAAACAAATAGAAATGTCGTAGACCGAGCCAAGTGGACACCTAGTATCACAAAGTGCTTACTTGAAGCTTGTGCAGAAGAAAGCGATGAATTTGGTCGAGCATTAACTGGGTTCAGCTCCCAAGGATGGAAATGTATTGTCAATGCATTCTCTAGGAAAACTGGAACGTTGATGTACAAAAAGGAGCAATAAAGAACAAGTATGACCGCCTAAAGAACGAGTGGGAGGCAAGGATTTTAGTTGCGGAGGACACAAGCCAAACAAGACTTGGTAGGGACCCTGATACGGGTGCAATAACAGGACCCGAACACTGGTGGGCAACTATGATTGCTATAAGTATAGTAAACTCCATGACGTACACTTTACATTTGTAGACTGTATTGGTGTTTTATGAATGTTGATTTTTATGTATATAATTGCGTTTATACTGCCTTTTGGAAGATGCATTACAGATTTGGTGTGGCCATAAATGGTTGGTGCATAGGGACCCCCATTTTTGTTTTTCTCCCAAACTGATAAAGTTAAAGGGGGTAATGGTAAGCACATCTAGTACCCAACATATACTAGAGTTGTCCAACACTTTACTCTGCATGTATAGTACCACCATTGACTTGGTCTTGTGGAATAGGGAATCCAATACCTGTTTAAAAGATTCTCTCTTTGATAGTTGCAATTGATATCTTGTCTCTATATTTAAAGCAAAACTTTAGTGTGCATGTTATGGGCCCCCCCTCCCTTTTTTTTTTGGTCCTTTCCGTGGGGTATTCACTGTTGCATATAAGGTGTTGTCTGGCTCAATTGTAGTAAAAAAAAGGAATCCAATGCCCCACCCCTAACACAATTTATTCTATATATGCCAATATAGCACTTTGGTGTCCTTGTGAAAAATACGAATACTAACATGTATAAAACTGTTTTGAAGAAATCTTTACTCAAAAGAAAGGTTTGAAGATCCATTGTGTGTTGCATTCGGCTCATATTTGCACAATTTAGGTACTACACTTTTCCCCCCTTTGTTAACTACACAATTGATTTTGTTGTGCCATTTTTGTATTGTACTCATTGTAGTGAAATAGTAACGTCGCCAAATTCAAAGAAGGCTTTGGAACATGAGAAACTCATGGACCGTGTCTTTCGAGATGTTATAGCTATGGGAAACGACGCTATGTTTCCAAGTGATGGCATTGACAACATTGCAAAGGGATCCGGTGAATCGGACGGACCATGTGGCCTTCATGGGTTGCTGAGACAGTCCCAAACCTTCAACCAAACTACGACACCAGTTAGTAGAAAAGGCAAAGAAATAGTAGGCCAAACGTCAAAATTGGGCAGTGGGTCTTCTGCGCAAAAGCGCAAGTTTAACGAAACTAGTGACTATGATTCTGGGTCCATTGCCCAATCAATTGACCGTTTCAAGCTAACCCCAAGTATAATCATTAATTGTTTGGGAAGATGGGGCATCGACGACTATGTCCAAAAAATTAAAACCCTTCCCTTTTTTGAAAATGAGGGTGGAGACGAAAATTTCCTTATCTAAGCTTGTAGTGTTTTTGGAAGACAACAACATAAAATTGATGTTTTCTGTGAGGTAAAGACCACTAGCCTAATGATTAAATGGCTTCAGAGATAGCATGCTTTGGCCGTAGCCAAGTACTTCAAAGCTCCCCCTGAAAAGAGAGGCCTTCAACCTCCCCCATTCCCTCCTCCGGTTCCCCGTCCCCCATTCCCTCTGGGTCCCCTATTTCCTCAGGGTTCTGAAGCATTCCTGGAGGGTTCTCAACCATTCCCTAAGGGTCGTCCCCCATTCCCTGAGGGTTCTCAACCATTCCCTCCGGGTTATGAAGCATTCCCTCAGGAGTCTGAACCATTCCCTCAAGGTCTGCCATTCCCACATGGTCCCCAATTCCCTCATGGTTCTTACCATTAGGATTTTGGCCCAATTTACAAAACTTCATGCCGTTGTTCGTTTGTTATTGTGTCTTCTTATGTATGGGGTACTAGACTTCAAATTTCGTATAATTTTAATTCGGATATTGTTTGGAACTATAATTTGTTAAGTTTCAGTCATGTTGTTTGGAACTGTTTTAGTCAACGTATTGTTAAGCATAATTGGTATGAGTTGGTTTTTAATGTATGTTACATAACTTTGGTAATGCTATGAATTTGGTAATGCATAACTGTTTTGAATGCATCTTGTTTGGAAGTCATTCCATGGTGTCTCGCGCACGGGATTGCAAATGCTACAATTCAGATAGTTTACTTGTTATTAAGGCCACACGTAAAGATAATAAATTTAGGGCTAAATTGTTATTTCTATGGAACGATGATGTATGTAGAGCGCGCTCGCTCGCTCTCTCTCTCTCTCTCTCTCTCTCGGTGCTTGAGCTAGTAGGAAATGTACATGTAGCTCTCTCTCTCTCTCTCTCTCTAAAATAAAGAACTTGGAAAAAATAAATTCCCATCCATTTTTTTCACAAATGGTTAAATTCTCTTCTTGTTTTTCGTTTCTTTTGTTAGTAGACCTACAAACTTATGGTGAGACTGGTAAAAAAAAATTTAAGTGGGTACATCGGAACCATGATTTTACATTCGATGGAGTTTTACTGAGATTTCACAACAGTCGAGTATCACCATCATTTTACATAGTTTACCTTCAGAAAATGGAGATTATGTCCATAAGGTTGTAATGACTTTACAAGAATTTTACTATATAAGGGCTATGGATCCGTCAAGAGGTAACTATTTCGGTAGCAACAATGAAAACGCTGCTGTAAGAAACAATTTCTTTGGTCGTTATGCAGATGTCCCCAATGACCAATACGAATATGCATATAACAATTATTACAGCACTGCGGACAACGCAGCCATGTTAGTTAATGGGATTGAACGTGTGTCATTGCAACACACCATTGACGCGTCCAACACACACCCTAGGGGTTTGGCATGGGTCAGGTACTCATATATTTGTAGAAAACACATCGAACTTCTCTCAACCAACAAATGCATCGGCATGGGATGGGTTTTGGACTGGCGGGCTAGAATGGGGGGATCAACAGGGTAGAACATTCCTTGAAGGAACATCAAATCAATGGGCTCGGTTTTGTAACGAAGAGAGTCAATATGATGGAACGGGATACGCAACTTGTAATAGGGACGCACCTTCACAAATGCACTCAGACAAGGCATATCCCATGGGTAATACACGTTTGGTTGCAGAGGGGGTTAACAAAGATGAATCAGATGAGGAGGAGGATAACAGAGAGGAATCGGATGAGGAGGAAGGCATTAAAAACAAAGACTTCATAAATGATGTGCATTAGCGAGACTTGTATGTCATACAAATGCTAATGGAGGAAGTCGATGAAAACCGCCCGAAAAAAAAACAAAGGATACCGTACCTTACATTGGGCAACAATGGTCTGGACTAGGTGATGTCAGCATTAAATTGTGAGAATCTTAGAAAGTGTCCTAAAGTCTTCGGGATGGAAAAGGAAGTGTTCGGAATGCTATGCAATGAAATGGTTAACAAATACGGCTTTCACAGGGGAACAAAACGTGCGGTCGACGTAATTGAGAGCCTTGAAATGTTCTTGTCCTTATTGCGTGGATAGACCCTTAAACAGATCCAGGAACAATTCCAACGTGGGCAAGCTACTTGTTCGAGGTAGATCAACAAAGTCCTAAAATGTATGTTAAAATTGGTAGCGCACGAAATAAACCCAAAAAGGGATTACAATGACCCACATCCTTATTTGCAAGTTAAACCTCAGTACAAACATTTCAAGGTACGAAACATTTTTAAAAATTTGCCTTGACTCGTTAAATGGAAAAATAAAAATTATGTTTGACTTTGGCATGTAACCTAAGGTGTTACGGAAATCGTTCACAGGATTGCATTGGGGCTATGGATGGTACTCATGTATTTTGCAAGCCTAAACCAAAGGATGCGAAAAAATTATGGGGATGTAAGGGGGGCCACACTACGAACATAATAGCCATGTGTGACTTTGATCTATGCTTCACATTTACCTTGCCAGTGTGGGAAGAAGTGATGCATAATTATTTAATTTTCAAGGAATGTGTTCATGGTAAAGGCAAGAAGAAGTTTTTGCATCCACCAGAAGGTAAACTTGTTGTTGTTAACGTTTTATTATTTCAATTAAATATGCACTTATAAAATAGTTGTATTCATTTTTCAAATTTCTGTTTCCAGGCAAATACTATTTAATGGACGGTGGCTACCCTAATGCAAAGGGATACATGGCACCGTACAAAGGGCACAGGTACCACTTGGAGGATTTCAAGCGCGGAGCGAGACGACACTTGGGTGACTACGAATATTTTAATAGGTGGCACTCGTCACTTTGATCTGTCATTGAGCGAACGTTTGGGGTATTGAAAAATCGATGGCGGATGATGAAGATTCCAACATATTATCCATTGGTGCTTCACAAGAAGTATGTTTTGGCTTCCATGGCCATACACAACTTCATAATCCACAATTGTCCGGATGACGAAGAGTTTCAAGAAGCTTTGCGTGATGACGAAAACTACGATAACAATGATATTCCGGACATTCATCCCCGATACGCCCAAATGGAGGCCATTGAAGACATACTATTTCTGCTACATGCAAATGATTTGAACATGAGAGAGGTGCCGGATGAAATAATGACGAACATGAAATGGGACCGAAGACGATGAGGAAGAAGTTAAGGTGGGAATGCTTAGGTTGGGTTGGCCTTGACAATCTCTGGAATACGTTATGGGTATGTATTCCATAATATGGCCCTTTTGTGGATTTGTTAAGATTTGGTTAATTAGTGTTTGAATTTTTGTTTACTCAATTGATTTGTTATTGTTGGCCTCAAGGGAGCAAATATTATTGTTGTTGTCAAAAAGGAAACATGGCCGGTTCACCCGTACTTATTTGTAATTTTCAAACATAAAAATAATAGGCTTACTAAAATAAAAAAAAATGCAATATGGATCTTGTTTGATAGATCTTGATGCGATTTATCAAACACTGCAAAAAAAAATTGAAAGATTATTTTCGTAAATTCATTATTTTTAAGCTTGAAAGTAGGTCCTTATTTTTTCAAAGTTGTTATTTGAGAAAGTGGAACGGGATAGATTAGCGAAGAACCCAATAACAAAAAAACAAAAACATAAAAAGAAAAAATCTCGCGTCTGTTTCCGAATACCCTATAACCCAACCATCCATTTAGAGGCATTTTGGGCATTACATAAAATAACCTACAAGTCAAATAAGTACTTATTTGGGCTTTGTGAAACAACCCTTCTTATTTCTTTTTGAGAAATTCTAAAATAAGTACTTATAATATAATAAGGTTTCTGGAACCCACCTTGAATGAATAAGAGATCCCCTACCTTATGGGTTTTGAGCAAAATCCGATCATTTGACCACGTCAACCGAAATCCCACGTGGTCCAATCGTGATTTTTCTTGGATGGATTGAAAGCTCTCGCTCTGCAGAACAATTTTAATTCTTGGATTTTGTCCGGAATCATGCCCTAAGTAGATGAAATTGAGGAGAGAAGATGAGGGAGAGTTTCGGAGGGGGAGAGCAAGTCTCCTGGAAATAATAGAGAGAGTGGTGGGAAAATAATCCCATACACTCACATCA
The DNA here is from genome assembly GCA_019656275.1 of Rhododendron kiyosumense. Lineage (NCBI taxonomy): Eukaryota > Viridiplantae > Streptophyta > Magnoliopsida > Ericales > Ericaceae > Rhododendron > Rhododendron kiyosumense. The sequence continues at coordinate 89,719 of BPLS01000488.1, read as the reverse complement.
CACACACTCACATGCATCTCTCACACAATTACCCTTATACCCTTCCATGAATATGCCATACCGTATATCTCAACATACCGTACAATAATATAAAAAAATACGAGTCTCTACACACCCCCCCCCCCCGTGCCTTCAATCATGGGCATGCGCTAGTTTTATAATAATTACTGTATGTTTAATTTCATAATGATTACCATGTGTTTGAAATGGAAAATGCTCTGCCTTTTTAGCTTTCCATTATCGTAAGGTTTATATCCTATGTTCTATTATTCAGGAAATGATCGACGAGGAGAATGATAAATTGAAAACATTGATGGAACAACTTGGCAATGAAGTCTTTGAGGTTGTTACAACAGTCTTGATTGAATTGAACGATTGTAATCCTAGTGGACGTTATCGCATGCATGAACTGTGGAATTTTAAGAAGGAGGAAGGCAACAATAAGGGAGGTAGTATCTCACCTGGTAAAATAGTTGAATTCATGTAAATAGAGGAGAAATGCTTGTTCTTGACGTGGTCTTCTTCCGATGGTTGGTGCTTCTACTTTTGTTGGAGGGAGGAAAATTTAGTAGCAGATTATCTGGGTAAATTATATGTAACTGCTAATTCTAAAGCTTTCTATTTTGATTTTGCACATCTTTTGTGGAATCATAGGATCGGTGTTTCCTCCTGTTTTGTTTGTGTTTCAAAATGATATACTGAGTTAATGTGAACTTCTAGCTTTTTGAAATCAAACAATTATCTTGTGTATGTGTTGCCTATTGATTTATATAGTCCGCAAGATTGGGCTGAGCCTCTACTGCTTCTTGATTGCCCTGCTTGATTCACATTCTCTCACAATGGCTTCATTTGGGATAAAGGTGTTGCTGTTGGCTTTGCTTCTTCAACTGCTATGGTCGAACCAATGGTGATGAGGCTTTGCAATGGGCTAAAAGGATGAGCTTATACCGACAAATTCTCACTGATTTGTTGGACTGTGTCTAAGGTGAATGCTTTTGTTAAAGCCTATTTTGTTGTACGTTAGGTTTAGCTCTTGATTTCCAATATATTGCTGTCATTGTTTGAGGAACAAAAACATAACTACGCATTACCATAACTAAGTCATTATAGATTTAGCTAAACTAGGCGATGCCTTTACAACTTGCAATCATATATATAAATCTGTAATCAAACTCATGCACTTAATCAAACTTGTGCAGCTTGTGCTTTCAAAAATATTCAAACATCGTTTAATTCAACGGGCATGACAGATGTGCCTTGCACGTCGCCATTTACATAGTAATTAAAGCATATTACCCTAATGATTAATGAAACTAAATGGTTTATTGAATGAGACATTAGGAATCAATAGTTAATGGTTACTCTTACACTAACCAATTGTATCAGTGCATTGATCGCTGTTAATTAACTCTACTGTTAGCTACTATATATGTACTAAAAACATTGACTACTATCAACTTATATTAACCAATTGTATTAATACTCAATCAACACTGTAACATTAATACAATTGGCTAATGATTTTTGCTATTAGAGTCAATTATCACTCATTGAATATGATTAATCAATCATCAATATAACATTCATACTCGATAATCACTCATTGAAATATGATCAATCAATTAAGCTCTTAGTCAAATGACTTTAGCTACTATAGTCGATTATAGGGATTAATCATCACTTTAGCACTAATTAAATAATCTAATGACAATTATAGTTATTAATCGTTATAATATTACGTCAATCGATTGTAGAAATAATTTAAATACTTGTTCTGTATCTAAATTTAGTTGAATACTCTAATTGTGTTAAATACGTTATTAATTTAAATAAATATTAAGTAATTTTTGTAAGTTATCAACAAAATAAATGAATAATTAGTTTCACAATAATATTTGTATATTATTTTTACTTAGAAAATAATTTAATGAAACATATTAACAACATTATTTTAAAATTAAGGTAATTTTTTGGCTTATATTTAGTTTCAAATTTTTTTATACAATTTTGGTTTACCAATTAAATATTATTTAATTATATTTTTACCCAATATTTGGTTGTCTATTATACAAATAATTAGCAAACGGATAAAAAGTAGGGTGAATAAGACTTAAAATGATGTGAATTTATAAATTACTAATAATTAAAAAAATTTCTGCAGAATAAGTACGTACATTTTTTTGCCAAAAATGTTGAAACCTGCTACTCGGAGAACTAGTTAGAGATAGCCAAAAAACATTGAAGTGTAGTCTTTAGTTCAAAAAAATTTACATTTGCTAGTTTTTCTTCAATTTTTTATAAACTATTACTTCGTTAAGATGAGAGAAATCTGAAAAGTAAAAAATTACGATCGAAGCTTAAGTTTTTTAGATAAAGACGAAAATACGCCATTAAGCCAAATTTTTTCAAAAATAATTGGATTGCAATCATAATTTTTTCTTTTTAGATTTCTACAAAGTAATAATTCCAAAAAGTTAACAAAAACTAACAAATGCGATTTTTTTTAAATAATGACAACAAAAAAAAAAACCATTTGGCTTATTAGGACAAACCATCTCAATTGTCAGCATTAGATATGATAAGAAAAGCCGAGTACATGGCATATATAATGACAATTTTTAACTGAAAAAAAATGCAAAAGCACCTTACTTATTGGGTGGTTTCGATTCAAAAACTAAATTAACCTAAAATTTGATCTAAAAATTAATATTAAATTGAGACATCATGTCCCAATATATCACGTTGGGACATGATAGAAGAATTCAGGAAAACCTATTAGCCATACGGGAGCACAATACGCCAAGCAGCCAAACGGGGTGGGTACATCAATCATCGTATCATCATTTGGACTGCTGGAATCAATTCCCCCAAACTCACTATCAGAGTATCTTTCGAGCGTTGGGCGCGCGAAGCCGCAAACAGCGGGTTAATAGTCGCATTCAGTTTACTCGGTTACTGCTCCTACTCTCTCTCCCTCTATTCCATCCTCCCTCCAAAATCGAACTCCATCTCTCTCTCTCTCTTGAAAGCAACCGACAGAGAGTTTTTAAGCTTCAGTTGGTCGTCAGTAATGGCGGATGAAGGCCTGAATTCTCAAAGAAGGGACCCGATTAAATCTTCAGGCACGCCCTCCTCCCTTCTCTCTATTTCTAATTATATTTTTGGGTAACTAACGCGAATATGTAGGGTTTCTCTAGAGTGAATATGGGTTACTGTATTTTTTTATTTGATTGGTATATTTGGAAGCTCCGGTTCTGTATGGTTACTGTATTTTTTTATTTGATTGGTATATTTAGAAGCTCCGGTTCTGTATGGTTACCGAGTCTTATCTATTTTGGTGAATAGTTTGAGTCATTGGTTTAGGATAAATCACATGTTAGAAACCTAAAACTGATTTTTTAGTTCATGACATGTGCGAACTCCGATGTAAGCATGTGTGGAGAGATGAAATTAGATTTCAGAACGGCTGAGTGTCCGCTAAGTGGGGGATGAGAAAGGTTATGGTGCTATAATGCAACTCTAGACTAAGAACAATAAGACATGGAGGACAAAGAAAGACATATGATGCAGTCAAAGGAAAGTAATAGAATCTGATAGAATCGTGGAAGAGATGAATTTTTTTGGGCAAAATGAAGGGAAGAAAATGCTACTCCCTCACTCCCATTTTGATAGTCCCCTACGAAAAGACGTGCAATTTTCGGATAAAAATATAAAGTACTTCAGTTCATAATTTTTTGAATGTTTTTGCACCAAATTAAAGAACTCATCGAGATCATTAATTTGGTGTGAAGAAACTTGAAAAATCATTTATGGAAGTACTTAATTTTTTGATTTGAAAATTGCACGTATTTTCGTAAGGGACTATCATTTTGGGATGGATGGAGTATGTCTAAACTTAGTTGCACGAAGCGAGAGCAGGTGCGGAAGCGGGGGTGGGAGCGTGGGAGTGAGGTAATACTGAAGCTCCCAAGGTTGGGAGCGTGAAAGGAGTGTGTACATATGTTATGAAAATAATGTAGCATAGAGTATACACTTTAAAAGTATAATCATTTTAGAAAGTAAAAATATGGGCCAAGTCCTCCATAAGTGTAAGAAATGGGCTAGTGTTAGTTAGATATCATATTACTTGGGCTAGATATATGAGTTCATCAAAGACCAATTAATAAAGCCAAGTGATAAATTCCTGTTTTTTATACAAAGATCATACAAAAGCTCACATCTCAATGGGAGCGGGCTCCAGTCAAGCTCCTTAGTTGGGAGCGCAAAAGCGGGCTCCCAAGGTGGGAGCGGCACCACTTTAGGAGCTCCCTGCAACTAAGGTCCTAAATAATGCAAAAATAAAATTACCTAAAATGAATGCGATCCTTGGTTTATTTAGGAAGTGGGAGCTCTTTATGAGTATCAAGGGAAACCTATATGACGTTCAAGTTTTGTGTTCCATTAAATCGGTACTAATCTTCCCATTGAGTAGGGGCAATGGCTCCCATTGTCTTCTCCTTGTTTCCTCCCTGCCTGGAGAGCTTGGAGGAGAAGACATAGCTATCCTCTTTCCTTCATCCAGCGACGGATCCAGAAATATAGCCTAGTGGGGGGCACCTTGTTAATCATAATAACGAAAGTTCTTTTTTAGTCAACCACAGTAAGATCGTACAAGTTTAAGGCATGCAGTACTAACTACAAAAGTTTATAACATGTACTTTAAGTTAAATTAGGTAAAAATGAGCATAAAATCTCAGACAAAATTTTTAAAGTATGTTTCAAATGAACATCGACAAATTTTAGAATGATCAAACTAGTTTTGTTGATGACTTTATTGTAAAATATTTCTTCCAAACGGTTAAAAATAAAGAGAATCAAGAAAGAATGGCTCAAAATAGGCAAACAGCTCATAAAGCAACAAGTATAAATGTACCATAGGATGAAATTCAATCATAAAATTAATTCTATATGTATTTTTGAGATATATGCAAGCGTGTAAGTTTTTATAATAAGCACACTTTCAGAATTATGCTAATTTTTTCAAAAACTTTAAAAATATTTTAATTTCGAGTGGGGGTACGTATTTGAGTGGGGGCATGTGCCCTCGCGTGCCCCCTTGTGGATCCGTCCCTGCCTTCATCCAACTATGAGAAACTTAAAAAGGTCGGCCATATAGGTAGGGACCTCATTATGTTTATAAAACGGCCCCGCTCAATATGGGTTCAAACTCAAATTCCCCAATGCTCCATACTTAACAAAAGCATACTACTAAAATTTGGTGCACCAAACTGGAATGTTGATCACTGACCAAAACTATCTGAAATATATACTCCCATATAATTGACAGTCAAACTAATCCATTTTTTAGCTAATGATAGCATGCTGGGGAATAAATGTGCCATTATACTCTATTAATATAATTATTGTTAACCTCCCTAAAAACCTGAGGAAAATGAACAAATAAAATTACCCCAACAGGCCAACTAATATCTTTCAAACCTCCCCCACGGACTGTTTATTGGTGAAGGTTGAGGAGACAAGAACTAATAATTGTATTTTCATGCTGTTTCGTTTTCTTATGAGATGGGAAAAAACAGTGTCCCGTGTAAGCCTATGGGAAAGAAGCTCAGTATATTGGCTATATTTTAAATGGAGATTTATGCTTTTCAACTTTTTCAAAGCTAGCAAATGGACTTTAAATCCAAGAAAGGACAAAATATAGGACTTGAAGGTTGTTGAAATTGTATTTCTGCAGTTGATATTCAATTAGCTTGGTTCCCTGTTCATTCCACGTATGATTCATGCACCCATGTCCTCTAACTCTGTATCAGCTGGTTTGTTTATATTTGAAATTTAGTTTTCTCTTGGCTACAGTTGGAAATGTTGCAGCAAATCGAAGACGACAACACGCTGTTACAGTGGGAAAAGAAAGAAGGGAAGCACTGGTTCGAACGAAGCGTTTGTGCCGAGTTGGAGTTAGTGGTGATGACATCGCCCCTCCTGACAGTGATATGATGATTGATGTAGAGGAATCAGTTCTTGAGGTTCAGACCTCTTCTGCTGTGGAGGAATTAAAGTTTGCTATTTTGTTTCAGTGAGTCAGCTCATTCAGTTTTTTGCACAGTACTTAAGAAGCGTTTTATTATCCATGCACAGTGGAAAGCAGTTTATTTTAGGACTTGAGTGAAGTATCAGATTTGGAACCCTTTATGAGGAAACCGTATTAGATATCAATGCCTAGCTACTTTATTGGCAGATTTTGGCACCAACGATATTCTTTATCTTAATATGTTTTTGGCACCATCGATATTCTTTATCTTGATATGTTGTCCAACATGCACAATCTTTTGGTATGCTGATTCTTCAATTCAAGGTATGCTGATTCTTCAATTCAAGCATCTGCGAATTCCAAACTTCATGGTTATATTTTGTGATTACCGTTCGTTGGATCTTTGCATCAAAATATACAGGAAATTCCGAAGTCAAATACAGGGAAAGAGTTTAGACTTTGGAGATTACTTGGAACCACAAAATTTGCACTTAAAAAATTTGTTGCCATATTGTGAATATTTGGCAGCTCTGTAAATTTGACATATGTTATATATGTGTTTACCAATTTCTTGGAAGCATTGTTCAAGAGGAATATAAAAGCATATTAGATTAGTTGCTTATTATTAGATTGTTAACCACCAACTCATCCAAAAGCTTAAGCTGTTAGAGAGAGGGGCAACTTTATAATTTATATTCTTAACATGCCCCCTCATGTGTAGCCACTCTCCTCTACAAGCAGGCTAAACACGTGTAAATTTTAATCATTAGGTAGGCAGTGAGTTTCAAACCCAGGATCTATTGCCTGCCCTGATACCATGATAGAGAGGGGCAACTTTATTATTTATATTCTTTACACTTATGTTGATAACCGTTCTGTCCTAATATTCCATGGAGATTGTCTTACACAACCTATACTCTGTGATTGTTAGGGGGAAGGGAGCAATGTCGAAAAAGGTGACTGCCCTTCGTCAACTACGGAGGTTGTTGTCGAGATCCGAATTTCCTCCTGTTGAAGCTGCTCTAAAAGCTGGAGCTGTACCTCTTCTTGTCCAGTGTCTTTCATTTGGTTCACCAGATGAGCAGGTCCAAGAAACTTTGTTACATTCTGGTTATTTGCAATTCAACTCTTCTGTAGACGTCTTACTGTATTTTGTATTTTATCTATAACAATGTATGGGCTGATGGGGATATCTTGCTATTTAAATTACCTCGTTGGCCGTTGTTCTGGTCTACTGGTCGAGCAATCTCTTTTCTAGAGCCGCTCCTCATTACCTCCTAGTCAGGAAAATAGGGGTGCCCGGAAACATGAGTATATAAATTTGTTAGTTTGTTAAGTGATAGGAATTGCCATCGTCCACGGTGAATGCAAGTTTTACATATTGTTTATATCTAGTGATTGCTTGAGCAAGCCGGAACTTCTGATTATCTTTTTCCATCTGGAGAAGAGAAGTTCTTACAAACTTATTTTATATGGATTTCTCTTTAGTTTTGTGAATTGTGATTAGTGACGGTTTAACATTGGAAGGTAGCAAGGGGGAAAAAAAACAAACGGTTGTTGACACATGCTGGAAAAAAATAATACAGAAGAAGCTTAAACCTCATGGAAACAACAGAATCCAAATTCTCTTCAATGCTGAAAAGTGTAGTATGAGTCCAACTGGTCAGTCCCCTAGAAAAAGAGACTTCTGAAATTATGAAAATACGTGTCTGTGAATCTGCAATGACAGGGTTGGTGAGCATCCATGGTTTGCAAGCCAGTAAGCAGCACTTAATTTATTTTCACCATTCAGCTCCAGAGGAGAAGTTCTGATATCCATTGCTCTCTCTTGTGCTTGTCATACTGCAGTTGCTTGAAGCAGCTTGGTGTCTTACTAACATTGCAGCTGGAAAGCCAGAAGAAACGAAAGCTTTATTGCCTGCGTTACCATTGCTTATTGCTCATCTTGGAGGTTAGTTCAGCGTGCTAGAATGAAAACATTTCTTTCTTTCATTCCATCTCTTATATGTTCTTCTCCCTTTCCTTTCTCCACGTACATTATTTCCAGAAAGTTTCCATGACGTAACTTTAAGAGTGACAGTGAAAAATGGTACTAGGTTAACTGGAGTTTTAAGCATTGACAATTTTTTCCATGGGCTTAAATAAACAAGAATATCCTTCTTTTGGTCATTGGGCTACTGATTTATGGAATAGCACTATTTTTTTTATTGGCTATGGAATAGCACTATTCATGGGTTTGTCTATTTAGGTACGGTACCACTGACCAAGATTGGACTACTCGGCCTAGAAACACAGGCAATTTGGTATTTGACCTACATGAAATGAAATCAAGATGGTCGTGTACAAGTTGGGTTAGTCCTGGGCATTCAAAACAGATTATTGGTTTTCGTCTTTTTCTCCATGAAAAAAATGAAAAATACAAATTGATAATTAAGGTATACTAAACAGCATACATGAGGCACCGTTCAAAAAAAAAAAAAACAGTACACATGAGGATGATTTGAGGCAATTTTTGTTGATGGTTGTAAAGTTGTATTTTGATTTTGAAGGCAGCTACTTTATGCGAAAAAAGCTGAAGGTTATTTGTTCTTCTAGTTCACCATGCCTGCACATTAATACACCATATTTACTCTTACTAGTCCTAACCCTTTCTGTCGAAGAATGAGCCAGCCAATCATATTTTCCTGTGTTTCTTAATCAAGTTGTTGTTTGACCTGAGTTAATGTTTGACGTCTTTCTTTGTAAAATGGAGATCCTCGTGTCTTTGGGCTACAATCTCAATTGTACACATCCACTTTCATGATTATTCTTCTGTTATTCATATGTTGAAGACTTTTAAGGTGCTTGGTTTTACAAAGTTATCAGCATTTACGGGGACACTCTACCTAGGAGTATATTTAGCAGATGATTTATGGTTAGCTCAACTAACCAATGCCTTCATTGCACAAATCTTCCTACTCCTTGAATTTCAATGCGAAAATTATGCTTTCCTGATTCTACATATTCTTTCGTTAAACAAAGAATCCTCGAAGGGACACTTTATGAGCTTTCTTCTAAGTACTGCAGTTTTTTTTTTCCTCTTTATGTGCATAGACTGCCTTTTATGCTTTTTGCCCCCTTCTGGAATACTCTTTTGAGTCATTTCACATTTCTTGTGCCAGCTTTTGCATTATTCGGTGTTTTGTTTGCGGGGTAATCTCCTATTTATAACTTCAAGAAGTTTTCGTGATTCTTTCCTCTTTGTACTCTATATGTTTCATTCTGAATATCTCCAGTTTGAGATTCCATGTTTACTCTTTGGAAAAATGCACTTCTTTCTTTTCCTGTATCTGTTACCCCATATCAAACATTTTGTTATCCTAAACCCTATGATTCCAATTTGTATTTGCTTGGGGCTGTTCTTGATAATTTTGCACCCGCTAGTCAAACCTTTCAATTGGTAATTTTTGTGTAGAAAAGAGCTCCATGCCTGTTGCTGAGCAGTGTGCATGGGCTTTGGGAAATGTTGCTGGTGAAGGGAAAGAACTTAGAGAAGTTCTGCTCTCGCAAGGAGCCTTACCACCTCTTGCAAGAATGATGCTGCCCAATAAGGGTTCAACAGTGCGAACAGCTGCTTGGGCACTTTCAAATTTAATCAAGGTTTTGAATCCCTCATCAGATATTGCGCTTGTATCTTATCATGGTTATTGTTTAGTATCGTTATTTTGTAGTTTTAGAAACAATTTCTTTGTTATTGTCGGTAACCTATTTGGTTGGTTATTGATTTGTGATATGAAAGTTATTGAGTCGTTTCTATGCGTCTCATTTGTCTATGTGGCCTGCCTGCCACCTACCTCTGAAGTTTCATTCTGAAAAGGAGTTCAGTTTACGCTTAAAACTGGACAGCCCTTTTATGTTAGCCTGAGTTTGATATTGACCAGTGCTTGAAATGGGATTGCCTGTTTCCTGCTGAGTTTGTGTTGCACATTCACGCTCCTAGGTTTAAATGGAAAATAATGTTGCTTACCCCTTCCCTTGTATCGAACACAATCTTTAGCTTGTGCACATACCCAATCATACAAGTAGAGTTGGTTAACAAACTAGATCTATATTACGTTACTTTGGGTGCCCATTATGGTCTGGTTGGTCTTGTGCTTATGCACATGTCCAAGCATACAACTAGAATAGTTGAACCAGCTAGATCTGTTATGAGCTTATTTCCTTTGCCATACATGTAATCTTATGATGTATCCATGCTGCAGCAAAGGACTACTACTTGTTTGGTGATTGCTGGTTCTTGAATTTTTTTTTTTTTTTTGTGCTCCTACTCTTAGCAATTCTCAGACAATGTTGTTAGCTCTGCTGCAGACCTACTGGTCCTGTTCTCTGGCCTCATAAGGTTTCTTGGTTCTTTTCAAACTTCAATGGGAAAGGCTTTCCTGACATTCTCAGGAGACTTGCTCTAGCAGCTATATTTTCCTGTGGCAAGAAGGAATAGTCAAATTTTCAAAGACCTCTCCTCTGTAGTTCATCAGATCAAATTTGAAGTCAGGATTAAGGCTATTTAAGACAGGAATGCCAATTCCGTAGATCTGTCTTCTCTATTATGCAATAATTGGCTTATTCCAAATTGTATTTTTTTTCTCACTAGTTTTGGTTTGTTTGTGGACATGTATTGGCTGTTTGCTTTTGTATCTTTGCTATAAATTTGATGAATGTCCCTCATGACATTTGTTCTTTCTCATAAAGCTCTTAGTTACCCAAAAAAACTTCTTATTGAAGAATAGCCATGTTGAGGTGGAAGATAATTTTGTTCTCTGCCTTCACTCTCGCTTAGATAAGATGGGTAGGACATAGCTTGAAACTGTAACGTGCATAGAAAACAGACCTTTTGGCTAGCGTTCTGCTTGATCAATTCTTTCCCTTTAAGGTGTCTTCATTTGCTTGCATTGTGAATCGAAAGGGCATTTCTTGTAAGGATGCCTATGGGATATGATTCTCCTATTTTGTTGATGATCTCTCATAAGACGGCCTTATAATCTCACTTGATCTTGAGTCTTGTATGCTTAATTCTAGGTTCATGTGCTATAACTTTTAATAACATGGGATTGGCCTCGTGGATTAGTTTCGTGCAATACTATTTGCTCTAGATTCTTCTTTGTAAATACGAGTTACTAGATGCATCTAGTTTATTGGATGCAGGGACCTGATCCAAGAGCGGCAACAGAGCTCATAAAAAGTGCTGGGGTCCTTGATGCCATTATTCGGCACTTGAAAAAAGCGTAAGTGGTTAATACTTCATTACTCTGGATCATTTACAGTGAAGCATCATTTGTTATTTATTTCCGTAAATAGTTTCTGGACTCCCTCTGGAATTTGCTTGAACACCTTTCCAATCTGAGTTGTAGAAGGATCAGATAATGAAATCAGGACTACCAGGTTGTCTAACCATTTGGTGCTCTGATAGTTCTTCCATCCGTGTCAGCCCTATCCGCAGAAATGTTTTGCATCTATGGACTCATCGGCCGTAGTTACCCAGTTATCTAGGACTTCTCTAACTATAATGGAAACACTGTTGTGAGAGCCCCCCTGTTGGAAAGCTCATTAGTAGCTACTCTATGTCCCCATTAAGGAAACACGATGATCACTGTAGCAAGATCTTTGTAGCTTAACTTCTGTGCAAATTGTGATTTGCTGCCAACAGCTTATGTGTAAGTTTGGAAAGGTGTAAACGTCGTTAGAATCCCAGATTCCATAAGTTGTAAAATGTGGAAATGCAGTATGTGTATGTTACCACTCCAGTCCTATTATAATGCATTAAAATCGCTCACATCCTTGTATTTGTATAATTGAATTTTTCTGGCATTAAGATGAGCTAAACTTATTGAAATGAAATACTCTAACTAGTCCAAAGGAAAAAAAAGCATCCCCTTACAGCCAAAAGAGAAAAGTAAATTAGACCTGCTAAAGATGAATTCTCACATCTTGAGAGGCTAGGCACCACATAAGAAAACCAACTTTAACAACCTGAGCAGAGAAGTTACAAGCAAATGAGCCTCTCGCAACAGGAGACAATGGGACTAGAGATTGGAAAGGGAAACCAGCAGACTACCTTAAACCTCCTTTAGTCCTTGCTCAATTTGAGAGGTCTCGCCCTTGCGTAACAAGGACCAACTGAGGTGGTAGCATCACTTTGATGGAGATTAGGCCTCCCTTGAGCATGATCACCATTGTCCTTTGCAATAGCCAAATCACTGGGGAAGGACATGGTATTATTTCTCCTGATCTCCCCTCCCTTGCTAAAAGCTACTTTGCCTTTACCTTTAATCTCTTCTTTCCTGATAGCACTCATCACCCCTTCTTTTTTCATCTCATGTAGGAAGGACATTTGTGAGATGCTCTTGTGGTCTCTCTTGTTATCCACTTCTCTCCAAACTTCATTAAATTTCCGCCTAGTGGATTCTTGTTTTTGGTCCAACTGATTCCACTCTTCTCTCTCTGTTTTCCTTCTCTCTTTACCACAAGAATGACCAAAAACTTTGCACTTATCGCACTTAAGAGGTTTCCATGGATATTTGACCCTTATGTCAAACTTCTGACCCTCTTCAAAGTCGAGAACAAAAGAATCCGGGAGGGTATCTTTGCAGGACACCTCGACACATACTCTAGCATATGCTATGCGGCTTCTAGAAGCCGTTTGTTCATCCAATTTAATGGGCCTCCCAATCGCACTAGCAATCAAGTTTAATCCTTTCTCTGCCCAACATTCTAAAGGAACATTGAAAAACTTCACCCATATGGGAATATTGTTCAATTGCACCTTTTCAAGTTTGAGGATTGGTTCCCAAGGTCTAACAACTATAAATTTGCCCCCCATGTGCCATGGACCACCGTCCAACACAACTTCACTCCCTTTTGCATTATTAAATTTAAACAAGAAAAAACCATTGTCCATAGTAAGAACATCAACAAGCCCATATTTTCCCCAAAGTCTCTCGGCTGAGTTGTTAACAAGTGTGTAAGGAAGCTTTTGCTCAATAGAATATCCAACAATCCACCCTCTCCAAAGAGCCTCACCTTCTTGACGAATATCCTTATCAAAAGGAATTGATATTTTAACACTTCCAGACTTGGGCTTAGTGTGTGCAATGTTGATCAGCTCACTAGGTGGTTCTTGACACGAACGAGCCCAACTTCTAACGAGTTGGGTTTTCTGATTGGGATCTGATCCATGACCCAAACCCACTGGGTGTGGGTCAATATGTGCTATAGTATTGGTCTTATGACTCTTTTCCACGGGAAGATTATCTTTGTTTAAACCGTTTCTTAATAGAGGAGGTGGACGATAAGGGGTGAATTTAAACTCTAAACCTTCACTCACCTGTGTGGGCCTTTCCAAGGACGTGCTGACTGCGGACAGTATTTCTTTTGCCTTTACACGCTCCCCCAACTGGTTTGTGAGGCTTCTGGGCTGATTGTCATAGATGGCTGGAATGAAATCTTCTTGTCCATTATCAGCATGTGCCTGAATCTGATGATTTGATGCCGAACACTGGTCCAAAGGCTTGCAGTGCACCGGATCAACCCCCACATTAATGGTCGACAGATGAACAGTTGAGGCATCATTATGGTTCGCAACCACTACTTTCTCACCTGCCTTTTGGAGCGCGTCATTCTCACTCATCTTTCCCACTTTGAATGATTCTTCTGCAGCAGTGTCTCCAGGCTTCTGTAGTGTGGTAATTCCTGCAGAAATTTCAATTTTTTTCTGCTTCCCAACAATCTCGTCATAACTTTCTTTGATCTGGGAGCAATCTTCATTTCCAGAATTAACTGCACCCTCATTGTTCCTTAAAGTTCCACCAACATTGACGATGTTGTTGTGGGCGATGTTTTCATTGGCAAAACCTTTCATCCCCCTGTCATCTGTTTCATATGCTATTGGAGAGCATATTTTTTGCAAGGACTCAACACTATTTTGATCTTGCTGTTTTTCTTGCTGTTCACCTTGATTTTGAGCTATAGCGAGCCTGTTAAAAGCTTTCTCATCTATAGTGATGCTTTTAGCCCCAATGCAGTCATAGGGTGGTTGTTCATCAGAAATTCTGTGGCTGGTGTTTCCAGTTGCATCTCTCCTTGCGCTCTTTGTTGATTGGGCGGCAGCGATTGCTTCGGAAAGGAAGCCAAAATCAAGTGTAGATCCAATATTTACTGATTTCATTTGGTTTCTTCTTTTGCTAGCTGAATTCTTCCCCATTCTTGCCTTGAATCTAGAAGGATTGAAAATGTTTTTAGAGAGAGAGAAGATCTCAGCTTTTCAGTCTCTCCTTAGTTAATCTTCTTATTAATACCTCTTGAGGCACTAAAAATATCTTGCCACGTGTTGGCAATACTATGCTGTTTCCAGCATTTATCTATGTGGCATATCATTTAGATCGAGATATCGAGTCCTAATATAAAGACAGCAATATTTTCACTGTCAATTTGAGGAACCAAATCTCCCATGTGATTTTACTGTTACATCCCTAGATGCCTGACCAATTGAGATCCCTTGGTTCTTGACTAGATTTAATATGCTGCACTTGCAAGAGCTATTTGATGTTCTTGTTAATTTACTATATTTATCCCATGCAATCGAGCCATGGAATAATTTACTTATCTTGTTGCATTTTTGTACGGAAATTTTAATAGTTCCCTTTTGTTTTACATACAGAATCTTATTATATTGTCATAATTAGGATATAAATCTTTGGGTTTAATCCAACTGTGTTCCAAATCAGGGATGAGGATCTGGCTACAGAAGTAGCATGGATTATTGTGTATCTTTCAGCCCTTTCTAATGTTGCTATCGACATGTTGGTGAAGAGTGATCTCCTTCAATTACTCGTGGAAAGATTGGCAACATCAAATAGTTTGCAATTGCTCATTCCGGTAACTAGCAAAATAAATGAGTAGCTTGGCTGATTTGTTTTGTGCATAATAAAATCCAAGATTGTGGATTCTCACTACTACTATCAGGTGTAGGTAACGTCATTCAGATACACGTTTTTTGTGATGTCTTTTGTGGGTAATGCATTTAATGTATTTGTTTACATCTGCTTATATTTAATGCCAACAGTATGATGTGCTGGTTAAGTCTAAATTTGTTTTACCAAATGTTCTTGTCAAGTCCGGTACTGTTGTGAATTGTAAAGTGCGTGCTATTGCTGCCAACAGATAATTCACGTCCTTATGTGATATGGGATTGCTTTATTTCCTTTATTGATTACTCGAGGAAATAATAACCAATTAAAATCTACTAAATGAATTTGCCAAATTAATTAGACTAGCACCAATCCTGACAACTACACCGCAACTAATCCATGTATGTGTGTTTTTTGTAAGAGAAAACTAATCTAGAGATTAAGAATAAGAAAGCACAACACAAGGATAGACGTGGAATATCTAAATTACCGACAAAATCTACGTGAATGCTTGTGAGCGGCCAAAGGGAGAGAACATATGAGAGTAAAATTAGACAAAATAACGTGGGGCTAAACATGCTCGCTCAAGCATGCATTGGGCGAGCACCCCTAGGTTGCAGTTGCTACCCTTTTTTTTTTTGGGTCCTGATACTGCTTTTTGACACTAAACAGCCCCTGGACACACACTTGCTCTGATCAAACCAGAGTCTTTTGACGAAGAACCATTAGTGGGGTGATACTTTAGACAACTTATTCTCTCCAATTCACCGTCTTAGAATGCGGATTTACTAATGAGGAAGTGTTTGCTACGCAATCTGCGATTACCTAAGGTGGGAGGCTGGGCGCTCGAGGAGCCAGCACCAATGATTTCTTTCCCCGCTTTATCTCTCATACTAGCTTTCTAGGTTTCTAAAAACAATTTCCATCAAAATCAGCCTCTATGTGAACATCAGCTTGAGGTTAAAACATTATACGCAAAATTGTAGTCGAACATTTTGTGGTGCATTTTTTGTTGACATGTATGTCAATTGGTGGTAGGTTAAACAGTAATGAGCTAAAAATTGGGTGCATGGTTTACTGGAATTATTTCAAGGTCTGAGTCTATTGCGACAAATTTTCTTCAGGTACTGCGGAGTCTAGGTAATCTTGTGGCTGGGGATGCTCATATGACTGATGGATTTTTTGTTGTTGGACAGGGAATCCCAGGCTAGTTTATTACTCTTTTCTTGGTTGAAGAGAGCAAAAAGTTCTCATCTTATCAGTTCCCGACTCCGGCTATTTTAAATGCTCATTTGTTATGTGTATTTTTTCAGATAATGTTGTTGCAGCACTAATCAAATGTCTGAAAAGTGAGCATCGGGTCTTGAAGAAGGCATGTTTCTATTCGTTAGTTAACATGTGACGTTGAATTGATAAATAGTATTGTTGCTTGACGAGTTGGGGTTCTTTCATTGTTGTAGGAAGCAGCTTGGGTGCTATCTAATATAGCCGCTGGTTCCATTGAACAAAAACAGTTAATTTATTCAAGTGAAGCCATGCCATTGTTATTGCGACTACTTTCAACAGCACCATTTGATATAAGGAAGGAAGTAGCATATGTTCTAGGTAATCTCTGTGTTGCTCCATCTGAAGATGGTGGGAGACCAAGTTTGATTCTGGATCACTTGGTCTCCCTTGTTGGTAACGGATGCCTTCCGGGTTTTGTAAATATGGTCAGGTCTGCTGATGTTGAGGCTGCACGGCTGGGGCTCCAGTTCATGGAGCTGGTAAGCAAATCATCTATTCATTTTTGCTCCATAGACCGTAGTATTTAGCATGATGCTGTTTATTTCTTTGTTTATCTCCTGGCTCCTTGATCGTTTTTATTTCAATATATTTGGGTTTTGGCTCATTTCATCTAATTGAGATTTCAGGTCTCGGATTGGTCAGATGATTGATCTTTGAGCATGATGCTATTCCTTGTTCCTTATAGTCTTGTAACAATTTAAAAGATCTTAGAGAGTTAAATGTTATTCTCTCTAGTAACTTTACATAGGTGTCATAGATTTAGAAAAGATAAGATGTCTAGATACGTTATATAGTTGGTCTTGGAGAGAAGGATGCGATGAAAGGGTGTATTGATGTGGTTAAAGACATGCATGAAGGTACTGCCACTAGGGGAAACAAGTTAGTTCCCAACTATAGTGGGATTACGCACCAAGGGTCCACTTTGAGCCTTTCCCTCTAAGTCTTAGTAATGGACGAATTGACTAGACATATTCAAAAGATGATGAGATGATATTGTCTTAGTAGATAGAAACAGCGAGCAATGCTAATGCCAGATTACAAATTTGGAGAGAAGCATTAGATTAAAAAGGATTTAGGATCAGTTGGTGTAAAGCAGAGTATTGGAATGTAGGTTTAGTGGTAGTCAAAATGTTGGTGTTGACAGAGCGACCCTCCAAAACCAGGAATTACCAAGAATCTAGCGTCTTTAAGTATCTTGGCTCAATTTATAGTAATTTTGAATTGTTTGAGAGGATGTAGTGATTGCGGATGATGTAACACATAGAGTTCAAGTTGGATGGATGAAAAGGTGGAGTGCTTAAGGGTGTCGTCGCAAGATACAAGGTATTGCCACAAGGCCAACAATGTTATCCCACACAGAGTATTGGGCTACAAAGAAACAACATGCGAGTAAGATGAGTGTAGTTGAAATGAGAATGTTGTGATAGGACTTTGCGAGATAGAATTAGAAACAAAAACCTTTGCGGAATGGTAGGGGTAGCTTTGATAGAAGGTTAGATGAGAGAAAGTAGACTGAGGTG
The DNA here is from genome assembly GCA_019656275.1 of Rhododendron kiyosumense. Lineage (NCBI taxonomy): Eukaryota > Viridiplantae > Streptophyta > Magnoliopsida > Ericales > Ericaceae > Rhododendron > Rhododendron kiyosumense. The sequence goes on along the minus strand of BPLS01000488.1, from coordinate 71,942 downwards.
GTTTGGACGTGTCTATTTTTAGATCTTCCGACGTGGTAGTGAGGAAGAGTGATATGGTTACGGTAGAGGGTAACACTAAAGGGAGGTGTAGACCAAAATTGGCTTTAGGGACAGTAGTCCATAAGTATCTAGGTTTTCTCATTATCACGGAACCCGATGCCCTAGACTTCAATGGAGAAACGAATTCATGTGACTGACCCCAATTGATTGATTTGGAGGTGATAATTCATGCAATGGGGGACAAGCTTTAACACTCTCCCGCATGTACAACCTAGGATATAAGTGCATGTATGACACAGAGATGGAGGGAATCAATTTACAAGAAATAGAGTCTTGCCCAAAAGCCTCTAGATCCTTAGCTCTAATATCCCAAAGCCTCTAGATCCGTAGCTCTAATATCATTCTAATGCATCCAGCTAAAAACCAATAGGCTAACGAGCGAAGAGGCCTTCCCAACTTAGACATTAGTTTTGTTGTGATCATTAACTAATGTGGGACATGTTGTTTGGGAGAATAAGAAAAGTGTATAGGGTGTTAATAAACCCTAACACAAATAACTATTATTTATATTAAGAGATAACTTATTACAAGACTTGTTTAACCAATGTGGGACAAGACTCATAACAACTACTTAAATATTCCAACACTCCCCCTCAAGCTGGAGAATAGATATCACAAAGTCCCAGCTTGCTACATAACATCTCTAACCGGGGCTTGAACAATGACTTAGTAAATATGTCAGCTAACTGAGCACTTGTAGACACAAAGGGAGTAGCTATCACACCACCAACTAACTTCTCACGCACCAGATGACAATCAACTTCAATATAGTCCTCTCATGAAATACCGGATTGGATGCTATGTGAATTGCTGTTTGATTATCACAATACATATTCATTGGCAATTGCACGCTAAATCCTATCTCCTCAAGAAAAGATCGCACCCATACAATCTCACATGTCGTGTGGGCCATAGCTTTATACTCTGCCTCTGCACTAGACCGTGCAACCACTGTTTGTTTCTTACTCTTCCAGTTGACAAGGTTTCCACCGAGAAAAACACAATATCCTGTAGTGGATCTCCTATCAGAAGGTCCTCTTGCCCAATCAGAGTCAGTAAAAGCCTCAATACGTAAGTGACTATTAGCTCGATAAAACAAACTACGTCCTGGATGGGCCTTGAGATACTTTACAATTCTAAGAACAGCCTCCCAATGTGGAAAACGAGGAGCAGACATAAACTGACTCACAATACTAACTGCGAACAAGATATCTGGACGTGTAATAGTAAGATAGTTCAATTTACCAACCAAGCGACGATATTGGTCAGGGCTAGAAAACAGCTCCCCCTGATCAACACACAGTTTGACATTAGGATCCATAGGAGTATCGACAGGCTTCGACCCCAATAAACCAGTCTCATCTAGAATATCTAGCACATATTTTCTCTGTGATAAACTAATGCCATCTTTAGATCGTGCAACCTCAATACCCAAAAAATATCGCAACCTTCCCAGATTTTTGGTATGAAACTGACTCTGCAGAAATACCTTCAACTCATCAATACCTTTTTGATCATCGCCCGTAATAATAATATCATCCGCATAAACAATCAATAATACTTTCCCTCGGCCAGATGAGAGAGAGAAAACTGAATGATCAGATTGACAGCGACTCATCCCAAATTTCAAAACTGAATCACTGAACTTGCCAAACCAGGCCCGAGGAGACTGCTTAAGACCATATAGTGCTTTGCGAAGACGATATACCTGATTACGCTCCCCCTGAGCAACAAACCCGGGTGGTTGCTCTTGCTCCATATAAACCTCCTCCTGGAGATCCCCATGAAGAAAGGCATTTTTAACATCCAACTGGAATAAAGGCCAACCAAGATTGGCTGCAAGGGAGATAAGAAGGCGGACAGAACCAAGCTTGGCAACTGGAGAAAAAGTCTCAGCATAATCAACACCATAAGTTTGAGTATATCCCTTAGCAACAAGACGAGCTTTGTTACGCTCAACTGTAGACTTCCCTGGAGGAAGAGGAACCAACTCCCAAGTACCATTGTCATGTAGAGCAGACATCTCAGCTTCCAAAGCTGTCTGCCACTCGGAAATAGATAAGGCCTCCCGAACAGTGTTAGGAACCAAAACAGATGAAACAGAAGTAGTAAAAGCACGAAGGGACGGAGACAAGTGAGCATAAGACACAAAACGATCAATAGGGTGAGAAGTGCAAGACCAAATACCTTTGCGAAGAGCTATAGGAAGACTAGGTGATGATAAAGGTGGAAGTGGCGATGGAGGTGGTGGAGGTGTCGGTGGTTGTGGAACTAGATCTTGAGAAGGAGGAGGCGCAACGGAAGGCACTGGTGGGGCTGTTAATACTTTCTGCCGACGAACATACACCTGCAAGGGGGGCACAGATGGTACACAAATAGGAAACACAGACTCAGTTTCAGCAAAAAGGTCAACTGGAGTATGGTGACCCGAGTAAAAGGGTAATGACTCATTAAATGTGACATCAGCACAAACAAAATGACGACGTAGAGACGGTGAGTAACATTTATACCCTTTCTGAGTGCGCGAGTATCCCAAAAAAATACACCGAATCGACCGGGGATCAAGTTTGTCCCGGTCAGGATCAAGAATATGAACATAACAAGTGCACCCAAATACTCGTAGGGGTAATGAGTGGAGTCTGTGGAGAGGCTGACCAGGAAATAAAATCGTATGGGGTATCTGACCGCCTAGGACTCTAGATGGCATACGATTGATCAAATAACATGCTGTAAGAACAGCATAACTCCAGTAAGACTTAGGAACTTGCATTTGGAATAACAAAGCACGCATAACCTTTGATAAATGCCTAATCTTGCGTTCGGCAACTCCATTTTGTTGTGGAGTCCGAGCACAAGAAGATTGGTGAATTATACCATGATCATCAAAAAACTTACAAAGGGAATTATGAAAATATTCACCTGCATTGTCAGAACGCAATATACGAATGCAAGTATCAAACTGAGTTTTGATCTCTGTATAAAATGACTGAAAAATAGAAGACAACTCTGACCTCTCTTTCATGAGATAAAGATACGTGATACGAGAGTAATCATCAACAAAGATAACATAATATTGGAAGCCAAAAACATTAGGAACACGCATTGGACCCCAAATATCAGAATGAACTAATTGAAAAGGACGAGACACACGACTCTCAACCCTAGGATAAAAAGACACTCGATGATGTTTACTAAACTCACATACTTCACATGGCAAAACATTAACACGGCTACATGAAGGTACCAGCCGTTTAAGGTTTTGAAGGGATGGATGACCAAGGCGACAATGATGTTGATATGGTGTCACTGAAGACTGAAGGGCAACAAAGCTAGGGTGAACCTCATCGGTAAAGTAATACATGCCACCACGTTCAGTACCACCACCAATTTTCCTCCCCGTCTTGAGATCCTGAAATACACAACCACCGGGGAAGAATGTGACAGAACAATTTAAAGATTTGGTAAGTTTACTAACAGACATAAGGTTTAATGGAAAACGAGGAACATGTAATACGGAATCTAAAGTCAAAGAATAAGTGACAGAAATAGAACCTAAACCGGTAATATCAGTGGTAGAGCCATCGGCTAATGTAACACGAGATGGTTTGTCAATAGACCGATAGCCAGAGAGAATAGTAGATGTACCAGTCATATGATCAGATGCACCAGAATCAATGACCCATGGAACAGAAGAAAAAGAAGATGCAACATAAGCAACGGAAGAACCTATCTGAGTTAGTGTTGCAATGGAGGAACCTGTCTGAAGTGACACAAGGCGTTGGTACTCTTCCGCGGAAATAGTCACTGTGGCATCAGCAGAATGAGTAACCGGCCGAGTAGAATGCCAACCATGAAGATCCCAACAATACTCAACTGTATGATTGTTGCCATTACAATAGGTGCAATGTCGAGGAACACAACCACGACTATGATTGCTACTACCAGCTTGACCGAACTCATGGCTAACACAACGACTGCCAGAATTAGGGTAACGACCACCAATAAGCCTATCACTAAACCCATAATCTCGACCACGAAATCCAGAAGCAAACTCACCACTTTCCTCCATTGCACTGAATTAATAACCACCAATAAGAGCCAACTAATAGAATCAACAACTACCAACAGATCACCAAACCAGACGATCACCCAACATCATCAACAGCACAAGATCATATGCGATCAACCAAACAATCGAAGATTAACTCCGTATACCAACAAGTCTAGGACCAGAAACAAATCATGGAGCCATACTTGCTAATAACAATACTAAATCAACAAATCTCAATAATCCAAACAATATACTACCAACGGTAACCAATCGTGAACACCAATCAACAGGCGATATAGACAGCAACAAATCGAGATTCAGATCGATACCTCATAAAACAACACATAAATCAAGATGCATGCGACTGATCCCAACCGAACAAGGCTTAAAACACTGAACAAATAACAGGAGACAGCCAGCGAAAACCTTTCAGACTATTTCGAACATAAATCGTGGGATTCTGGGCTGTTTTGAACATGATTCAGGGGGTTTCAAACCATATTTAGGAGTTTTGAGAGTTGATTATAGGGAATGAGGGTCGATTCAGGCTCGATGGGGGGTGATTAAGGTTCGAGTAGGGTTTTTCAGAAGGTTCAAAGGTTTGTCAGCAGTTTCGAACGGGTTTGGTGCATGGGGTTAGGGTATCGGAGGGGATTTCAGGGTGTACAGTGTTAGCGATGAACTGTGCTTGCGTGAACAGTACTGCGATGAACAGTGCTCGCGTGAACAGTAACAGTGTGTGTGGTGATGATGGGTGGTGGGGCGTGGGTTACGATTATGATTAGGTTTAGGGTTGGATTAAGGGTGGCTCTGATACCATGTTGTTTGGGAGAATAAGAAAAGTGTATAGGATGTTAATAAATCCTAACACAAATAACTATTATTTATATTAAGAGATAACTTATTACAAAACTTGTTTAACCAATGTGGGACAAGACTCATAACAACTACTTAAATATTCCAACAGGACAAGCTCTATCTGATTTCTAAATTCTAATTTCCATGCATGGTTCTTTATAACTCCATGGAGGGTCACCTTGTTTATTCTTGGCTGCCAAATGTTGAGTTTTTGGGTTCGAAATTGAGGTCAACCACCTTCTGCAAACAATGCTAAAGGTTTGGTATGTTCCCAATTTTCTACCGAGATCATATTAATAGAGATACCTCGAGGCCGTACCCTAAGTGATTGGGACACAAGACTTAATTTTCATTGATTTGGCTATGGTCAATTTGCTCAGTTGTGGATTTGGCTGTTCTTTTTCCATTTTTTAAATTGGGGAATCGGTTATCCGTTTCTATTGCATGATGTGGGAGTATCACGTGCACACAGAAGCAAAGCCCAGTAGATCTGGTTTGGTTACATAAGGTAGATATCTTTCAACTTGGTTTGCTTTCCTACCAAACTCCTCAATAATCCTAGTCGCTGCAAACCTAGGCTGACTCCAAATAACATCGTCCTTGATCTTGTATTGCTTTGTTTCATGAACAAAATGAAACAAAGCATCGATTATGGTCCAGTACAAATTGTGACTTAACCACAAAGATCTTTGTCCCCTAGAACTTTTTCTGGATGTCTTTTGTCAGCATGTCTGTCTGCTTGTGTTAATCTTTTGTGCAGTGTTTGGGAGGCTTTTTTCTTCTTTTCTCTATCATCGTTTAGTAGCTTGATTGGTACTCTTGAAGAGATAAACTCCTAGTAGGTGATCCGTGAGGTATGAAGAGCTTGCTGACTGAAATCAAATTACAAGGAACTGGTGAAACGGTTTATGAGATGGTAGGTGTAGCACCTATAGATGAGAAGTTGAGGGAAAATAGGCTAAGGTGGTTTAGGCATGGCTACCGTAGACTTGGAGATGTAGTAATTAAGAGAGCGGATAGGATAGCTTTGGGTAGCAGCACTAAGGGGAGGGGAAGACCTAAATTGACATTACGTGTTGTGCGCAAAGATATGAGTAATGGGTTTGAGTGAACAAGTGGCCCTTGATAGAGCTCAATGGAGAAAAAGGGATTCATGTAGCCCACACCAATTGATTGGGACTTATGGCTCAGTTTGGTATCCCTACTTTTAAAAGTATCTATAAACAAAAACTTGTATTCTTTTACTTTTCAAAGTGGACACGTATTTGGGACATCCCAATATGCAAATTAGTTTGGTCAAAGTGTTTCTGCTAATCCCCGTAAAACAGCCTAAATCTGGTTTTTATGTGATCTATTGCTGCAACAAATTTTAGGGATCTTGACAGCTAAAAAGCTCCTACATGAGAAACGATTGAGTTTCCTAACGCATCAAATCCTCTTTTTCTTGATATTCTTTTCTCTGCATTAGATCTTGATGCTTTTGGTTGATAACTATGGTGAACTTATACTTCCATGAATTGTGTTTTTATGCATCATTTGAGAATTTGAAAATGGAATCTCAGTTTCCAGCTTCCTTGTTTAACTGAAAAATGTTGAAATTTTGTCTGATTCAAAGGTCTTACGGGGGATGCCGAACAGTGAGGGTGTAAAACTCGTAGAGAGAGAGGATGGCATTGATGCCATGGAGAGGTTCCAATTTCATGAAAATGAAGACCTTCGAAACATGGCTAATGCACTAGTTGATAAATATTTTGGAGAGGATTACGGGCTTGATGAGTAAGCACCGTGATCCAAGTTGATGCATCGATTTGTAAGTGACTGATTCCATATTCCTCAATGGATGCAGACGACAAACTGTGAGTCGCTCTATATGTGTTGTGCAGTTCAAATCATTGCCGGGCTTGCTGATTTTCAGGATTCATAGTTGATGAGGAAAACTGGAAAAGTTTCAGTCTCATATAATTGTATGTGATCATATCAGCTAAAGCTTGTTGATTATGTACACTGTCATGCAATTTTGCATTGTAAGATAGCTTGTTTAGTGTTGACTTGGCATTTCTCCTCTTTCTGAATTGCTTTTTGGCCAAAAACGAGAAGACTGAAACAAGTGTTTCTATAGTGAGAGAATGGAGTACAAATGCTATATTTCTCTAGTTTTTCTTCCAGCAAAGAGACCATCAGTAATTGGTCGTATTTCATGTTTATTAGAATTCAAAGTGGAGTCCTCTTGTTTTTTGCTACTGTACCAGTACCACATGCAATTTTTGGACTCGCTTTTATGAAAGGGTTATATGACCAATGTCTTTATAGCTACAACTTCCTTCTACTAACCGTAACGCACAGTATGACTTCGGTTTACATCTTGTGTGCTGGATGGTTCAATGTACTAAGCATGATAGATTGTCCAGAAGACACAGCGGCCAATTCGAAGGAAGCATGGTGCCTTTGCTGTTTTATTTGGGACTTGGGAGTAATTTCTTTTGGATGGGAGCCAACTGACCTACGACTAAATGATTTCTTGGGATTTATGGTCATCTTTTTGAAGGCCTTGTGGAGTAACTTTCTATATGTTTTTTGTGCTTCTGAGGAAAATTATTGACCGGTGGCAGGTGGCTGCTTGGCTACCCAGCAAGCAATTCACCGGAGGGGGTGAGGGATGGCATCGATTTGACAGACTAATGTCTACGGCAAGAAACAACGAAGAAAGTCACCCAGGTATTCAGTTTTTGACCACTTTGGCTACAGGAAGAGGCAAATAAGTAGGATTCATTTGGTGTGGGAAGTGGCTGTAGGGTTGATTTGGGGTGCTCTGTTCGACCAAGTAGCACTGGGGATGAATAGCTAAATGAAAAAAAGCAAATACTCCAACATTTAATGGAAAAGACTAAGAGATTATAAATGAATTTTTTTTTTAATGGAGTACAATTAAAACTTCTATTTTTATTTTTTGATCCGAGAGTACAGTTAAAACTTAAAATGAAGATTTTGATGAGGGGACACGAGGGGCTGTTGTGCCATCCATACGGGTCTCGTTCCGGGCTAAGAAATACAATCCGAATTATTCATTGTGTGGAGCTTGACACGTTGACAGCCTTGCAAAAGATCAAGTCGATCGGACATCATTAGCTCAATAGAAAAACCAAAATAATCCGGCTGTTTATTTTTTGTATTCTACTTGCTTTTCATCTATTGCATAAAAACATGATATGCTTAGGAAGTTGCAGATGTCCAATTAACTTGAGTGGCACATCAGGGTCCCCGGAGTGCGTTCAATTTGTTGAGACAAGTGTCCATGCTCTAATAATGCACTCGGTTTGGTAAGTGACTTGTTCGAATGGGTTCGGCCTTTTTGTTTTATTTTCTTCATAGCTCTTGTGCAAGTGTAGACCACAAAACAAGTCGATCAATTATTTAAGCCGTTAGAAGCCAATAAAGTCTTGTTTTCTTCTTGTGTAAATAACTTGCAAGAAAAGCAAAATAAATTTTTTTTTTGATCCGCGCAAAATACTTTGTTTGAAGCATACAAGCCATCTCCTATCTTACCACTCTCCATTTGGCAAACAACGAATATTATCAAAGGACCTCTGTCTACTACAAAATCGACGAATTTTTGATCAATTTTGTCTCAATTACTTGGATTCTTGTTGCCGACGATGGAATGATCGGAGTCTTGAAAATGGTGGCTAGCGGACTGGTGAGCAGCTCACCAGAGAGAGAGAGAGAGAGAGAGAGGGCCACCATCACCATCTCGTCAGCTGCCGACAGCGATGGAACGATCGGACTGGCAAGATGTGCCACTCTTGACCTGGAGCAGGAGGGAACGGGAATACGCTTTACCCTAGAATATGAATGACTAAAGATCTGCTAAAAAATGAATGATTGTATAGAGTAGTATATATATACATTGGAAATCATCATACCTATGAATAACTTTAGGGGTTAAACTTCAAATAATACTCCCTCTATCTCATTTTTATTGTCCTTTTTTGAGGTATCAATTTTCAATCGTTTATATCTTCTAATATGAATTTCAAAAAATATACAATATAAATCTTATTTGATAGATTTCAATTTGTTTTATAATACAAAGTTGTCAAAATTATGAAAAACATTATCAATTAAAAGATATAGACAAGAGATAAAAAAAAGATAAAAAGAATAATGGACAATCAAAATGGGATGGAGGAAATATATTAAATTCTCTAATGTTAATAAATGGGGCAGGGAACGGGGTTGAGGTGCTTGGAATTTTTTTTTAGGTTTTGCCTCCAAATATGGTCCAATCCCTCCCTGAAAAGGTGCCCCAAACTCCATTCCGAAGGGAATAATCGGACCGAACAAAATCGTCATCTCTAAACAACTGGGTTAGCTCAGTTGGCGAAGACTCTTGCATTTCACTAGGAGGTCAAGAGTTCAAGTTTCTCCACTTGCATGTGGGTGCTTTTCCTTTCTTTCTTGGTTTCTCTAACCCTATACATAGGCTTATTTCTTGTATTGAGCTTGGTTGTCTCGTGGACTCTGATGTAGTGTTCCAAATTTGTACTCTGATTTCTTCTTTCAATTGACAAAAAAAAAAAAAATCGTCATCTCTACTGACAAGGGGACAACTAGAACCAAAAAAAAAAGCAGCAGCAAAAAGAGCCTACACCAATAGGACTGCAAAAACATCACACAGTGCCTTAAACATTGCTCATTCGAGTATTTGCAAAAGTTCCATTAGAGAATAAAAACAGACAAAGGATACTAACGAGCACGCGCTATTGGGTGCTCAATAGACAAGAGGATCGCTGGAGTTATCCTCAATTGTATGAGATCGCTTGTGCTTAGTCTTTGGATTTTGAAGGCTCAGGCATTTTGAACATCGTCAAAGCCGTTGAGTATTAATTTTCACCTACAAGTCTCGCGCTTGGTTGGACTAGCTAGGTGACGTCCATCATCAGAATTGCCTAAAAGCCATGATCTGCTTAGATATGAGATTCCTCATCTTGTTATTTGTTGAACCAGACCTCCATTGATAAATCATAGTAGTTCTAAGTTCCTTAAAGACATGATTCGCTTAGACCTGGGTTCCTTAGATTAGATTTATAGGACTCAAATTAAATATCTTTTCGAATGTCATCGAGAAAATTAAAGAGAATAAATTCTTTACATTGCCGGTGTTAACATTTGTTTCCTCCAAATTAATTATATTGCACCACATCGCCATATTCTATTGATTGAAACCACTATTTTGCAACATAATGCGATGTAATTGATTTAGAGGAAACACATGTTTACACCAGCGGTGTAAAGAATTTATTCTCAAAATTAAAATATAATTATTTGTATCTTATGTTAATTGTAAAACATATTTATCTAAAAAATGAGAGCAGAACATAAGATTAAAATTTATTTAGTCTACATAAATGTATTTCAAAAATACGTCAATTGATATCACATGAAAATGATATTTTGGGTGGTGGCGGTTCAGTCACATAATGAACTGGGTAAAAAGAAAATGGAAAAAAAAAAAATTTCTTACCCCATAGGCTGGGTGATAAATATCCTTCCTTCTCAATTTTAGTGAAATTAACAAATAAGTTAATGAACCTATCTAGATCAATTCTCCAATAGTTATCGGCTAGTGCACTCCAATTTAAATAATCTGTAAGTGGCCGAGGTTGGAGGCTGCTAGCTGGAGAAAAAAAATTGAGTACAATGATTTAAGTGGAATTTCAATCTCCCTTGCATATAGTGGAAACATAAACTCAATCTTACTTGAGTCATGTACCTGTGTGATGTAACACCTTTTTTGTTTATCTGCTTACAAACCAAATATCAGTTACATGTACAACAAGAAAACACCAGAGCAACCAAGTGAGAATTACTCGAGACACAAAACCCTAATCATCTCAAATGTAGACCAAAGGTCAGATTTTTCATCTCTTTCCTCTTCCTTCAGACTACTCTCCAGCTGAAGTCCAACAATTATTTCCAATATACGATGCAAGAAATGGATCTGAGAATTACTCGAGACACAACCCTAATCATCCTCCTGAATGTAAACGACCAATGCTGTTCACAAATCCTTGCTATAGTTAAAATGCAAACTAAAGAGTTGCCCACAAGAAATTGTACTAAAATGACCTGTATTTGTACCACATTTCCTTTTTTCCAACTTATGAACCATCATCCTGCTATGCAGAAACACACTAACGTGGAGTTTCACCCCAAAAAGGTACAAACTAGAGGGCCGTACTAACCCTATTAAATTTCACCAGTACGAAACCAATTACATAGCCTTTAAAACAAAACCAAATCCAAGTGAGTGAAAGCTTGCTAATTAATTAAGAGCTGCAAGTCCTCATAAAAATGATAGACACAGCAAATGTTGTAAATCTACTCTTTTTTCTTCTCAAAATTTCCAAAAGAGATCCAAGAAAGAGTCACAATTATCTGATTGATTCTCAAATAGGCAAGAATGAATTGCTGGACAAATTGAGGCAAGCCACCTGAGAAACCAAACAAGTACACGTAAATGTTGAATTTATATGGAATACCATGGAGCTTTTCGAGCAATACACTGTAAGAACTTTAGAAATTGATGCCGCTGTGTTTGTGCCTGAGCATGCAAATAACATGAAGAGTGGTTAAAACAACTACTAACTCGATGCAGCCTTTCTAACACTGACAAATCTAGAGTTAAAGAAATGCAGAAACATGTAAGAGATACAGAATAAAACATAGAAACGGTTTTGAAGCACTATCTTTTCTTCACACCAGTAATAGTATCAACTACTCATCATGTAGAACTCTAACACTCCCCCCGGGTTTTGATAGAAACCTCCTAGGTGTATAATATTTTGTGTGAAGTATTAACCAAACTTACAATGTCCTCCATTAAGTCCAAAGACACCCCTTATCATTTTCAAGGAATCATATCACGATGTGTGAACTAATACTTGTTACGATACAACAGTTTCAAAGCAAAAATTAAGATTTTGTTTCTGCTATAACCAACAAGAAGATAACAAGTGCAAGAAACAAAAAAAATCTGTAAAATCCACTTATGCATGTAAAGTTGCTCTTTCTGATTCATGCAAAATTACACAAGAAAATATGAAATTTCAAACAATCCACTCACGAAAACCGTTATCTAGTATTTAAATTGCAAATTTAGCCCTATCCCTACAACTTACCCTAAGCAAGTTAGTTTGCTGAAAAGATGCGAGTTTACCTTAGACAAACACCTATTTTCCTGTAACTTCATTGCTATCCAAACTTATAGGTTCAAAATTTCACAGTTTGGTTCGAGTTAGGGCATCTCCAATCCTTACCCATTTTTTCACCCAAATTTGGGTCAAAAGCTTGATTTGGTAAGGCATCTCCAATGCTAAACCCATATTTTTACCCAAATCTATTACTAAATGGCACACTTATAATTAATGAGTGGACTCTGGTAATTAATGAGAGTGAAAAGAGGGTTTGAAAAATGGGTATGGGTTTGAGTCTCCCCATATTTGGGTGAGAAAATGGGTAGAACTCAAAATGGGTATAACATTAGAGATGGGTTTTTAGGCTTTTTACTCAAATTTTGGGTATGGATAAATGGGTAAGGATTGGAGATGTTCTAAATTGAGCAAGGACAAAAGGCAACAGAGACTTTTAATTGTGAAATCAATAGAATATTTATATTTCAATAAAACAAATTGGCAAACTAGCTTCTTGTTTCATGTCGTTTGTACAAGTCTTGTCTCTATTTTAGTACATAAACAAATCATTTCTTAACTAAACTCCATATACTCCTTTGATAACTGCCTTGAATGTTGGGCGAAAAACTATGAGCTTCCTACATTTGAATATTATCCTAGAAATTGCACTACAACAAATCTGGCAGTTGTGTCATCACAGATAGGAATAAAACTAAGACAATGCTTGTCTGTCCAAAGTTGTTTTCTGCCAAAGCCATTATTTTCTTCTTGTCTCAGATCTCCAGAAAGTCTTATTTTTCCATCCTTTGCCCCTGAGGGGTCTAACACTAGTGATTTTAGACACCAACCATGAAAGGAAAGATACTACACATCACCTTGATAAATTGTAGCTCTGCACAACAGTAACAAAAGGGGCGCTTTGACAGTTCCACTAAATATCAGTAAGGTGTTCCATAGAAACAGAAAAGGTAACTAGGTGAGTCATGATGTAAACTGCCTAGATAAAAAGGCATGCATAATACGACTTCCCCACATGGCAATTAATGACTCAAAACCTCAAAACTTAGGGGGACAACTTTCTAGCCGCACACAAGAAGTCCCTAAAGGTTTCACAAAATGCCAAGTGCTAACAAAGTTTTACATCTATGGTTCTCAAACAAAATAGGCAATTCTACACAAATTTTGAATTAGCAATGGACGGAAACATCACATTCTTCTATAGAAACTTGTGAATCAAAGCACAAACAATATTCAATTCCAGCAAACTTAGGGCCTGTTTGGAACTTGAGGAAAAGAAAGGAAAGGAAAGGAAAGGAGAGTGTAGAGGAAAATTATTCTTTGTTTTGTTACTTTCCTTCTTGTTCTCTCTCAAACCCAACAAGGAAAAATTATTTTCTGTTCCTTTTTTTCTTTTCTTTTCTTCTTTTCCATAGGTTCCAAAGAGACCTTAAGTGAATTTATATTCATCCTCACAGATATCGAGCATGGAGTCACAGCTCCTCCTACGTACATTTGATTAGTCAAAAGGAGTCATAAGGTACAGGATACGTTCACAAGAAACACCTATACGCTGGAACATTTGGTCTCATTTCTTTTGTGGGGAGGAGAGATTAGAGAACCTTTTTGCCCCTGACTTTGGGCTTGCAATGGATAGGGATGCTACAATGCCTGAGTACTCGAGCAAAGAAGAACGGCACGGAATTTCCCGATGATGATATTTTTTATGTAGAGAGGCGTGAGACTAGGAGTTAATTGGCTCCATGAGAGGTTCTAGGGGTTGCCACGTTTGCTGTCATGGAGGAAGATTCTATGAAATGCAAGTTTTCTCCGAGGCTTTGATTAGCTGGTGTTCTTCCCCATCCCCTTGGGAAGTCATTTGGGGCTCCAGTCCACACCTCTAAATGTGGCTTTTTTTCTGGATCACAGCTCAAATTAAAATCATTACTAGTGATAACAAAAATGTGATTGTGTGATGATTCTACTGTCCCACACACTAGCCAAACACTATCTTGACTATGCGAATATAAGTTCTTAGGCACCTTCCCCTCACCAGCGGATTTTAAAGGGTAATGAGACTGGACTCAGCCCTTATGGACCCGTTACAGCTTTGCACTTCAAGCTGTGAAGAGGGCAACCCATAATTCGTAACATAGTTTTGCATTATGGCCCCGTTCCGCTTTCTCCCAAAATCTCCTTTTTCAAAAAGAAGGTAATTTCAAAATCAAATATAATGAAAATTGAAAAATAATTTTTTAATTTTTTTTTTTGCACTGTTTAAAAAATCTTAATGAGATCTATCAAAAAACATCCATATTAGTAGGAAAATTATTTGAGTAAACACATAATTTTTTAGCTTGAAATTACCTTCTTTTTCAAAAAGAAGGTTTTTCTTGAAACTGGAACACCACCTATGTATGTCCATAGAGCGAAGTGGCAATATACAAGTACGAGTGAATCCATGTAGAAGAGAAAGGGTTGCACAGGGTCAGTGTTTACAAAGTGAATCATCATGGGTATCTTACATCGGTAACGGTAAGCACAAGAATGAATTTGTGAACCATCGCCTTAATCATTGTCAAGCAGTGAGAAAACTTTGGACTTCAGTTTTGTCTTGTTTGGGGTGTAGTGATACTTTCTTTCAAGGGGTAAGCATCTTCTAAATCATGTGAGGATTAAAGTGGAGAAACAAAATTAGAAAAATGAGGCTTTTGATCCCTTTATACGCAATTTACGATCATTTGAGGGTATAGAAGTACACCATCAGATAGACTAAAAACAACCAATGTATGCTTTGGTTGTAGACTTTCAAGTTTGTCTTATTAACATTTCTCTATATTAAGTCTTGTATTTTGAAAACCTTTTTGATGCATGAATACATTTTTATGCTCTCTTTTCTCCCTTGCGCTTCTATAGGGGTGAGATGCCCTTTATGGCACCTTTTATGAAGCTCGAAAAAAGATGTACAAGTCATTTCAACAAGATATATTTTCCAAACCGACTGCAATCACCTCTACATAGTGCAGAAAGGTAGGAATCGCAAGAGATACATCAAAAAGCTTCAAAAAACTTCAGTTATGTAGCACCGACACTCCAAAAGGGCGCCGTGTCCACGTATTGGACACGGGGACACGGCAGGGACACGCCCAAATACGTATTAATTTTTATTATTTTTTGATGGGGGAGACGTAGGGGACACAACTGGGGACACGCCGAGGACATGGCTAGGGATCAAAATGTAATATATATTTTTAATTTTGATAGGTTAATATGAAATTATTCAAAAATTCTTGGGTTAAACTGTAATTATGCCTTTATTTGGACCATGGTAATCTTATACATTCATATAGGACATGTCTTCATCAATAGTAGAAGAAAAGAAAAAATATATGTATATATGTATTTATATATATATATATTTATTTATTTATACATGTGGCGTATCCCCCGCCGTGTCCGTATCCCCATTTTTTTAGAATTGCCGTGTCCCGTGTCCGTATCCTTGTCTGTATCCGTATCCGTATCTGTGTCCGTGCTACATAGAACTTCAGCCTCTATTAAAACCCGTTTATAATCCTTGTAGATTTGGAATGATCATTTCCCTTTGTGTTACAGACGTTTGAGTATTTGTGGATTCCACCAGGCATTCCCTTCTTCACCCCTGTACAATTAACTTCATGAAGCATTGATGTATTAACCTTAACGATTCAACATTTCCCACTTTCTAGGAAGTATTGCTTCAAATATTTTTGTTTAAGAGGCTTCTATGTGATTCCCCTTCCAAACATCTCTATTGCTACTTGTTCCTGCCTAGAAGGGCACCTCAAGTAGGACACCAATTGTTATTTTGGGTCCTTTGAGCAAAAAGGTAAATCTCTCTTCCACACTAGGTTACCATCCGCAAAACCCTTGCTTCTAATCCCTTTCACACTAGTTTTTGTTCCAATGTAGCTTCGTTTTTTTGTGGTGCAACCTGAGGTTTATCCTAACATTGGTACTCCGAACAATTTAATTCAAAGAAAAGTACGTGATTGCAACTTGGAATAGATTTGTAAACAGGAAGGTGACCGTTCATCGACGAGTGGCAAGAGATATTTTTACTTTGTTCTTGTCTTGGTTTAGGCTGGAGTGGGGTTCCGCAGTACTGGCAGTAGGAGTGATGAGCTTCTTCAAAGTTCACCATGTTTAGAGTGAGAGAAAGCAGGAACAAGTTGTGGCTTCTGCTTATGCATTATCTGAATCATTTGGCTGTAAGGTCATAGATATTCCATCATACAGAATAACATAAGGATATTTGTCAGGGTTTTCTATAGGAATGACTTCAAAGTGCAGTAAGAAACCCTGCTTTTGACCATATCTCAGAGCTATATAAACGTTCTATAATGCATTATGTGAATTATTCGGTTGAGCAAAACACAGATGTTCCACTACACAGATTGTAAGGTTTTTGAATGGTCGGAAGAGGAATTACCACCGTGCTTCTAACCATTCCCTGTGTAATTGTATGCAAACTGGACCAAATATAAGATTTGGTCCCCAATGTATGTAGGTGCTTTTACATTTTTCCCTTATTGCATCTTTTCTTCGGATCAAACATATACTACTACTCCACAAATGACAATAACAGAACAGAACAGCAAAGAAACGCTAATGACATTCTATAACAAACATGGAAAATGCTGAACCACACTTACCGATTCGTGGTTCATCAATCAGACCTCTTGTAAGAGACGTGCTTCCTTGCAGCCCTCGCGTTCTCGTACTCAAACTTCAACACATTGGGTATATGCGATGTATCCTTGATGTAAAAGAACCTCCCAAACACACTCTCTTCAATCACGGGAAAGTAAGCCCTCAGCACCGAATTCACCACCCAAAACCACGCGGCCCCGACCATGAGACCAAGCCCGGCGCCAGCAAACACCTGCGCAACCGTGTGGTACCCCAAGTAAACCCTAGAATACATGGTCAACAGAGCCAGCGGCCAGACCACCAAGCCCGCCACCGCCATCTGGTTCCTCCCGAGGACTCCTATTCTGTAATAGGGGTGGCTCCAAGAATTCAGTTCAGCGGTGAAAGAAATATATAAAAGAATTTATATGTAACCCACTACATCGAAATTAAGATATTTATTTTGGTTGAAAAGTTTATCAGGCGGATTTGTTTTATTTGGTTGAGCTATATTATCTACTTAATCCCAAAGTTAAGTGAACTTTCATGTTCTTTGACTTCATACGACTGATCCAGCAGACAATATTGAAGAAACTTCAAATTAAACCTAAAAAAAAAAACACAAAACCCTTGCCTGAAATAGGTGAGGAGGGTGAAGTAGGTCGCGAAGAAGAACATGTACTGGGAGTGGCTGGAGGGCCAGCCGAGGGAGTCGCAGGTCTCGAGGATGGAGCAGATTTCGAGAGGGCGGGCCTGTTGGACGGATTGTTTTATGAATTCGTTGATGAGTTGGGAGACGATGAGGCCGAGGGCGAAGAACATGGGTTGGAGCTCGCGGCGGAACATGAAGTGGGCGGTGAAGCCGCCGAGGGAGATGAAGACGGGGACGAGGGAGATCCAGGCGAGGAAGTGGCCGAGCTGGTCGCCCTTTTGATAGCGGACGTGGGTTAGTGTTACGGCCTTGAGGGGAGGGTTTGACATTTTGAGAGAGAGAAGAATTGATGAGTAGGGGTGTGAGAGAGATAGGGAGTTGTTGTTTGTTGCAGGAGGGATGAGAGAGTTTTGACGATGAAATTTGGAGGAGATGGAGGGGAGGACTAGGAGTGGGAGGTGTGAATTCTGATGTACCAGAGAGTGAAAAACACGTGGTCCAATAAGATTTCGGAAGCTGTAACGAAACATAACAACTTACACAATCTCTCACATACATGTGAAACCCACACATATTAGTATGTGTGGAGCCCACATAAATGTGAGAGATTGTATTTGATATTGTGTGAGTATTATTTTTGTTAATAATTAATGGTAATTAATAACTATCAAAAATGTCAGTTACACAACAACTCACATAATTGCTGACATCATCTCAAAACGATGTCGTTTTGTTCAAAAGAAAAAAGAAAAAACCTAGCGTATATGGTCGCCTTTTCCCTTCCCCTTCCCTTCCCACTTTCACGATAACAAAGAAATCCCCTTCCCAGTTTCCCACCACCACCGGCGACTACCACAACCCATTTCCCACCACTACCGGCGACCACACTTCCCACCACTACCGGCGACCACCACAACCCAACTCCAGCGCTCCCCCACCTCTGTTGATTGCCACCACCACCGGTTTCTGGGCACTTCGACCACCACGAAGGTCTCTCTCTCCTTGTTTCAATTAGTACCCTTAACTGAGTTGGTGAAAAAAAAACCCCTATATTGAGTCGCCGGAAAAAAAAAAACCCTAATTCAAAATTGAATTCGAAAATAAAGGTTTAGTTTTTTCTGTATTGAATCCTATATGGTTGGTTGTAGAAAGCAAAATAAGTAGAAGTTGTGGAATTTAATGGCATATAATTTATTATGATGTATCAGCCCATAATGGTTACATTCCAAATACCTTTTCCTCTATTCTTGTTCTTGTATGTTAGTTTTGGATAAGGAAGATTATGGGCAATGAAAATCAAGTTTATAAAGTTACTTTGATCAATTCACTAATGTGCATAATTCATTCATTTTATGAGAATCTACTCAAATGTATCCATTTGTTAGGATACAATCAGAGATTTATTCCCTTTTTTTTCTTAACCTAACTAGAGATTTATGTTGCTGTTGTAAGATTTAGGAATTTATAAACTGTTATTTGTTGCATGTGAAATTGAAGTTCACCTGTTGTTCTTGCGAGTAATACTCTCAGTCTCCTTCAATTGAGAGCTCTACTTTGGATCAAAATATTTATATTTGAGATCAGCATAATTTCTTAGTTTGAGCTAGTGGTGTGGGGTTTTTTCAAGCACGACTTACCTAGTTTAGGTAACGGGTTTGAACCCTGGAATATGCTTTTTAACATATCTAATAGCCTAATATAGCACATATAATCGTTAATCAAATAAATGGCCATAATTATTGGTTTAAAATATTACACTAGGCAAACTTGTGGTTTAGTGGTCTGGAAATGATAATGACCTTTAGTAGTAAAGTATTAGTAGCAAAGGGGAAACTCCATTCAAACAAGTACCAGCTGCTTTTCTGGTCTTAAAAGTGTAAGAAGGCCATGGATTTAGAGATCAGTTGGCGTGGTAAAAATGAACAGTTTCATAGGAAGTTATAATGCTGATGCCTTGGTGGTTTATAGTTCTTCATTTGGGTCCTTGAATTCTTTCCCTAATAAATAGTTATCCAATACAGAGTGTCTCTTGTGTGTTCAACTATTGATGGTGTGAATTGATCCCACAACTCTATGACCATTAGAACCATTCATAGGGTTTTTGTTTCTTTTTGTGGTTCTCATGATCGTAATATTGCTTTATGAAGCATTGTTGATATGGTGGTGATTTCGCAGATCAAGAAATTTAGAGATGCAATGGCGAAGCACAGCTTAGATCGTTGCAGCTTGGGACCACCGAAAGGGCTCGAGGAGAAAGAACTGCTTGCACTTGCAGCCAACAAAGATGTAAGAGCATCCGCATTGTAATAAGCAAATGATTGTAGATAAGCAAATTTAACAATAATGCTCAAAAAATACCTCACATTGTAATAAGCAAAATTATAAGTCTTTTAGCAAATAACCAAATTTCACTCATTCCATAATCAAACTTAACAACTTTTACAAATAATCAAAACTCAATAACCAAACTCAATAACTAAACTCAAAACTCAATAATTCAAAAACACCCCACATTAGAATCGTCTAATCGAGACGAATAATTTGGTGTGGTCGGGTGCATGATTGGAATTTGTTTGCGATTGGACATATGTGCATTATGTATTATGGGGGTTTGTTTTGTTCGAGATGCAAAAATAACCAATGTGGAGGTAGAAGTTGTTAAGTTTGATTATGAACTAAATGGATAATCAAATGCTGACGTGGCACATTTTGATTATTGGTTTTGATTATTCCCATTGCGGATGCTCTAACACCCCGACTTTTAAAAATACAAATAAGACGATAAAAAGCGTAAAAGTAAAACAGTTAGGAGTTAACATTTAGCGAATTGTTTACCGTTAGGATTTAGGAAATATATATGACTTGAAGTTTATTAAAATTTTCATTACCTATGTATGTTTACCTAACTTCTTAAAAAAAAATTTAGATATTGTCCCACACGACGCACCACAGCATTAGACTGTGGCATGAGTCGCCACGAAACATAGGGTCATGGGATTTCAAGAAGAATAATCCGGAGAAAGAATATTCTAGGTATCCCTAGTTTATCCTAAGCATCAAAAGAAAATTCTCAGCATCAAACCCTAGATTTTATTATTGTAAAAATATTCTCGGCATCAAACTCCTAGATTTTTATTATTCTAGGAATATGCTTGGACACAAAGAATATCCTTAAAATTATTCCACATAAGGTTAATTAAGGAAGGAATATGCTTGGGTTATTCTCTTAACCCTTATACTATAAATACCATACTCCCAACAACACACACCTCACACAACACAACACACATATGGCACACACCACCACTAGCAAATAAATAGAAGGAACAAAGAGAGGACTAGTACGATTCCATAGATCTTACCATTAATTTTAGAATCAAAGAGGTGAGTTATGAATTATTCCTGTTACATGAATTTTTCGTAAAATTTATATTTTTGGCTTACAAAAGTATGATTATTTAACATTTGAATTCTTTTGTAGCAAATGTACCATGGAATTATGATGATTTCAACAGTATATGAAAAAGTATTGCCGATACATCTGAACAATGTCCTTGAATCTAGGGGACATTAAAGATACTAGTGGGAATGGCGTAATAAGGGCAGAATGGAAAGGGGCACAGCCGGGTGTCCATTTGAATTGATCAATTCACTGTATACGCGTTGGGGGTTGCTCCCTCAGTACCGGTAGAAATTATTGGATGGTATATCGTATTATGTTATATGTGGTATTATGTTATATGCGGTTTGATGTTGGTTACAGTTTAAGTCATGAAAAACTGAAGTTATGATTTTAGTTACAGTTCAAGCCATGAAAAACTGAATTATGTTTCTTGCTTTTATTTGATAAAAAGAATTTTAAAAATTCCATGGTAGATCATGTAACTCTGGTAATTCATAATCTCACACAAGTAGTGGCTTATGTTGTTGAAATCTTTTTTTTCAGGTAATCAGGATTAGAGATCGAGACGGGACGACTACTAATATTATTATGTTGGCGATATGGTTATGTAATGAATAAGAGAAGAGTGTAGCCTATGTTGATATTAGCATAATGAATAAATCACTATAAGTAATTGTTGATTAGGCTTCCGTAAATGTTATGATTATTTCTTAAAAAAAAAAATAGAGTCAATAGAGGCCTTTGGTGAGACGGACTCACTGGCCGATCACGACATTTAAATCCGCTAGATTTGGATCGTGACAAAAAATCTCTCAAATTTCACACCCAAGCTAGAGCAACATTGCTTATTCTACCCATGAAGAGATCGTCCTAGCTGAAGCATCACAACTTGGCTGTTCAACAACTTCGAGATGGTGTCCATCAAGGAATCTTTGGTATCAAACAATGAAGCACTTGTGTCAAAGGTTTAAGAGATGTTCATCTCAACATTGAACTGATCGTAAAGAATGAAGAGTTGATCAAGCTACTAACCCACTCTGAAACTAAAGAATGGTTGATTAAATTTTATGTTAGTTTTCATTCTTATTGCCATGTGTTGGCAAATTGTGAAGGGTGAATCCAATGGAAAAAATGGTCACCTCTTGTACTTGGCTTGAGTATAACCTACCTCTTGTAACCTAAGTTGTTGTGACTATTTTGTAACAAGTTGTGCTTTTGTATGACTTTATAACGTAAGAAAAGCAACTTATATTGTCATTGCTTGGTTCATTTACTTGATATTGTGCTTTTGTGCTTTGCGAATGTTGTGATGAGAACGGCCCGGCATGGGCTTGGAATGTTGTCGTAATTGCTATTGAATTGTCGTCATTCTTAGTTTGAGATGCGAGACGTCGGGTTAGGACCAAAAACAAGGGAGACTCGATTGAAATTTTTGACATTATACCAAGTCTATGTCCATTTCCATTAATCAAAAAATATATCCCATCATCAACAATCAAAGTGGCGCAATTTTATGAACAAAAGTAGAAATGTCCAAACCATCTACCTCATGAAAGATCAATACAAGACCAACAAGCAATCAAGTCTTAAATTTAAGTTGATTCAATCCACATAAGCACATGAGCTTTGACCATAAATATGGACACAAGGCACAATATGGACACATGACACAATATGTAAAGCTTTCAAGGACAGAAAAAGGGAAAGATAAGATGAAAAAAGATAAGGTCAATCTAGAGGGCATCCTACTGAACAATATACAAAAAGACAATACAAAGCAAGTGAACTACTTTTCACCATTATCTGTTGCATCTTGTAAGTAGTTCACCATTATCTTATCTTTCCCTTTTTGTGTTCTTGAAAGTTGTCCATATCGTGTCGTGTGTTTTGTGTCCTTGAAAGTTTATTGGTCTTGTAATGACTTTTCATAAGGTAGATGGTATCGAGTGGGACAGCTCATGAAACTATGTTAACATGCATTGTCTGTTGAGTGATACTCATAATCTTGAAAAATAGAAATTGCAACAATCCTTATGTCAGAGAAAAACTAGATAACTCTTTAGAAAAATCAACAAGAAATGGATTGGAAACGGGGATGAGCATGTTCGTGATATAGGTCCTTTTTTTTCATTAATGAAAATGGACATAGACTTGGTCGAATGTCAAAATGAATCACAAAGGTGTAGGTTTTGAAAAAATTTGGCAGAACCTTTTTTGTTTTTTGGTCCTAGCCTGAAATCTCGCGTCTCAGTTAGTACAACAAGAACAACAACAGGTTACGCACAAGTCCACGTCGGACATTTCTCATTCTAAATCACCATTGAAAAGCCAAATTCATCGCCAAATTATCCATTCACAACAAAAACGATAAAATAATATAGTCGCACAAATAGGCTACAATCGAAGTTAGGATTCACAAAACTCAAACTTGATACTACAACTTGACATTTTAACAAATTACAACTTCATATTCCAAATTACAATAAATTGATCATTTTCTTGGCCTTTGATTCACTTGAATTGCTTCAATCTCTTTCAACGACATGTGGCATCTTCTCCTTGGTGTTGCTTAGCTTATAGAATGCATAAAAAGCTTTTTAAGCTAAGGCTCGGTATTGAACAGAAGCGACCACAGTGATAAAGACATTATCCTGAAGACAAAACATAGATCATCACTACAAATGTATTGCACTGGAGTTATATTAGGAGGGCTGGATGAAGAAATTTTGTATGATTTCAACTCAGTAAATTGCATTAAAACTACGGAAATAGAAACCCAGGTAGAATTTAGAAAAAAGTTGTGACTCTTTTACAACATAAGACATATAAACTAAGGAATTTACGGCTCATAGAAGTTCTAAAAAAACAACTATTACAAATCAACTACGTTAATTAGCCTTTGTCCATGAATGAAAAAGAAAATACCCTTTAAGGACTTGAAATTTGATGACATCGACTAGAAGGACCAATTAGTCTATATCTTTCATGTTACCATGCAACATTAACTTCAAGCAAGTATTGAATGCTATTTGCTTCTAGTTCCCTTCTGGCAAGTATCTTTGATGACAACCAGGATCACACGTAGCATCAAACTTTCCAAAAATTTCTCTAATGGCCACAGTGGATGTTGTGTATGTCACTCTCGACTGAGAATAATTTAGTATGTATTAAGATAAGAGTAAGTCTAGATTTTGAAACAATTTAGAACCTAAGAAGCAATTCTAATCACTTTAAGCTAAGTTCGTTAAGCAACTCTAATCTCAATTTAGGGTTTTTTTTTTCATCAACTTAGTTACATTTCCTAGGCAGAGCAAGACACTAGATTACAGTTTAGGATTTTTTTTCCAGCAAGTAAGTTTAGGGCACTAATTGAAACAATGATATATATATGTATATATATATGTACACACTCCAGATCCCCCGGACAAAAGCTTTGGTGCGGGACTCAATCCATGGCTGTTGGATCTTAGCTAACAGCTGAGATTTTAAAATTAAACTCTCGGGTTACATTAGGGTTAGGTCGGGTAAAATTAGAGTGCGGGTCTAGCAAATACGGGTCCCTTCCCAGGCGTTTCAGTTCATGCTCAAAACACAAAATAGAGAGAGAGAGAGAGAGAGAGAGAAGAAGAACAACAACAACAAGAAGAAAGGGATGACGAACAAGAACGAAGACGAAGCAGATCCAACGAGAGAAGAAGAACCGAATAGCCCGCATCTAGGTCTCTCTCTCTCTCTCTCTCTCTCTCTCTCTCTCTCTCTGTTAGGGTTTTAGTTATTTTTGATTTCTCCATCCCTTAAAGTTTTCGATTTCATTTTGAGAAACTCAAAATTTAGGGCTTTGAAGAACGAATGATTGGTATAGAGTTTGAATTTCACTGTACGTGTGTTATACTTAGCCATCTGAACGAGAATATTTGGAAGCCCTTTTTTATGTGTGGCTAAAATACTATGAAGACGTTTTCAGATTGAAAGATTACTACAACTAAAATCCCATTATGCCATCTTGCTGGGCTTTGTGGGAGTAGAACAATGGTTTGTTTTCCCACTTACAGAACTTGTTTTGTTAAACAACATTAACCATTCTTGTTAAAGTTATCATTTTTCTTTGTATTATTTTCTTTGAGATCTATTAAGGTTTTCGATTTCATAAGTAGTAATTTCTCATTCCTGGTTCCATCTAATTTTCCCCCTTTCAACAATCGTAACAGAGAAGAAGAAATGGAAGAACAAGATGGACGAGTAGATCCACCCCCATTGTTTTGACCACCACCACCACCAAGGTACTATATAAGTCATTTTTGGGAAACTATTGTTATGGATTTTATTCAAATGTTATGAGCAGTCATGTTAAAATAGGATCGTGAGTTAGGATAGTTAAAGAACATACTATGGTTGTCAAAATTTATTATTTTCTTTTTTGGGTTATAGAATGCAATTATTGGACGATATACAACTACTCTCACCATCACCATCTCAACTGTTTGAAGAATCTGCTAATTCTTCTGAACAAACACACTCTTCAAGTTAAAAATGAAGTCATACTGAAAATTAAATAACAAGTAGTCTAAAGATAATTCAATGTTGGATTTCGTGACACGGTTCCATAGGGTACTTTCGCAAGATGTTAGGTTGAATAATGACGATGACGATGACGATGACTTTGATGATGTATGTAAGTGTTATTCAAGTGAAATACATGGGTTTTCGGATATGGAAATGAAAATGGCAAGGATAGAGAGACTAGAATGAACAAATTTGTGTAGTTTCATAGTTACTTGGTAGTTTGTAACATGTTGGCCAAACATTGTTGTCAATTGTTTTTCCGGCATTCCATGCGCCCCATTTTATTTTTTTGTAGCCCTCACTACTTGGAAGGTATTTTGTGTATTAAAACCATCGTGGCTGTTGTATGAGTATAATCTCAATATTTGGCGACTCTTCATTTATCCATTAGGACTAATCTTATATTTGGCTTTGCTTCAAAATTTTGTAATGGGTGCATGGCCCCTAGAATGTAATGTGTGAAACATCATAATTCATCATGACTGTGAAGGGTCGATTTGCTGATTGTATGGGGAGGCTAGTTTTTCCCTTTTAGTAGGGCTACTGCAGATTGTATGTTATGT
The DNA here is from genome assembly GCA_019656275.1 of Rhododendron kiyosumense. Classification (NCBI taxonomy): domain Eukaryota; kingdom Viridiplantae; phylum Streptophyta; class Magnoliopsida; order Ericales; family Ericaceae; genus Rhododendron; species Rhododendron kiyosumense. The sequence goes on along the minus strand of BPLS01000488.1, from coordinate 45,934 downwards.
CTTTCTTCAATGGTTATGGTGATTTCCTCTAACAATTGCATTGACCATGTGGAGGAGAATTAACATGCTTTTCAAACCATCAGATGACTAGTTGCTAATAGCAAAACAATTGTGCAATGCTATGAATTAGTCATAAGCCGTTCAAATAGATATATAAGTGTGGAGATGAAACAAAAAATCAATTTTAACAGTTTAGTAAGATAAGAAAATAACAACAATTAAAGACAGCGTGAGTAGCATATAAAATGTTAATTAACGATAATGGAGCTACTCCTTTATGGGAAAAATACGATTTGGATGTCCTGCAGGGTTTTTGCTAGTGAAAGAAATTTACAAGATACACAACTCAATTTACAACCCAATTTACCATTTAACTGGCTCCATACAAAGTAATAAGATTTCAACCCAATTTACCATTTAAAGATACATATTTTGCCTCATTTGTCCTATCCATTTCTCCTATCAATTTAAGCCAATTTGCCATACATGTACCACATAACACAGAAAATAACAACCCAAACAAAATTTCAATTCATTTTCCCCCCATTCCTCATTTGCTTTGCATCAATCTCCTTCTGCATTGCTTCAATCTTCATCTGCATTGTGAGTGTTGTTCTTTACATTTCTTCACTAATGTTCATGGAAACTGAACTCTCACATTGTTCAACAATCCTCAAAGCCTTTGTTTTAGTCTGAACCGTCAAGTAGAGAAATCTGAACAAGAATATTTACCCCCAAATTGAACAACACCTGCAACAAGAATATTTACCAAAGAGATTCAAAGTTGACAATAGACAAATACTCCTACTTTAGAACCTAAAGGTGTCCATGAGGGAAAAAGAACAACAAAATAACATATTCCAACCTTGTTTTGATACACAAAATATTGAGATTGTACTCATATAGCAGCCACGATGGTGTTCAAGCAGCCACGATGGTGTTCAAAATTTAGGAAAAAAGAAACTAATAGTGCATTGAAGAGAATAACACACAAATAAGTTATTCCAATCAACTGCTACTGTATTAAATAAAAGGTAATCCGAAAAACTAATTTTCTTTTGTTACTCCATTGAAACATGAATAAAATATAGACTTCGGCCAACTTCAATCTTTTGACTGGTTAGCAGGCTTCAAATGGCATAATCTTCCAAATCGAACTAGAGATAGAGAGAGATACGTAACCAAAACCCTAATTAGTGAATCGCACAGATCTTAAAAGGACATAACAGATTCGAGAGATACAAACACACACACACGCACGCACGCACAGAGAGAGGGAGCGAGAGAGAAAGAGAGAGAGAACATGGTTATTTGTTTGAGGCAAACAAAGCCCTAATTTTGGTTCGAATCCTTAAATCGCAAAAATGCAGAGATTGAACCAGAGCAATAGAGATTTGAGAGAGAGAGAGAGAGCGAGAGCGAGAGAGAGATACCTTGTAAAATACCTCCAGATAGTCATTGTCTTCTTCTTCTTTTGTGTGCCTTTGTGTTCTCTCTCTCTCTCTCTCTCTCTCTCTCTCTCTCTCTCTTTCTATTTTGTGTTTTGAGCATGAATTGGAAGCGACTAGGAAGGGACCCGTATTTACTAGACCCGCGCTCTAATTTTACCCGACCCACCCCCAGTGCAACCCGCGACTTTAATTTTAAAATCTCAGCTATTGGCTGAGATCTAACGGCCACTGATTGAGTCCTGCACCAAAGTGTCTGTCCGGGATCCCTTAGGGGATCCGGAGTGTGTGTCTATATATATATGCATGTATATCATTACCCTTTAGATGCGGACGCCTTTTTTTTGCTAAAATGCAGACGTTGGCTATGAGCCGTTGGATGAACATCCAACGACTAGGAAAAGATCGAGAAGGGAATTCATGGGTTAAAACAAGCCATGGGTAGGGTAAAGTGGTTCGTGGGTCAATCCGGGTTAAAACACACGGATCCCCTTTCCCTTATTTCCCTCTTTCCAGACAGACGAAAAGAGAGAGAGAGAGAGACGAAATTCAAAATGACAAAGAAGAAATCGAAAAAGATCCAACGACGAAGAAGAAATCAAACAAGGTATTTCTCTCTCTCTCTCTCTCTCTCTCCTCTCAAATATTACAAGAAGTAGAATCCCTAAACCTCTCGATTTTCCACTTCTCTAATCAGGGCTTGAAGAGAGAGATATACCTTGAAATCGAGCTGTAATCGAAACCAAATCGAGCCCTAATCTTCTTCAATCGAGCCCTAGATGATTCGAACAAGGTAACTCCCCCCGCTCTCTCTCTCTCTCTGCCTCTCTCAATTTGTATTTTTTTTTATTTCGAGTTAGGTTTTTTTTTTTTTTCGTTCTTTAGGTTTTTATTTTTTAAATTTTGAGTTAGGGTTTCATTTTTTGAGAAAATTTGTATTTTAGAAGTAACTCATCTGGTTGGTTTGGGTATCCTTTTCCTTTAGTTAGGGTTTTTTTATTTTGTCCTTTTCCTTTTCTTTCCCTTCGAATCTGTGTATTTTTTTCGAGTTAAGGTTAAAGTACCCCAAAATCTATTCTTTTTTCTCTTTTTTCTATGGTGCTTTGCCCATTTTATCAACTACACTTGCACACCTCAAATCTGTGTAAAGATCTAGGAAGAATTCGGTTCCTGGTATTTCCCCAACATTGCTATTTCTTGACTCTTGAAATCTTTTGATTGTTCGTTTTCTGATCTTTTTCTGCCTGTCCGAAACTTAGATGAATATTTTTTCTGATACGAGGGCAGCTGATTTCTGTGATCTTTATGGGGAGTAACATTAGCTAATGCATATTGCTTGTTTTTAGAAGTTTGGATTCAGTCCTTGAACATGGGTTCAACTAGTTTCAATTTTCAAAGTTCATGCTCCGATCGAATTAGGAAAAAACTGTGCTCAGGGTGTCAAGGATAAATAGCAATGTAAAGTAATTGATAAGACTCTAAGAATATGGCTAGTTTTCGAAAAACAAGACACTATTTCTGGCCTATAAAGATAACCCTTTCTATATCCCATCTATCAGTTTTTTTAAGGCAAATTCTAGTGGTCAGAAAATTTGTTTGAGGTCAAGTTGCAAGTCAGTTTTACGGAAGTCTACCTTGGTACTTCAAACAAACCAGTTTCTCTTAGTGTGAACGGTGATGGTTTATGATAAAAAATGGTTAGCACCGGCTTTGATGCATTTTGTCGAACACTAGACATTCAACAAAGATTGCTAAGTTTGTATATCTTCACAAGTAGTTGAGTGTTTTTTCCTCTAAAATCATGTTTCCTATTTATTTTCTTATCAAGTTGATTTTTTTCTAGGAATGGCGGAAAAGAGGTTCTACTATGTTATTTTTGTTGGAAAAGTCCCCAGAATCTATGAAAGTTGGATAGCTTGTAGCAAACAAGTAACTCGCTTCTCTGGGACTATGTTTAAAAAGTGTCTTTCATTGGAAGAGGCAAATAAGCTTGGACTGCGTATGTTGAAGCTCATTCCAATGTGCAATTGCTGTCTGCTCAACTTGCTCAACTCCCGACCGATTATCCACCTTTGCTCGTACCTTTGCAAGCAAACATGGATGACCAAACTGTCTAAACATTGTGTGTACATTGCAATGCTCTTACTTGGAGCTGTAATAGGAATTTTTATTTTGTTGGTCATGTATATTTTCTTTTAGTTAGTTTATGTAATGGTCATGTTGAACAAAATTTCTAGCTTGGAGAAAGATATTTTTGGCAGTTAGTTTAGTAATTGATATAATGTAATATTGGTAACTGTAATGGTTTTGTCTGCATCACTGCAATGGTCACATGAGATGCCATTTTGGCACAAGTACCATTCTCTTCTTCCTTCCCCCATTTGGATCACATCTCGCTTAATCATAGCCACTGATGACGAGTTGGCAACAATGGGACTGCCAAAACTTGGCAATGCTACTTTTTGGCAGGAGAATTTGTGAGGCTAATTGTATAAATGATCGGCTATACTATGCATTACTAACTGTATAAATGTATATACACTCCCAAGTTTTTTGTCCTTCGTCAGGTTTGGAATATCAATTATGTATATATGTGCAACATGGGCATTTTTTAGCATGTCTGACACATCATATACACTCCCAATATTGAAGTCATTGCAGTACAATATTAGGAGGGTGGTCATTTGTTACTAGTATGTGCAAAGGTTTTTGCTAAAAGACGTGTTTCTAAAAGTTAAGGGAGAAAATAGCATCAACTCTAGAGTTTCCTACATCATAGCAGCAAATTTCAATTAAGCAATAGACATCGGCATCATTCCTCTGCGGCAATAGACTTTTACATTATTAGATCAGCAACCAAACAATTTACAAGGCAGATCCTGCCACACAAATCCCATAGACACAAACACAAGCAGAAGGACACGAAATCAAAACACTTCTCTTCTCATTATGTGCCCAATACTAATTAGGACACGACTAGGATACAAACAAATCTAACTTATAACTCTTTTGCCTTTAATACATCAAAATTCCAATTGCTACATTTGAAATATCAATAGTCGTCCCAACTGTTACAATAGCAATTCCAAAGAGTAGTTCCAAACAGCTACACCAATCAATCTTGCAAGTTGAATAGGCAATATTATCAATAGAAGAAACAAAATAGAAGAACAACTAACGAATTAAACATAGATGTACCACAACATCCCATGGGAATCAACGGTGCAAGTTATATTAGAAGCATTTTATAATAAACACTTACAATCATCGGCATCAGCATAGTCAATGCCGTCGTTGTCGTCTTCGTCATTCAACCTTGCATTTTGCGAAGAGTTAACAAAAAAAAGAGAGGAATTAAAATGCAAACAATGAAATAATTAAATTTAGATTACAAATATTAAACACATATGTGCTGAGAAGTTTTGGACAATTCCTTTTGTCGTGCGATTGCCCTGTTAACCCACAACCGTGACAATGCCTAGCCTTCTTGGTAGCTTTCTCTTTCCCTCCCTTGAGTCGTTTACCATAACCCTTTGCCCTTAGTTGAAGCAGTTCTTTCAAACCACGGTCACGAATAATCGACACTTAGATAGCACTCTCTTCACCATCTTGGCTTACTTTTTTCATGTCACACAACTTCTTTTGACCTGAACTCAAAAGTTCTTCCACAAATTGTGTTTCGTCCTCAATTACTACGGCCTCATCAATTAAAGTAGAAGCAAGTTGGAAGAGTCTATTTCACTGCTCTAACAAAGACATGCCACATATTTCTTTCATGCCCGAACCCAAGTCATCTCTAACTCGCATAGCCTTCGCTGATTTTTTCCACCTCCATGAGATGTATTCATTAGGCAAATCTTCCATTTGCATTCTAGAAAAGTAAGCCAACATGTGCCAACAAGGAATTCCGGCACACTCAAACATCTTACAACTACAACGCACATGGTTTGACAACTTATCTACCACAATCTCACGAACCCTCGAACCACTCCCCATTATCCTATGGACAGCGTACACAACCCAATGTTCGTCCTCATTTGTTACCATCACCTTATAAGTAGTATTTTGAAAGAGCTCATCTTGAAACATGTAAAATATCTCAATTGTATACAATTCACTCATTGTGAACTCAATGGGGTACATAGTTTTCAAGTTTGGCCTCTCATTGACGTCTTTATGATCCTTATCCAACTTATTATCCCGTATATGTGCAAGTACCCTCTCAAACCACGTCACAAAGTCCAACAATGAATTTTCCGTAGACACGTACCTCTTGAAGGATGAATGAGTAATTTCAACTCTTTGACTAATAGTCATGTGGGCAGAAAAAATGTGTCTCATATATGCAGGAATCCATCTCTCAAGAATTTCGTATAAGTTTTGTAACCAATCATTGTCGGATAAATTAGCTTTGTTTTCCACCTCTACCCATCCAGCCTCAAATTGTTCAGGGGTCTCGGAATTCCATATACAATTCTTCAACTCTGCATAATGTTCTTTGTAGGCCAATGCACTTATTCTTTCAGAAATTTTATTCGTAATGTGCCACATGCAATACCTGTGAAGCATTTTTGGAAGAGCAATACTAATTGCTTTTGTCATTGCAAGATCCTAATCAGTTATGATCATTTTGGGAGGGCTTGCAGGCATTGCTTTCAACTATTCCTTCAAAAGCCACTCAAAAGTCTCAGCTTTTTCGTCATATAAGAAGGCACACCCAAAAAGAGTAGTCTGTCTATGGTGATTAACCCCTAAAATAGGTGCGAAAATCATAGAATAACGGTTTGTGTTATACGTAGTATCAAACACCACAACGTCCCCAAAATACTGGTACGACTTTCTTGCGGTTGCATCCACCCAAAAACAATGTGTCATCCTATCCTCATCATCTTTCTCGATTGTAAAAGTAAAACCGTCATTCTTTGCTTTTTTAGATTGAAAATGCTCGTACAATATATCGACGTCATGTTCGTCAACCGTCATCTTCTTATCCCTTTTATAATTATACAGATCTTGTTGTGAGCATCCAACATTTTATCCCTTTTATAATTATACAGATCTTGTTGTGAGCATCCAACATTTTCAAGACCTCCCGATTCCAACTCAAATAGAGTCATTTGTTGATAAGTTGGCACATTTGCTGTTGACAGTTGTTCTATTAAAGCTTTTTTGGCAGCTGACACCTTACGATGGGATGGAAACAAATGCACCCTCCTCGGAGACGCAAGTGGGTGATTATGACCCTCGAAAAATTGGGACACAACATACTTTTCACCCTTCCTCACAACAGCCAATTTTGCATGACAATTCTCTCTAGTTATCCCCCAACGCCGTTTGTTTGGTTGAGTATTTTTTTGGACCCTCAACCCTTGTTTGAAACAACAATACTCCTTCCTAACGATTGCATTTATATCGGCTGTACTCTTTCTGCTAGAATGTGATCGGGTACTAAAACCACCTTCTTTAGCGTAACGGTTGTAAATACACCTTAACTTTCTCTAAACTGTCAAACTCTCGGTGTGGGCTCCCCGACCGGTGCGCGGGCCCGAAGAGAGTCGCCACCCAGATTTTTGAGATGGTTGATCTGAGAAACTGAGAGTGCATTTGACAAGAAAAGGCCTTTTGGTCTTAGCGAAAAACCTTGAGACTTTGGGTTCGAGAGCCACGTTACGAATGGTGAAGGTTTTCATTGAGGAAAATGCACCCCATTCGCCTGGTAAAACCGGTCTCTATTAGACTCTTTCAAAATGGGGAAACTTAAAGTATCTTTTGGAAAATCAAACTCTCTAACAAACAAATAAAGGGGAAAGGGACATGGGTGATAAATCACATTGACGTGCACGTGGTGTGAACTGTACAGTGATGACAAGAATGATGCAGAATGAAAAGAGTTTTCAGCAGAAACAGTCTGGGTCGCAGTGTCCTTCTGCACGGCATTTTATAATACCGCGCACGGTCTTATAGAATGTTGTGCAGGGTATCCTCTTTACTTTCGGGCCTTTGTAAAATTTCAAAATATCGCCCGACGTCTTGAATATGACACGCGGGGTTTCTGGTCAGTATCAGACAGTGTTTTTACCACTGGACAATTCTAAAAAGTATCATTCTTTCAAGCCATGGACGAAAACCAACTTTTAAACTCTTGATCATTCAGAATGACTAAAGAAACTTTATTTTCCAAGACCAAGCATGGCTTATAGATATGGTCCTATTTTTGAAAAGGGCCGACGTCTAATGTGTGAGTAACGAACAGACCTAGTAGCGGACAGCTATGATCCAGATGGTTTGAGCAAGAAAATGATAAATTGAAACGCCATGCGTCTGGGTAAGATACACCGCACGACGCATCAGAGTGCCGTGCGGTGTAGCTTTCTCGGTACAGAGATTTGTTTTTTTAGTTTGAAAATGGTTTTTGAGTCAGGATCCAACCCAAAGGGGGTCGGTCCTGACCATAAAGAGGTTCCCTCAGGGGTATGGACAGAGCCTACCCCAAGGAAACTAGTTTATACCTTTGATCTTTGAGCTTGGATGGAAATGGACAGTTACGGATGAGGACGGGCGAAGACGGTCTAGGAGAGACGAAGGGTGCGGTTTGATGAATGGGTGTTGAGAAGTTGAGGGTTTTGAAGCGAGCGAGGAGACTCACTTTGATGGTAAGGAGAAAAATGGGGGGACTTTGAGGAAGAAAGATCCTTGAGAATGTTTTTAAGAGCAACTTTCTCAAGACTTGGGAGTGAGGAATGGGTATGAAAGCATGATAAGAGAGAAAGAGAATTCAGGACCCTTTTCTCTTGAGTGGGGGGTTGTATTTATAGACAAATGCCAAGGATTTTGAATTTCAAATGGTGGAGGTGTTTTCTAGGCGAGCCAGAAGTGCCTTTTCTGCTGAGCTAGCTTGTAGCAGTGGCTTAAGAGGGCGTGGCCGACAGCTAGCTGAGCCAATCAGAACTTTATCCAAAATGCCGTGCAATTGACCTCATGACCTCGTGCGGCGTAATGAAATCTGTTATGCCATGCGGTGTAAAGGTATGCCGTACGGTACTAATGGTCCAGTTCTAGGCTTTTGAGTTTGCTTTGGGCTTTTGATTTTGTTTTGGGCTCTTTGGTTTGTTTTGGGAGAGTTCCACATCCAAGCTCTCGGAGGTATTTGCTTCCTTTGTTTCATCATCGGGACATTCAAAGCACTTTCGAGGTCCGGATTGTGGTGTCTACACTAGGTTAATTTTCGGTATGAGATCATTCTTAACTTGGGGAGTGTAAAGTACTTGTGAAGAATTTGCAGATGATTCACACAGCATACTACAATCCAAAGACAAAACAATAACAATTGATCAACTTCGTATAATTCTTTAACCCTAATTTTTTAACTCGAGGAAGGAGGGAGAGTGACAGACCTTGGTTGGTGGACGGTTGGTGGTGGCATAATGCTTTCTTCTTGTCCATTGGCCTCCATATCTAGTTTGTTTTACGGCAGCATAACAAATACCATAGGAACATTAATATTTCAGTACATAAAAGGCTTTATGTTGTAAGATATGCTAAATGGCATGCAGATTATTGAAACAAAATCCTTAAAAGTTTAATTCCATCAGTCACCTTAAACTTGATTCCAAAAAAATTGGCTTTGATATAACATTATGTATACTCCACTAATACAAAATAACATGTTGAACTTGATGACGATGCCATCTATTAGGCATAAATGTTACTTGATCTCCTTTAGCCACCATTATCTTACATTTCTTGATACATTAAGTTATGCTAGAAACTTTCGAATTTTTCTTGGATCTTTACACATGTTCGAGGTGTGCAAGTGTAGTTGATAAAATGAGCAAAGCACCATAGAAAAAAGAAGAGATTTTGAGTACTTTAACCTTAACTCGAACAAACCCTAACTCGAAAAAAATACACAGATTCAAAGGGAGAGAAAAGGAAAAGGACGAAATAAAAAACCCTAACTAAAGGAACAGGATACCCAAACGAACTAGATGAGTTACTTCTAAAATACAAATTTTCTCAAAAAATGAAACCCTAACTCAAAATTTAAAAAAAAAAAAAAAAAAAAAACCTAAAGAACGAAATAAAAACCCTAACTCGAAATAAAAAAAATATAGATCTCGATAGAGAGAGAGAGAGAAAGAGGAGTTACCTTGTTCGAATCATCTAGGGCTCAATTAAAGAAGATTTAGGGCTCGATTAGGTTTCGATTACAGTTTGATTTCAAGGTATATCTCCCTCTTCAAGCCCTGATTAAAGAAGGGGAAAATCGAGAGGGTTAAGGATTCTGCTTCTTGTAATATTTGGAACGAGAGAGCTCGAGATCGAGAGAGAGATCTCCAGAGAGAGAGAGAGAGAGAGAGAGAGAGAGAAGGAGATACCTTGTTCGATTTCTTCTTCGTCGTTGGATCTTCTTCGATTTCTTCTTCGTCGATTTGAATTTTGTCTCTCGTCTTTCCGTCTCTATTCGTCTGTCTGGAAAGGTGGAAATGAGGGAAAGGGGATCCGTGTGTTTTAACTCGGATTGACTCGCGAACCACTTTACCCCGACCCATGGCTTGTTTTAACCCGTGAATTCCCTTCTCTTTTCCCAGCCGTTGGATGTCCAACGGCTGACAGCCAACGTCTGCATTTTAGCAACAAAAAAAAAGGGCGTCCGCATCTGAAGGGTAGTGTGTGTGTGTGTGTGTGTGTATACAGAGAGAGAGAGAGAGAGAGAGAGAGAGAGAGAGAGAGAGCTTCATGGTGGTCGAAGTGCCCAGAAGCCGGTGGTAGGGGTGGTCAACGGCGGTGGGGGAGCGCTGGGGTTGGGTTGTGGTGGTCGTCGGTAGTGGTGAGAACTGGGTTGTGGTGGACGTCAGTGGTGGTGGAGAACTGGGAAGGGGATTTATCTGTTATCGTGAAAGTGGGAAGGGAAGGAGAAGGGGAAAGGCGGTCGTATGCGCTAGGTTTTTTTGGGACGAGCTATTTGCAACCACAAATTCTCTAAATGTAGCATGTTCTAAGCCTAACCCACAAATCTTATAACAATTTCCCAAATGCAACCCAAAAAATTCTCCTAAACTTTCAAAATTGCCCCTGCATTCCCAAAAACGAATTTCCCCCCCAAAATTGAACCTTCTCTCTTGCACCACCACCAAATCCTCCATAATCACCGTCACCACCAGCAGACGACATCACCACCACCACCATTCTGCCCTTCTCCCTCTCTCCCCGTTTCCCTCTTCTCTGTTGTCCGTTCACCACCACCATCGTCGTTCGTTCACCACCACCACACACCACCGCAATCAACACACCACCACCACCGCCTCACTAGACAACCACCAGCACACCACACCAGAAGCAGCACACCCTTCCTCCACCACACCGATTGAACACCAATTGAACATTCAGTCCCGAGAATCGCTACCAAAATCGAAAATTAACTTCTGAAAATGTTTACAAAATTCAAATTCTATTACCCGAACACTTTATAACGCATCTTGAAGATGCATCAGGTCTTTTTTTAAAAAAAAATGCAAATTCTGACTATGAAAAACGCAAAAAATGCAAATTACGAATATGTCATTTTTCGTATAACGCATTCACGAAATGCTCAATTAACATCACGCATTTTGCTAATGCGTGATGAAACTGGATTCGTCGACAAAGAAATGAGAGAGAGCTGAAACCTGGAGGGCCAATGACGGTGGCGACCCAGTGAGATTTTTGCACAAAAAAAGTAGAACAAAAGTTTTTAGCCTTTCATGGCTGATATTGCTGTTTACTTTGAGACCTGATTATCAACTTGAGCAGAGAACAATTTGTATCAAAAATCGTACTCCCTCCGTCCCTTTTTAAGTGTCCTGTTTTGTAACTCCAATTTATTAAAAAGACATCATTATACCTTTCACATCAATTTTTTCCTCCATTTTCCCTACCTACCCATCATCATTACACTTTTACTCACTAATTTTTTAAAATGGAATATACTTTTATGGACAAAATAGATAATACACAAATTTTTACCCACTAACTTTACAAAATGGACATTTATTAAGGGACCGCCTAAAATGAAATACTAGACTTTAAATAAGAGACGGAGAGAGTACTAATTTTCCTTTATGAATCGCGTGAAAAGGCTGCTCTTCCAGACCCTCTTCTAGGGTTTTTTCAGGAAGAAGAGTGGGGAGGAAGATGATACGTAAATGATCTTTTGTCATTCTAAAACGGCGTCGTTTCATTGGGGGTATTTTTGTCAATTTTTTAAAGGGTATTTTTGTCCAAAAGTAATTAATTTTAGAATAAGTTATGTTTAAGAAAGTGTGCTGCTAAATACAATTACGAATTTGCTATATGTAGGTAATTCATAAGAGGAAATTTTTGGATTCCTTCTTATGAATTGGTTGCATAGAGCAAATTCGCAGTTGTATTTAACCGGACCCTTAAGAAATTTGTAATTGCAAATAGTTCGCTCCATTTTTTTTCTCCGAAACGACGTCGGTTTGAGCTGACGTTGTAATGACGTTAGCGGTGTTGTGCTTGAGAATTGTGTGAGTAGCATTTTCGTTGTCATATACTTCTTGTTAAAAAATGCTACTAGTACATATAATCTGTGCACAGATTTTGCGGTGGGGCCCAGCACGGGTCCCGTATAAATTATTCGAGCCGTTCATTAAATGTAAAATATTTTTTCAAAGGTTCCTGTAAAAAATCAGCTTAATCCAATGCTTATAGGTGCTTGATCTAATCATCTAACTATTCATTAACCGAAAATCTGAATGAAAATTTAGATGATTGGATCGAGCACTTATAGGTATTAGATTGAGCTGATTTTTTATGGGAACTCTTGAAAAAATATTTTACATTTAATGAACGGTTCAAATCATTTGTGTGGGATTTATAGTGGACCCCACTACAAAATCCGTGCACAATCTGTGCATAGATTGTCTGTATCAGTAGCACGGTTCCTTCTTGTTAGCTCTATCGTATCGTATGGGATAGGAAACGCAGCAACCGCCTTTCTTTACTGCTATTTTCTCGTACCTTCCGGATTACTCCACCTTCTCCGCCACGAAATCAGCCAAATCTTCTCTCTCTATATATTCTCACGCCTCTCCGCTCCATCCTTCACATCCAATTCTCAACAATCCTTCCTTCCCACCTTCTCTCTGTATCTCCCTAAATTCCTCCCTTCTTTCGAAGTTCAAACCAACAATCTCTTTCTAACCTTCTTCCCTACAAGGTTAGTAGGCGTTCTGTTCAGCGATCATCTAACTACCTTTTGATAGATTTCTGATCGGTTGTGTTTTTGCGAGTTCTTTTTGATTCAATAGTAGTAGTAGTAGTATTCAGCCAATCAAGGTATTTAATTTTTGTTTTTTGTTGTTATTGTGATTGTTATTATCAACAGATGCAGATCTTCGTTAAAACCCTAACTGGTAAGACCATAACACTCGAGGTCGAAAGCTCTGACACGATCGACAACGTTAAAGCGAAGATCCAGGACAAGGAGGGAATCCCTCCGGATCAGCAGCGTTTGATCTTCGCCGGGAAACAGCTCGAGGAAGGCCGTACACTCGCCGACTACAACATCCAGAAGGAGTCCACGCTCCACCTCGTTCTCCGTCTCCGCGGCGGCATGCAAATCTTCGTCAAAACCCTAACCGGCAAGACGATCACCTTGGAAGTCGAGAGCTCCGATACCGTCGACAACGTCAAGGCCAAGATCCAAGACAAGGAAGGCATCCCTCCGGATCAGCAGCGTCTGATCTTCGCCGGAAAGCAGTTGGAAGATGGACGTACCCTGGCCGATTACAACATCCAGAAGGAATCGACCCTCCACCTCGTCCTACGTCTCCGCGGCGGCATGCAAATCTTCGTCAAAACCCTAACAGGCAAAACAATCACCTTGGAAGTCGAGAGCTCCGACACCATCGACAACGTCAAGGCCAAAATCCAGGACAAGGAAGGGATTCCGCCGGATCAGCAGCGTCTGATCTTCGCCGGAAAGCAGTTGGAGGATGGACGGACTCTAGCGGATTACAACATCCAGAAGGAGTCGACGTTGCACCTGGTGCTGAGGCTGAGGGGTGGGATGCAGATATTCGTAAAGACTTTGACTGGGAAGACTATTACTCTGGAGGTGGAGAGTTCTGACACCATTGACAATGTCAAGGCCAAGATTCAGGACAAGGAGGGGATTCCGCCCGATCAGCAGAGGTTGATTTTTGCCGGGAAGCAGTTGGAAGATGGGCGGACTCTGGCTGATTATAATATCCAGAAGGAGTCTACCCTCCACCTTGTTCTGCGTCTACGCGGCGGCTGTTGCTGAAGCCTTTTCTGATTCGTGGATCTGGTTGGTGGGTGGTTGAGTAGTTATTTGAGTTCCTGTGAAAACTTTTAAATCTACCTTTTGTTTGCTGTTTGTGCTCCGTTACTACTATGGGTGTTTTGCTATAATAATTGTGTTGCTATGGTTTGAAGTATTTTTGTATTTATCTAATTTTGCAGTCTATGCTTAGTTCTTTACTTCTTTTGGATGCTTGCTGTCTTAAATGTTGAGAATGGAGTCTGGATTGATTCTAGATTGTGATTTTATGGAGGTTCTAGGGGATAGGAAGTAGATTATGCTATTGATTAAGCAGTCAAAGCCCTAGGGGAATTAGAAAAGGCTGAACCTAGAAAGAAAGCACAATGCAGGATTTAGATGCCCACTTGAAACTTCTGTTGAGATTCTTTTGTTCTTCTTTAGAAGATGAAATACATGGGGAGAAATTAGTAGTTTAGGTAGTTGAATTCTACTCAAGCTTATCCATTGTCCTGATGTGGTTGACTTTGGGATTGTACAGGTAGTATGTGAACAGTAAACGTGGTGATTAACTCTTGGCTAGCAAAGAAGATTACTCTGTTTGATGCTTGGGCCGGAAAGCGTCATGTTTTGAGAGTCTTATTAGCTTCCAGTCCTGTAGTTGAGCAAAAACCAAAACTGTTGAGCTGCGAGTCCAGACCTATGTTATTCAGGCTTTCTTGTAAATAGGTTACTGTATTCAACATGGTGTTTGTTGATGCAATTGGAGTGCTTTTAATTACCTATAAACATGTTCTTTTAAGTGGAAGTAAATTGTATTCTGAAATTCGAACTAAACCATAAAATACAGCTTTGGATTCGTGAGAGTGGTTTGATACATGAAGTCTTCAAACCTCAGTACTTTTGCAGGAGTTGGGTTTTTGGTTTACCGTAAAACCGAACTGGTCCAATCTATACCCTCTAAACCTATCGAGCTCTTTCTTTGGAGTTTGTTGGTCTATTTTTGGTTGTTCCTTAGGTGATAATTTGCGTGCTTCATGCTTTTTGATGTTTGGATCCGGCTTCTTTGCAATTGGATTGCATAGGTTAATTGCAGTGAAACCTCTGCGGCTTCTCTATTCTTATATTGCCTGCTCGTCTCAGCAACTGGATTACCCTCCACCTTGTCCTGCATCACCGTGGTGGCAGTTTCTGGACTTGTGGGTTAGGGTTCCGTAATTCTGGTTTGCAGTTCTGGTTGGTTGTTGATTAGTTATATGACCTTCCTGTGAGAACTTTAATCTACCTTTTGTTTGCACTTGTGCTTTGAATGTCTATTGGGTATTTTGTAGAGCTATGGTTTGAAGTATTTCTGTTTTTCTATTTTGTTCTCTATGCTTAATTCTCCTGCGTGCTTTACTGGAGTGATTGGGATATGGTTCCATAGATGCTCTTGGGGTTACTGGAAGTATTTAGGTGCCCTCTTGAAACTTTTGTAGAGATTCTTTTGTTGTCCTTTATCAGATGAGATACGTAGGGAGGGTTAAGTAGTTTAGGGAGTCGAATTCAACTCAAGCTTATGCATTGTTTTGTTGTGGTTGAGTTGTTTGGGGTTATACAGGTATTAGTATGTCAACTTGGTGATTAGCTCTTGGCCAGCAAAGAAGATTACTCTTTCTATTCTTGGGCTGGAACCTATCTTATTTTTCCCTTTTTTTTTTATCAGGATTAACGCTCCTAAAATGTACAAGCTTGGTTTGTTACGTAAACAAACCAAGCTTGAACATTTATTTTGTAACTCGTTAAGATTTCAAACCAAGCTTGAACAAGTTTTACCTGGCTTGTTCGGATTATTTTATATTTTTATGTATAAAAAATTTAAGCTACTCAATATCGATTTGTGTTTGGCTTGATTAAATCTCGTTTGAGATCGGTTCGTCTTATAAACAAGTTAAGCTCGAACATATTTATGAGGCTCATTAAATTTTCAAACCAAACTTGATCAAGACTCATTTGGCTCGTTATCACCCCTAATTATAACCCCATATCATGTTGAGTCTTGTTAGCTTTGAGTTCAGCAAAAAAACAAAACCGTTGAACTGCAAGTCCGGTCCTATGAGGAGTATTTAGGTTTTCTTCTATATTGGTTATGATATTGAACACGTTTTGTCTTTACTTTTAGGCTGCGTTTGTTTCGATGTAAAATATTTTACAGTGTAAAATATTTTTTCAAAAAACAAACTTTTAATTTTTATTTTTCAGTGTTTGGTTGGCAGTGGAAAATATTTTTCAAAATAATGATTTCCATAAACACCGTGTGAGGAGGTGGCTCCCAGTGCCGGTTCAACGCCCTCAACAGCGTTGATTAGCTGCTGCCACTTGGGCCTATGATCCCCAACACGATTAGCTTCGGTATCTCTCCGTTTATCCCTTTCAAAATCGGCCTCCCCAACTTTGATATCACTTGCTCGGTCGTCAGATTGTGAATCGAAAACTTGGGTTCCAGTTCACCCTCCCTTGCTTCCATATCTACCACCAGTAGAGATCTAGTGAATACACAATCAGATCGGAAAAAAAATGACAGATATTTTCTCAAAATCTAGACTAGAAGAAGCAATCAGAAGTACTCACCGTAGAGAACGCCAGTGATCGGTCACCGGCGAACGGTGCTGTAGAGAATCGCCTCTCTCTCTCTCTCTCTCTCTCTCTCTCTCTCTCTCTCTCTCTCTCTCTCTCTCTCTCATTTGTGTCTGATAAGAATTGGGAAGTCGAACGGATGGGTTACGTGTTGGGAACGTAGGCATGAAAACAAAAATGACTTACCGAGAAAAACAAATGAAAACAATTTCACTTCATTGATGTAAAATGTTTTACTTTAAAAATATTTTCCTCCTCTTTTTTAGCCGAACGACGGAAAATGAGAATATTTTACGTCCAAACAAACGGAGCCTTAGGAAACCATAAACTACAGGTTTGAACTGGTTTTATTCTAGCCGTGGGAGTGGTTTGATCTATAAAATCTTCAATCATCAATCCTTTTACATCAGTTAGGGTTTTTGATTTACAATAAAGCCGAACTAATCTGGTCTATGCTCTAACCCTATCGAGTCCGTTTGTTTGAGTTTGTTGGTCTATTTTGGTGGTTCCTTTGGCGCTTTATTTCTGTGTGTTCTGGAGTAGTTTCTTTGATGTTCTGGTTTGAGGAGATAGGTATGAGTCTCTTTTGGGGCTTACTAATCATTTGACTTGTAAGAGCAAGTCCACCGGACAACCAATCTCAAAACCAGGTGGTCCACTGCGCTGCCATATTTTGGCAAAGCCATTCTTTGGTCGAGATCCGCACTACACCCAGGATCCCGGTGTCCCGAACAATCCATCCCAAATTTCATTCCCGGAGAACTGGAACATATCCCTTCACATCTATGAGAAAGGGGAAGAGGAAGAGGAAGTCACCACTTCAACCATCAAATCTGGACATCGACGCTCTTTGTAGTTGGACGAGAGCCATTGTCATCATCGTGTACCCAAAGTTGTAATCTTCATAGCCGTTTGAGATTTGGCCATCATCGCCATTGTGTACCCAAAGTTGTAATCTTCATAGCCGTTTGAGATTTGTCGAGTGAGGAAGGATTTCGATTGTTTGACGCTGTAGGAGAGAGACATCTCTCTGATCTAAGAGAGAGAGAAAAGAGAGGGGGATTGAGATCACTGGTGGAGCAAGGCTGTCATTTTTTTTTTTTGGCAAAATAACGTTGTAGATGGCCACAAAAAAAAAAGGCTTTGGCAATGCCATTTTGGCATGTATGGATGGACTTGCTCGAAGATGTTGCTTTGTGTTGATCAACTTTTATTAACAAAGATGATAGAAGAACATTGGTTCTAAAGTAGAAGTAGTATTTTTTTCCCTTTCTCAGAAAAGTGATTTGCTCTAGAGTTCGTTTGTCTCGTTCAATTCAGGTGATCAGTTCTGTTTCCAAAAGGTTGTGTGCCCTTTTGGGAAATTTGCCCTCTTGGGAATTTTTTTTAATGCCGGATGGGTATCATGTGGTACCTGCTTGGTGCATCCGAGCCGTCCATTGCGTTTTTGGACAATTCGGATTTGGAGAGAGAGAGTTTTGGGGTGACCGAAATTTTTTTTGCCCTTTTGGTATCCTGTTGTCATATTTTAAGTCAACTACTTAGAAAAATAACAGTGTCTTCCCCTCTCACATTATATTACTAGTGCTTAACATCTTAAATTAACGCAGCTAGTCCAATGATTGCGTACTTACATGTAATTAGGTTCAGTGACGTTGTGGATTCAACTCCTACTGGGAGGAGTGAATCAAAAAAAAAAAACTCCTACTGGGAGGAAGTCGATATCTCTGTTGCTGGGATTGGGTTAAGAATGGAGTATCATTTTTCTAAAATGTTAAAAAAAATAATAAAAAACCTTAAATCTTGACTGTCTTGGGGCCTTTTCCTCTCTCCTGCAATTGGTTTATTTTCTTCTTTAGTCTATTTTTTTAAACTTTTGATTAAAATTATTTTCTTGTACTTTTTTTTTATCCTACTTCTCATGCCTGGTTCTATCTTTCCGTAATTAGCATCCTAACTACCGACTCAATACCTTTTTGTTGTGATGCTTTTCTTTTAACCTTTTATCTGTACTCGATCTCCTTTCTATCAATAAAATTCTTCTTTAATGTTTAAAAAAAAAAACCTACCGACTCCATTGGTGGAGCCATGGATTTATTAGATGGCTTGGTTTCTTCGTAACCGTTTTGTGCATACCTGCACTAGAATTTCCACATTTTGTTAATTTAGTTTGCATAAATAACCAAATTTTCGAGGCGTTACATGATAAATACTTGCACTGCTATGAAGATAGGGTCTCATTCAAATATTTGACCTTACTGCAATTTTTTCTTTTTTTAAAGTCGCGATTGGTGACTGATTATTCATTTGGCTGGCCGAAATGCATTGTTGTGTTTAATGATTCCATGGGTTCCAAAGGAAGGAGTAATTATCAAGCGGAAACTTTTTCGTGATTGGATTAGCTTGTTGATCACTAATAGAATTAACAAAGACTTAAACGCAGAATTAGTAACGACTAATACCTAATTAGGAAAGAGCATGCTAACGACTTCTTTGGGTTAGGAAAGAACATGCTAACGACTTCTTTGGGTTGAACTTGGCTTCCTCATTTGTATTTCTTTTTCAAAACCCAACATCAAGATTTCTAGTTCATGCACCTAAGGATGCCATTCAGGCAGGAGCGGACCCATTCAGAGGCACGTGGGATTACGTGTCCTCACAACCGCAAGTTTTTTTCCTTCTTTGGTTATATGCTTCCACGCACTGTAAAACAAGTTTGACAGTTTTTACTTTTGATTACACTGATACCTATCTTTGACTTCTTCTAAGGGGTTTTGTTGACACACGTATCCATGTACCCCACGCATCTCCCACCAGCTTTTCTCTCTCTCTCTCTCTCTCTCTCTCTCCCTCTGTTTTTGATTGGGCTTTTGAATTGAAGATTTAAACTTGAGAAATTGCATCCAAAATAGTACTTTGCATCCGAACAGTTAAATTAGATCTAGATAAATTAGGACTTTTTATTCATTTTTTCGTTAGAGTTAGGGATATATCTTTTGATTGTTCGGATATTTACATTCCGTTTTACACAATTTTGCCTAATTTTGATTTTTTGTTAAGGTTGTTAATGTTATATATGTGCCTCCACTTGGTGCAAATCCTAGGTCCGCCACTGGATTCGGGACATGCAAAACCATTGAGGTTGTTAGAATCCTTGCATATACTGAATAATATCGTGATCATATCGTGATATTGAGATTGTGATTTGATTGTAATTGATTATGATTTCATTATAATTGGGATGATTCTCTTCCATAGTTAGGCTCTTTCCTCTTGTATAAATAAAGGCCTCATTGTATAGTTTCATTATCGAATTCAATAAAATATTTCTTCTCGCATATTTTACAGAGGTAATGTATTGATGTAATGGAGACAGAGCCCCGCTGGCTGTCGTGCCTTCCATTCTGGCCTTGCCTTGAGCTTGAAAATGTTAGGCAAACCATTCACTATATAGACCTCAACGTATATAATAGCCTTGTAAAAAATCAAGCCAATTGAACATCAATAACCTAGTAAATAAATCATGTTTTTTCTTCAATAAATAGACAGCTAAAACAATTAATTTCAACAATACACATCAATAATTTGGTTCATTAACTAAGCGAATAATGTCTGATTGACTAGATTTTTTAATTGTTGTTCTACATGTCAAACTCTACAAAGTGAAAGGTTCAAATTATATTTTGAGCTCTTATACATATCAAGCACTCTGAAGTTAGTGGTTTAGATTGTGTTTTTGAGCTTGAGAAAAAACTATATAGAGAACACAACATCTCCGTATTTGAGATAATATCTCTCTCCCCTTAGTTAAGAAAATTGGATATCGATTCTCACATGCTTTTTATACTTTCCCTAATAGAATGTTCATTATGAAATATTATGGTACAATTATTTTATATGCTTGCCCTTGGCCTTAGTCGTATGTTTGATTCTTGGACTTTTGATTTACTGAAATGAAAATTAAAGATAACTATTTGCAAGTTTTTTTTTTTAAATCAATATGCAGGAATTGTGTTCTTTAAGAAAATAATCTTGTAATGTGATTTTCAATAGTCTTATAACCATTTCCTTTTTTTAATATGTAAAAATAAATAATTAAAAGCTAGTAAAATCTAAAAATCTCCTCTTAGAATTTTTCGTAAACACCCACGTTGTGATGCGTATGTATTTGGTTTTTTTTTCCCTCAGCAATGTGTACGTATTTATTGTCATTGCAACAAAGTCTCAAAACTAGATTTCGATGTTTTTTGAAATTAAAAAGGAAATTAATAATCCCTTTCCCCCTCCATTAATTCCTTGCATCCAATGGTCCAAACGCGCTCAAACAACCACAACGTGAATCTGAACCCGTGAATTAATTGTCAAAACTATGGTCCTTTTCTTCTTTCATTCTCACTGTATCGCGTGTCATCAACGGCAGATTTCTGAAAAATCAAACTCGAAAAACTTTCCATGTTCACAACGGAGGAATTTATTCTTCTGTCCAAACAATAATAAAATAAATTAAGGACGCTGATTTTGGCGTTCCACTTTTGTACGTATGGACTCCACTTTTAATGTGAAATTACTAGTAACTTTATGTACAAAGTGGAGCGTCTGCGTACAAAAGTGGAGCGCGAAAAATCAATTTCCTAAACTAAAAGGTACTCCTTTGGTCCTTTTTTAAGCTTCCGCTATGGTTTTGCGTGCTATTTTCAATAGCTTATATCTCTCTAGCGTATATTGTGTTTTTAAAATTATTGTCTTAGAGAAATAATTGAGATCTATTAAATAAAATTTATATTGCATATATATAACTTACATTAAGAGGGGAGTGATTTTGGCATTCTCTAATTGATAACCACACTTCCAAAGGAGAGTGCTAAAATCAATTCCCATGCATTAAGAGATATAGATAATTGAAAATAGCATGGAGAATTATAGTAGACAATTAAAAAGGGACGAAGGGGGTATGTGATTGAATGCTTGTTATAGGAAGCATGCAAGTACTTTTTGGCATTCTTGTATCTCGTTGTGGGGCTAGAAAATGAACCTAATTACTTGAGCTCGATTTCAAATTTGAGTTCGTGTTCGCTTGTTAAAGATCAATTTGATTTTTAAACTAAATAAATCAAGCTTAAACCATTATGAGAGCTTTTTAAGATTTTCAAACCAATCTTGAAGAAGCTACTACTATGCATTATTTATCTCGCAATTTTTAGAAAATTCAAGTTACTCAAGATATCAGTATTGATAGGACCTGACTTTTCTCTGCAGAGCCCATGCAGTTGTATCACAGTCGTTCATCTTTGCATTCAACAGTCTAGATTTTAAAAAACTTTCCGGAATTTTTTTTTTTTAAAATCTCAACCATTAAAAATACCATCCGACGGTTGCGAACACTCCAACCTCACCTTTGTAGTCCAAACGTGGACCGCTGACAAGCCTTGTTCCAGTTGATAAACATGTCTAAATTAATCAAATTTTTAAAGCTTCTTAAGTTTTCAAATTGACTTGTATCTCATATAATTTTTTTTTTGTCAAAAAATGAAGATTGTATTAATAAACGCCCAGTGGCACCTACAAAACGAAGATTATTATAAAGAACTTGAACAAAGCCAAACTAATCTTGTAATAAATAAAAACGAGTAAATCACAAGGGCAATCGATATTTTTCATCCTAACTCAAGCATGGTCTGACGCAACAGCGATACTTTTAAACTGCTTAACATCTAATTAGGAGTTAAGAAAAAGTGTAACGTTAAGGATAAAAGACACAAAATATTCAGACGATTAGATACATTCTAACCAAGGATGAACACATCAATGAACTCCCAAAAACTGCAACCATGAGTTGCCCCGCCAAAGATATCGTATAGTGATAGAACGCTGAAGCACATATATCATTGTGTAGCAATCTTGATTGAGAGAACCTGATCTGTTGACAAAATTCGTCCAAAGATGATACTAACAACTCTCGTAAAGCGAGAAACAAAACTCTCACAAATCGGACGACAAGTTGTTAATCTGGAGAGACGGAAGAAAAAAAGGATAAATCAAAGAAAATGAGTCGAAATAATACCATGGTCTTCCCTTCCTATCGCTGCAAACGGGTATAGATTAATGGAACCCAAGGGGGGAGGGGAAGGGAGAAGAGTTGTGATGGCTAGGATGGAGAGGAGGAAAAAGAGATAGGGTCGGCATATTTTTCAAGAGGGAGAGAAAGCAAAATGGGCCGTATCTCATCTCATTATGCTATAGTATGGTATGTTTTAAGAAAATGGTTCCCCCAATTAAGAATACTGAAGTGAAACTTTATTACTATAATAATATTATTATAGTTTTATTTCTCATAAAGATAGATTATGCAAAGCACATAATTACTGACGTTCGGAAATTTTAAAATCACCGGCTAATACCTCTCGGTGTCCACTATTTTACTATTCTATTATTTCTCATATAAGAGCAAGTACACCAGTTTTTAGGTAAAAAAACTAGTGAACAGTACATATTTTTCATTTTACCTACTCATTTTTCTTTCAACACTACACCAATATTATCTATTTAACCTATTTTTTAATAAAATATTATTATTGTACATGGATAACTATGTACTATGTTCATAGTGTGTGACTGTGTACTGTTGGAGAGAGGAAGGAAAAGGAATAAAAAAATGGTTACCGGATGAATAGTGGATAGGTATAAATGACTAACAACTATTCATTGATGTATTTTACACCTCCTTTTACCTCATCTGTTGCAAAATGGTTTTGTCCCTTTCCTTAGGTAAACTAGCTCAATTTTGTTGTTTGGCTAAGCTGATAAAGTTGCTCTAAAGATACTAGTTATGCAAAGCACATCCATAATTAATTAAGGAGGTACTGAAATTTGGTAATCATTAATCAATGTTAATACCTCGATGTAGGTCCAAAATTATCCTTTATCTCACAGCCCCAGGATTATTTATGCAGAAAGTCTACAGTTACCGATCGGGAAATCCCGATTGGAATCCCAATGCCCCGCCAGGCACGTTCCGGCCATCGGATGGCAGATCCGATCTGTCCAATAAGTCTACAAAAAAAAAACCGAGTGGGTTTATGCGAGAATAAACGGCATCTGATGTGTGTAAGTGGCCGATCCAAGCACTCCATTTTTGTATTTGGATCGGCCAAAAACGGAGTGTTTGGATCTGCCAAAAATGGAGTGCTTGGATCGGTCACTTACACACATCGGATGCCATTTATTCTCGCGATGGCCCACTCGGTTTTTTTTTATAGAATTATTGGACGGATCGGATCGACCGTCCGGTAGCCGGAGCGTGCCTGGTGGGGCGTCGGGATTCCGATCGGGATTTCCCGATCGGTAACTGTAGACTTGCTGTTATTTATGACTAGCCAATTATGAATTCTCACATCGAGGTTTAACTAACAGTGCACATAAGACCGGATAAGTTGTGCTTAACATTAAACAGGGATATGTTGGATTAGTTTCATTATGCAAGTTTAACCAACAATTTTGCAAGAAAATAAAGAAGGAAAAGAAATGATTTTGGAGCTAGCTCAGTTGGTCAGGACTCTTGCATCAAATTAAGAGGTCACGAGTTTGAGTCTCTCCACCTGCGTGTGGGTGTTCCTCCCTTAGAGGGTTTTTCATTTCATTCTTTGTTTCTATCTTATAATGGACTTATTTCTTGTATTGATTGAATTGTTAGACTTGGTTGTCTCGTGAACTCTCACAATTGATGTAGTGTCCCAAGTTTATACTATGTACTTTATATTTGATATGAAATGATCTCTTTTATCGATTGACAATATATATATTATATATATATATTTCAATTTCGGTGCAATCCTTTGATTTGGTTTCCCATAAAAATGAACAAGGTGTCATTCCACTTTCTTTTTTTAAAAAGAAGGTAATTTCAAACTCAATATAATGAAAATGAAAAATAATTTTTTAATTTTTTTTGTACCATTTAAAAAATCTCTATGAGATCTATCAAGTAAGATCTATATTGATAGAAAAATTATTTTAAACTTGAAATTATCTTATTTTTTAAAAGTTTTTTTTTTTCCAATTTGAAACGGGGCCTAACAGGGCCTATGTTGGCAGTTTTGTTTGAGACCCCAATATATGCAGGTGCGTCAGTCTATATATGTCCCGATTGGACCCGGGGGCTCTGCTGACCGAGGGGCACTGCAGCCCCTATCCACACTGCCAAACGCTGCCGTTTTGATTAAATAAAAAATCTCAACCACCCATTTGTAATCCTATGGAGCAGAAACGTGATTATGAGAGTCTTAGAGACAAAATTTGATTATATCTCTTTAGAATAATATAATCAGAATAGTAAGATTTTCACATCCGTTCAAACAGATTAAAAATTGGACCACTTAATATGAGAGCCCTAGAGATAAAAATGAATTACGATCCTCTAGAATAATATGATAAGAATAACAAGATCTTTGCACCGATTCAAACAGAGTGAAAATTTGAGCACTAATTTTTTGAGACTGTTTATATATTAAAAATATGGTTAAAAAATTAAGTGGTCCAATTTTTAATCTGTTTGAACGGATGTGAAGATTTTACTATTCTGATCATATTATTCTAAAGAGACATAATCAAATTTTGTCTCTAAGACTCTCATAATCACGTTTCTACTCCATATGATTACAAATTAGTGGTTGAGATTTTTTATTTAATCAAAACGGCAGCGTTTGGCAGTGTTGGTAGGGGCTCCTATGCCTCTCGGGCAGCAGAGCCCCCGGGTCCGTCCCGATTAAAGATGACAATCTCAACTTATATTTTTTAATCTGTCCAAATCCGCTCTTTTATAATCTAACCTAATCCGTCCATACTATATAATGGATTAATATTCAACTCATATCAATCCATATTTAAATGAATTTAGGTGAGTTGAAATTAAATTTAATAAGGGTTAAAATTAAAAGACTTCATCCCCTCCAAAAAAGTGAACTAGCTAGGGTGTGGCTAGAAATGCAATTATTCTCTTTTGCATTATTCCTCCTCGTAAAACACACGCACACTCACTCACACACACACACACACTCTCTCTCTCTCTTAAATAATGTTTCTGGTGCAATTTCACATGTAACAGATGTACCTGCAATTTCAACAATCACTTTTCAATTCAATGAAAGCCATTCTACAAAATACTAGAACAATTGCACCCACTTTCCAATTCAATGAACATCATTCTTTAAATTACCGTTTCCGCTAACGATCAAAATTCAATAAGTCAATTTTGTTTTTTTTTTAAATTAAAAAAAAAAGGTTTAGACCATAATTTTTTATTTTTTCAATTTTTCTTGTCGAGTCAAACCAATAATCTACAAAAAATTGACATGAAATTAACTAAAGTCCAAAAGGTAAACCTTTACAAACTATGCAGGTAGAGTGGAGTACATTTGATATGTCTCTTATACTCTATGCACAGGACCATGGTTCAATTCCCGTAAACATTCATTCCCCTCCCCAAGAGGCAAACCTTTACAACCACACAGACACACACGTTGAAAAACAAAAATATTCATATTTGTTAATTATGCGTCAAATTTTTGTAACTTTTTTATTCGTCTCGTTAAGAGGAATAGAAAAAGTAAAAAATAATGATCAAAACTCTTCCTTTTTTTTTGAATAATTCATTCCTTTTGTCTTATTTTCATTTTTATTAAAAAAATTAAATTTTAATCATAATATTTTACTTTTCTAATTCCTCTTATTGAGACAAATCAGAAGGAAGGGGGAAAAGGGGAGGGGAGGGCGGGGGGGAGGAAAACAAGTTGGGTCGGGCGGGTTTTGGTTTGCCATGACCCGTTTTAACCAGCTCAAACCTGCCCATTTGCCACCTCTAGTCCCAATATATATGTTTTTTTTTTCTTTTTTTTGATCAGCAATTTTTTTTATAAATCTTTAAAAAAAATCACAAAGATTTAACAGATCATAGGCACGCTAGCAAATGCCACTCGATATATATGACTTGATGTATGGAAAATTATTTAATGCTCCAAGGGGTAGGACACCGCTGCCCTAACCGTTCTTTTCATCACACACTATGTGAAGATCATACAAATGTGTGGTGAAAAGAAAGGTTAGGGCACCACGTGCAATGAATAATCTTTAGAAAACACGTTTTCACTAACTAACAAGTTGTGAACCATAATTTTTTGATTGTCCTTATCTATTTTATTTTTATTATTTTTTGCGTTTTTTTAAGTTTTGTACCAAATTTTTATGTAAAATTGGTTCATTTCGACGAGAAAAATCGAAAAAACAAAAAAATAAGACTTTTACATAAGTAAATTGAGAAATATCCAATTAAATAGGTCATGGAATTCAATCCAGTGCCCATATACAATAAAATAAATAGCCAAATGGGGCCTTTGATAGCAGTAATTTCTTCTTTCTTTTAATGCACAAGTATGGTGCCTATCAATCCTTAATTAGACTTTCTGTTGGTTAGACTTGTTTTGGGTCAATCCTGTGTGAACTTAAGAACAAGACAAGAAGGTACCCTACAAACACGTCCAACTCTAGCTTATATATACTAGACTAGATACGGAGTATTTTATTTGGCTAGCTCTATTCAAGTCCTCACCTGTGTCCTCCCCAAAGCAAATATATAAAACTACAGTACGCCGCCGCCGCCGTCCTCTGCAGCTACAACCACCGCAAAACTGCAATAAAAACAACCACCACAAACAGAGAGGATCATGGCGGGCGGAGATACACCCGGACGGTCTCTCGAGTACACTCCGACGTGGGCCCTTGCCGTTGTCTGCTTCGTCATCATCTCCGTTTCCTTCCTTATAGAGCACTCTATCCAAGTCCTTACCAACGTAAGAAAACAAATTAGTATATATATATATGTGTGTGTGTGTGTGTGTATTTAATACTACAGTAATAATATATTGTGTTTGTATGTACGTATTATATATATGATGCGGCACGATTGAGTTAATTAATTTGATTCTGGAATTAATCGAATTGGTGCAGTGGCTTAAAAGACACCGGAAAACTGCCTTGTATGATGCTGTGGACAAGCTTAAATCTGGTGAGTGAATGATTGTTTTCATGTTTTAGAAATATTGAAAACTCGATCTTGTTTGGTTAACTGTTTAAGAAACTGTTTCCCATACCAATTTGAACAATCGAGTTTTTTCGAAACGATATCGAATTAAGAACTTGTTCAGAAACTTATATTCACGGCTGCCCAAGTTTGAAACATAATTTGTGATTTTTTTTTCTTCTTCTGAAACAGAACTGATTTTGGACCACATTTTCCTTTTGGATCACATTTTCTAAAACTATGTACTTTCGCAGCAAAATGACAAAGATGTACAAGAAAATATATTCAGTGTAAAAACAATTTCTAGAAGCATTGGGGTGTTTGGCAAGCTCATTTTTTCATTTTCAACTTCACATTATTACATTTTGGCTGTTTGGTTCCTCATTCTAAAACCTCATTTTCACAAAACTCATTTGCTGATTTTGACATGCAAAAGAGGCAGAAACGGAAAATGAGCTCCAAAGGTCCTTTTCCCATTTTTGCATTTTCCCATTTTTCTGTCCAGAAGGACTTTTTCTAGTTATGCCCTCCAATTTTTGGTTATAGGGCTCTTTTAGGGCGGTTGAGAGTCCTAGAGTCAAAAATTTATTATGATCATTTAGAATAAAATGATTAGAAAAATAAGATTTTCGCATTAATTCAAACGGATTGAAAATTGGAGCTCTGAATTTTTTAATCATGTTTTTTAATATATAAACAGTGTAAAAAATTAAGTGCTCCAATTTTCAATCTGTTTGAATCAGTGCGAAGATCGTATTTTTCTAATCATTTTATCCTAAATGGTCATAATAAATTTTTAACTCTAGGACTTTCAACGAGCGCCCTTAGAAAGCTCTATAACCAAATAAGGAGGAGAGATGTAAATAGTATGTACTTATATGCTAGTAATCGATATGAACCACCTGAAAATCTTAATAAAGGGAGAAATTAATAACTATTTACACATTTTAACACAATAATAAAGACCAAGGGCAACTTGGCAAAAAATCAAGCCATAATTCATTTTCAACATTCATCTACCAAACACTAGTACGGTTTCAAAATACATTCTGCACATATCTCCCAAAAACTTCTATCATATTCAAAATACATTCTGGCCATAATTCAAAAAGCCAAAAAACTGAAAATCAAAAATCAAAAAGTAGGCTCCCAAACACCCCCGCAATGCAAAACAAATTCTGAAACAATAGCCAGCCACGTTTATTTTCGAATTTTCAAAAAAAAAAAAAAAGTATTTTCACATGACTAAATTAAATTTTTTTTTTGAGCCGCACATGATTAAATGATAACTGATGCCAATGTGCTCTTGGCCCAGTCGCATGGAGAGGAACCTAATATTGGAGAGATCTCAAGTTTGAGTAGATAGAAGTACGTTCAGCCTCTTATAAATATAAATAGAACTTACTAACGATCGACAAACGCTACCTAAAAAAAATTTGTGACCTCATGGAAATGATGAATGTACGTGTTTCAGTTTTCATTATTAATCTTTTGAACAGAAAACAGATGAAGAAGATTGAATACAATACCATATGACTTTGACTTTCACATGGATTTATTGATTTCTTTCTTTCCTTACCTTTTTGCAGAGCTTATGTTGCTAGGGTTCATGTCACTTCTATTAGCAGTAACACAAGTGCCCATCTCCAATATCTGCATACCTAACAGGCTAGCTGACATCATGCTTCCGTGCCGAAAGCAGGCCACCACGGTAGAGAATGTGGAGCACTTGGTTGTTGGCCTCGCCCGTACATTTTTACCGACCGGTGAAATATACAATAGAACCATATGGAAAGTGCCACACCGGCGATTGGCCGATGATGATGAGCAAGCTGCAGATGATGGTGGTGGAGCCACCACCAGTTCTTGTGGTGATGTACGTTTCTTTCTTCTTATGTGCCTGGTATTAAATTCGAAAGAGTAGTCGATTCTGATATTCGCACTACATATTAAAATAATTGAGCAATACATGGAAATTTGCAGGGAAAGGCTTCTTTAGTATCATCAGAAGGGCTTCACCAGCTTCACATTTTCATCTTTGTGCTTGCGGTTATGCAAATTGTTTATAGTGTACTCACCATGGGTTTGGGCAGGGCCAAGGTAAGAACCTTGTGTGCTACAAAAATCTCACCATCTATCTCTATACATCTCATATTCGTGTGGACAGTTTTACGGATACTTGAAATGGTCACATAACTAATTAATTAGCAGGGCCTGTCTTTTTGAGGGGCCTAAGGAGTTCCCTCAGAGACGTGTCTTCCAACTAGAGAAGTGTATGGATGGACTACACGCACATTTAGATACACACTTGCACGCGTGCAACTAGTGTGTGTGTGTGCGTGCGCGCTCATGCAAGTGTGTGTGGATCGATCAATGAACTCTTTGTGGCTGGATTCGTGGTTGATTCTCCATAGTCTATATTAGTACTATTCGTAATTTGATTGCTTTCCTTTCTTATTGTTCATTTTCTGTTCTCTTAGATGAGGAGTTGGAAAGCTTGGGAGGAAGAAACTCAGACAACTGAGTACCAAGTTCAAAATGGTATGTAAAAATTCATTCTAACTCTTCAAAAAGATCAGATTTAGATAATCCCATTGAGCGTTGTGGTCACACTGCGAGTCATTACATAAAACGCATTCTCATCCCCTCCAAAAGTTAAAGTGAAGTTCTTATATATATAGCGCATCTTAAGAAACAAGAAAAGCAAGAAACACATGTACCGCGTGGCCCACATAACCAACCTGTATTGGCACAAGATTTTGAAGAAAATAAATGTCACGAGTTCGACATGAGTATTATGATTTACATTCTACACACCGTAAAAGGGTTTTGTGTTTTTTGTCTATTCTCGTAACTTATGATACTCGGACTAATTTAAGTGCACCTGAACATCTATTACAGATCAATTTCACTCGTCATCATAGTCATTTATAATATCTAAATAATTTTGTAGTACTTGAGACTTACGAGGGAGTACTAAACTTAAACAAAAGTGTTAAAAAGATCAAAGTCTTTGACTTTCATTTCTAGAAACTCCAATGGTCCCAGATGGAGTGCTATTTTTCAACTTTCAAAAAATACTATTTTGTTTCAACTATATATATGTCAAACATGTTTTTAATGGTTTTGGTATCCTGGTCGAGTCAAGGGCCAGCCACTGAATTTTACTTTTATAATATAAACTTCCTGTGTTTACAACAAGTTCTTGATTTCCGATCTTGGAAAAAAAAGTTCTTTGACTTTTAGGAGACTATGGAGCAGTGATGGCAATGGGACAAGATCGAGTCAGATTTTGTTAGCCCTCCAATGCTTTCCCACGAACAGACTTTAAAAAGAGAAAATCTTTTTTAACTGTGGAGCAGTGAATAATTATTTACGGAGTCAATTGCGGTAGCCTAAAAATGTTTTGGATGATCGCAATTGGTTGCTGTTATAAAGAACTTGTTTATGGCTCCACCGTGAATAAATTTATGTCCTCTAAAAAATGAACGGAACTTCCAAATACCATATTGGTATAGGCAAAAAAAAGAGTAAATTATAGTTAACCCCCTCTAACTAAGCCTCGCGGGCACTTTGTCCCCTCTAACTTTTTTTTTTCACTCAACCCTCTCTAACTAACTGAAATTCAAACGGTCATAACTTCTTCGTCCAAAATCGAAAACATGCAAATTATATATCGATTTCGAGGTCATGAAGTCAGCTTTCTAATGACACCAAAATCATATCACGATTCAAAGCACACAGAAAGTTATGATCAAAACGGTCTTTCTGTCTACCAGCCCTTACTCTTTTGATCATAACTTTCTGTGTGCTTTGAATCGTGATGTGATTTTGGTGTCATTAGAAAGCTGATTTCAAGACCTCGAAATCGATATATAATTTGCATGTTTTCGATTTTGGATGAAGAAGTTATGACCGTTTGAAATTATGATCGTTTGAATTTCAGTTAGTTAGAGGGGGTTGAGTGCCAAAAAAAAAAGGTTAAAGGGGGCAAAGTGGCCGTGAGGCTTAGTTAGAGGGGGTTAACTATAATTTACCCATAAAAAATTTGGTCGAATTCTGGCCTCTCGAATCCTGATACCAGAATCCTGGATTCGTTCATGAATAAGTGATGATGGTTAAAACGCAAGAAATAAGAAAATGAAGAAATAGCGACTTTTTATTTGGTAGTTTGCTCTCATTTTATATTTAAACAAACATAGATCTATAAGTACAAAATCATTTATTACTATAATCGGGGCAGGAACACATATACCATTCCCTCTTTATTTAATTATCGGATCGGGGAATACCCGTTCAGACCAGAGGGAGACGGACCGGAGTATAGTGCATCCCTATTGGACCTAGTTTGACACTTTGGTACATATGGATTCGAAACTCCTGATAATCAAGTTTCCACTTAGACTATTATAAGTTTGCTTCGAATTTTTTCAAATTCATTGTTGTTATTTTCTGTCTTAAATTAATATATTACTTTTTTAATTATCAGATCCAAATCGATTCAGATTCACAAGGCAAACAACATTTGGGAGAAGGCACATGACCCATTGTACAGATTCATCACTTCACTTGTGGATTGTGAGTCATGTCTTTGCCTAGCTACATTGTTTCTGTTTGGCAAGGGATTAAATTACGCTACGAATTATTTGTTCCAAAAATATTCCGTGGTGACCGAGGAGGAAAAACACTACACATTATCTTTGTTTCGTTTGTTAAGCATAGTATCCTTCACGAATCCTATCGAATTTGCAACGAGATTGAAGTTTCTCTCCTATGAGTGGATTTTGTGATTGGAAGAGGCAGCGAATTATTGTGTCTCTATTGCATGAAAGTGTACCACATTTTGTAATATTGTAGAGCGTCCCATATTTTGTTTCGCAATACAAGTTTTTCAAGATTGGTCCGCAAAACTGTACATAAAAAATGCAACCAAACAGATAAATTTGAATATTTGTACTGGATAGGTCTAGTGATATTTGGATTTGGTTACGTTTCCTCTTGTTTTTTTTTTTTGGGGGGGGGGGGCGTGGAGAAAAGATTTGGTTACTTCTTTACTGGACACTGACTGTGAAATTGTACAGAAATGTTTTTTCAGGCAATTCTTTCATTCAGTAGCAAAGGTTGATTACCTTACCTTAAGACACGGTTTTATTGCGGTAATGATCGATCTTTCAACTTTTTTTATGACTTGTTTCTTGGAAAAACTGGAGAGAGAAAATGTGTTCTTGATGTAACACTAATTAATGTGCTTAATTTTGTGTTGTGATATTGGGATGATCAGGCTCATTTGTCAGCAAGGCATAACAACTTCAATTTCCAAAAGTACATACAGAGATCCTTAGAGGAAGATTTTAAAGTGGTAGTCAGCATCAGGTTTTTAATTCTTCTGCTCTATGCTCTTCTTCTTGGTAAATGTCATCATATAGTATTTGTCAACAAATACAACAAAACCAGGACCCGGGGATGCTACCAAGCACCCCCTGCCAAGCGGGTGCTGAGCGGCATATTAATTCAACCATGTTTGAATTAATGTGTATGCCAATACCATATATGAAATTTCAAAAGCTATGTTACGCAAACAGAAAAGAAGTATATTACCTTTCTCTAACAGTTGCCTATGTGACTTTTCGCAGCCCTTTCATGTGGTTTTTGGTCGTTATCTTGATGCTTGTGGATGTTCGCGGTCAGTACGCTTTTCTTTTTTATTTTCTACGATTTCTTCGAATTTTACTACAATAAGTTTCGCAAGACAAGAGTAAGCTACTATCCAATACAAGGTTTGTAGTACCTCATTCATTTTAGATGACACCCCGCCCCACTCATTTAATATGAATGTGATTGATCATCAGCTAGCACCGCACTTTGTGGTTTATTCTGTATCACTAAAATTTGTGAAATTGTTCTTGGATTCAACCAGGTTGGAATGTGTATCTTTGGGTATCTTATGCCCCGCTGTTGGTAAGTATATCGTGCATCAAGATGAATTTCTACCACAACATCAAAAGATTTGGAATCGGGATACAGAAAAGTGCATATCAAGTTCGTTTTGTGGCTAAAACCCCATCCTCCTTTTCACAATTTCAGACCACACTGGAACTAAACGCGGGCCAGTAACGCATTTTTCGTGCACTTTCTGTGATGCGATTCTATATATGTGTTGATATCGATCATTTATGTGCAACTACTACATAAGTACATATATCTCCTTGATATACACTCTCCTTGTCATTGCCATGTCCAATGTAGATAGTGCTTGTGCTGGGAACAAAATTGCAAGTAGTTGTTGCGAGAATGGCTCTTCAACTTCAAAATCAGAATAGTGTGATCATCGGAGCTCCAGTCGTCCAACCACATGATGATCTGTTCTGGTTTGGCCGGCCGAAGTTCGTTCTCACTCTTCTTCATTTTACTCTTTTTGTGGTACTTCCCTCTCCCATCCTATTTCCTTAATTTGTAAACCGAGAGTTAAAACTTAAAAGACAACAACTATACTCCTTTTTTTTATTTTTTTGCATTTGCTTAGTGTTCTGTATGAGAAACTACAATCATTTAGAAAATGTTTTCCCAATTATACGAAAGTGTTTTCTACCATAACAAACAGAGCGATGATAACAATCAAGTCTTTTTCTTCGGTAATTTCAGACGAAAAGAGATTACTAACAAATGCTGCATTATCTATATCCTTTCAGAATGCGTTCGAGCTAGCATTCTTCATTTGGGTAACAGTAAGTGCTTTCTTTCGCTGTTTCGTTTGAAGTTAGTTTTAGTCATATTCAATGTATATAACCTTAAGACAAGTTGCGTTATCGAAGTTTCTGATTCCAGTACTCTTTCATGAACTACAGATACAATTTGGGTTTAATTCATGTTACCATGAGCACACAGTGATCATTGTCACCAGAATCGTGTTAGCGTAAGCCTAGTTTCCCATCCCTACTTGTATTTCCTTGGCTAGACAATCAACTTTTATGCCATAAAATTATCTGAACTTCCATCTCTGATTGTTGCTTCCACTTTGCTCCTCTTTCAGGGTGTCTGTTCAAGTCCTTTGCAGCTATATTACACTTCCTCTCTACGCACTTGTGACACAGGTGAACTAACTATCGCCGCAAGTATATTTAGGGTTTTGTTTCCCACTTGAAAACATTCATTTTTCTTCGTTTTAACACATATTTAGCCCCGCATTGTTTTGAGAATTTCAAAATGCACGGATTCTGAAGCACAATGCTGCTAGGAATGCACTGATACAGACGAAAATATTTTTGAACAAAGGATTGCCAGTCACCTACTATAATGAATAGTCATTTGTTTCCAATATAGATCGAACAAAATAATATAATTTCTTTTGACATTTGGAGTCATAAATTGGTAAGGGTCAATTAACAGCTTCTGATCTTTTGTCTGCCTCCTGTACAATCCGTGGCATGGGGCAGAAAAGTCAGAAAGATGTGAATTTTTCTCGTTTGAATGTGGAATAATACGGTAAGGGCTTGTCGAGATGCTCTATTAGATTCTTCTTCTTTGCATTGATCAATAATACGGTTGCCGATTGAAAAAAAAATTGTGGAATAAATCCGTTAACATAAGCAGGGGGGTATTTTTTTGGCAACAGATGGGATCACAATTCAAAAGTAAGGTCCTGGAAGAGCAAACGTCCAGAATTTTAAAGCAATGGCACGCGGAAGTGAGGCGGAAGAGGAGACAACAAGAACGGCAGTATTCTTTCGTTTCTCCAAGGACTTCCTTATCGACAGATTGGAGCCTCAGAAATAGTCCCATTGATTTCTCATCTCATCGTCGCCCCCTAGTGATGCCAACAGATCAAAGCACCAGTAACAGGGGTGAGATAACTGAAGAATAAATAGGCTAAACGGAAGAAGCAAGCACCGTTCTTGTCGCGGTTCATAACCGGTAGGGACAGTCGAGATGATGTAAATTGATATAGTGAAAAATGGACCCGAAAGAACTCACAGAATGAACCACGAGCAACACTACATTTATCCAATACGTTTGCAGAGTCAATGGTTCTTTCTTTGTAAGCTTTTTGAAAGTATATAAGCAAATAATGATTCATTATTCATGCTCATTATCTCTTGAGATTTTGCAGTCATTTCCCAATAATTGCACAGTGTTGGAAATATTTATACTATCTAATATAGGATTTTCTGTTAGAGTGATAACCTCAACATAATATAGGATCATCAATCATAATAATATGCAAATAATCGAGGCATGCAGGACAGCGCTCTCCTTAGGAACGATAACCTCCCTTCTGCACCGGTTGGATGGTGTTCTTTCCCTAAGGTACAACAAACCTTCAAGCCCACTTTTGTATGGGGAAACGAAACTCAAGAACCAGTACTTTGCCGGTTTGCCCAACACTCAAAATCTATTTCTCTAAATATACGATAAAATCAACCTGTATATGAATTTGGCAAAGGAACATAAAGCACTCGCTCAAAGAAGATTAAAGTGTCGGGGACTCCAGATGGCCTCTGATCTTTTTATTTGCGGATGTAATTTCTATTTCTAGTCAATTATGCAAATGTTTAGTATCTATAAGGTAGGTTGGGAATGAGTGCAAGAAGCTAAAAAGAGAAATCTACTAGTATGTGACTGACTCCAATAAATAGTAGGACGCCACAAACGAAACAAAACATAAGTTGTGGGGCGATTTCAGAATAAAGAAAACTACGAGGACTTGTAATGAAATATCGAGCCTGAACTGTTACAGCAACCAATTTATCACATCACCATTCGCATTCTGTCAGTCCTACCTCGAACCCATCACCAATTGCGCACCTCTGACAACCGTTCTGTCCGACGGCCATGGACGACTACGAAGCCGAGTTTGCCGATCACTCTCCTCCTTCGTTCACCCATCGCGCGGTACGCACGCTCGATGCAGATCGCTCATTCTGTCTCTCAATTCTCGTCCTTTTTCGTTAGATCTATCTGTGTTTGTACTGGATTTAGTGTTTCTGGTGTCGTGATCTAAGATTTCTTACTTGTCTCACGATGATCTGTCGTTACGTTACGTTACGTTTTTCGTTCCAGATTTGGCCGAATTTTGAGTTTTGCGTTCTACCGAGCTGAACTTGCTGCGCGCTTTCTTGTCAAAGTAGAAAGAAGAGCGGTTTCTAAAGGTCTATACTTGCGGTGTAATTTGAGCTTGAATTGGATGATTAATCATGGGGAGTGTGATTGAGAGCCTGTTTGGGGGGCATTGGTGTAGTCTTTATCGGCAAAACAAACATGCGATTTGATTAAGGCTAATTTAATTCAACTCCCAAGAGAAAGCCTCTCCTTGTTTAATTGAAATATTTCTTGGCTGGTGAGAAGATTATCTTCTTGTTTACTCTTATCCTTCGGTGGATTCCGATAATGAGGAATTTCACACTTGCCCATGCCATTCTGAAGAATTCATTAATTAGCATATTGATGTTAACTGTCATTATTTGCTGTTTTTCTTGCAATTTGAGCTTCTAAGTTTAGTAGGAGGGTGGAATACCAAGTGAAACCCTTTCCATAGTTTAGGTATGCCAAAACTAGTTCCAACTCTTTATAGATCCTTCCCGCTTCTCTTACCTTAATTATCATCCTGCTTTTGGGCTGGCCGATATGGACGGACTTCATTTTTACTTGCCTCCGCATGCTGGGGAAGCCATAACCATTTTGGTACAGGTTAAGAATTTCAATTTCAAGTGTCTATGTGATGTAAGACAAGTTTTCTATAGTTAGTTTCGGGGTTTTGTTTAGGATCTAAAAGGTAAAGAAGTTAGATGCAGTTCGTAAGAGGAGAAGGAAATACAAGATTATGGAAGCATTGACGGGTTGCTTTCAAGACAAAACCACTTGAGACCTTGAATAAGTTGGTTCTTTTGTGTCTTCATAATGTTCTTTGCAGTCAGGGGTATTGTGGTAATTTAGCAATAATTGTCGGACAGGCCACTTTGCTAATCCATGGATCTTTTTATTGGGTTTATGTTGTCTATGACTCTATCGGTCTTCTTTGGTGTTGGATAGATATTAGAAATTCAAAGAATTTTTAGTGGTTTGACTAGCTCCTTTTATTAGAAGTCATTATAATCGGTTTAAGAAGTCTCCAAAGTCTTTACAAAGATTTGTAGTTCTTAAAAATTAATCGACTCAGGTTTTACAGAATAATTTTCAGCAAGTATGCTTCGTTGAGATTATGCGATGCAGTTGAACCCTTGGTGTGATGCCTAATGCCATTAAGAGTGATTCCCAGGGTTCTTCTTTTGTTTCTTATTTGTAGTTGTCTGCAACTTATTACACTCATTGTTTAGACTATAGAGTCTAAGGTTTTAGGACATCCCAAGAGTAAGCCAGTTTGGGCGATTTATTAGATTCAGATATTATGGATAGATTCGGATGTATATATAGAAATCTTTTCCTTATAATTGTAGGTCATTATAAAGTGAATTCATATCAAATATAGTATATACTTGGGCTTTCTTGTGCTAGAACTTTGGCACATAAAAACAAAAATACTGGAAGTGCTTTTTTTGAATGCAAAGACTTAGAAGTTGCATGCTGTATAGGCACATGTTCCCCTAGTACCGGTGTTTCTTCTTCAATACTTCTGCAATTCCATCATGGATCAAACCAATAATGGGAAAAAGTAGAGTCATCTTTTTTCATCTTCCTGCCAGATATTGGAGAAGCTACTCAGTCAGTTTTGTAGAAGCATTTGAGATCTTACTATCTTAGACCTCTTATTTATGATAAGCACTGTAGATTCTTAAACCTGATTCCCACCATCCATTGCCGCCTGCTGTCACTGTGACTGGATATCTATTAGCCTTTTCTAGTCAATCAAGATCAGCCCGCTTATATTAAACCAGTTTTGTGGGTGTGGTCTACTAAAAATGTTATGGAAAACATAGTCTTTTTTTATCAGAATGGCATTTTATAATTTTTAGAAAAACACATTAATCTCCATGATATTCTGTGTTTTGTACTGGGAATCGTTATGTCAGTGTATGCCATATCCTTGGTTGCGGATCTTGATGAATAATGATCTGCACCCGATGGAAAGGCCTTTCAGTTTGTTTTGCATGTATCGGTTGGTGTCAATATCTGACCTTCACATTTTTCATTTTTAAGTCCTTGGCAAGTTCATTTATTTTGTGAATGCACATTGTTGAGAGGGACCTGCAATTATTCCTAAACTGAGAAGATATTTATGGTGTTGGTCAATCTTAGCCGTGCCGATATTGTTATGAAAATCTATGCGTAATCGGTGATTGTGCATGTGGTTGGTTGCTGCTTAAAAGTGCACCAATCATTGATGAATGTATTCGGATAACCATGAGATGATTGTTGAAAATTTTATATCTTGGAACTGCTATGTGGGGATTGCGATGAGTGGCCAGTAAAATAGTAGTTGCGTGTTCTCATGTTGCTTTGTTGAGATGTTTCAACTCACAGTTGCTGGAAAATTTTGGAAATTAATGTTGTCATTTTATTTGATGAACAGGAAAATGTGATCAAGGATCCTCAAGGGTTCAACCCAGGTCTGATAGTCTTGCTCCTTGTTGGTGGCCTACTATTGACGTTCCTGGTTGGAAACTATGTACTTTACGTGTATGCACAAAAGACCCTTCCTCCAAAGAAGAAGAAGCCAGTCTCGAAGAAGAAGATGAAGAAGGAGAGGCTGAAGCAAGGTGTTTCTGCACCCGGAGAATAGACATGGTCGGCAAATTTGTAATGCTTCTGCTCTTTAGGCTGAGTTGTGGTGTTCAAATGTCATCCCTCTTGTCCCGTACCCTTTTCTTTGATGTTTTTCTCCTCTCATCATACTGGATTGAAATTTAGCTACACAATTTGATATTAAGTTAGACCCCCAATGATTTGGCATCTAACTAGGGAGACAATGACTTCAGTTGCAGAAATTCATAACATATTGCACTTTTCTCCAAGAATGCAAATGGTGGTTATTTTTTTTGTTTCTTTTCTGTGCTAAGCGCTTTTTCAATCTCCCTCTTGTTGATGTGACTCTTTTTAGCTTTCCTTATTATTAGGCTGGGCTGTTGCCAGAATTGTGTTTGCTCTTGTTCATCCTTCTTTTGTTTTTGGTACGTTGGAGATTTTTACACTGAAGTTCCAAGCTAAAAGATGCCAAAGGGCATTGCCGAAGAAATCAAAGTGATTTTTGTTGTTTTAGGAGGCTGCACGGATCCATCAATTATGTGACATTTCATAGTTGTGTTTAGATCAGGGAATGCCTGGACTGTGGAGGAACTTATGTAGGAGAAGCAACTGTAAGAAAAATAATCAAGTAAAGAAACGAATGACATGAATTTTCTTATGTTTTTTGTCGAGTACACAGGCAAGAAATTGGTTTAAAAGCTGACTTGACATCAAAATGAACTCTAGCAATACACAGCATACTGCCTAGCAACAGGATCAAAATATTCATCAACATGTCATTGTTGGTGCAAAGTCATTTTTCATTTTTTGGCAATATTCCCTGTCTCCCAAATCCAACTAACTTTCACTAACATTCTCTGACTTCCATTCTCCATCTACCCTACTATCTATCTAACATTTTCAATTCATCTCTATGAATAAATAAAAATCTTGATTACCTACAACACATTTACTATTTTCTTCTACACTAGCATTATCCTCTTCTTCTCTACAATGAACAAGTTCAAGAAATCTATTGTTGTAGAAGAAATCTCTACGATGAACAGCTAAGCACGTTGGTTCCACTGGTGTCAGACGACACTACCGTCGAGATAGAGTGCGACGATCTGCTGATTTTGTACAAAAATCCACTGTTTGTGTGGCACAATCTACTAGTTTTGTGCAACAACCGACTGTTTTTGCCAACACTAGCAGCGGCTCCGGTGACGACGAAGATCGACCATTCTGGCAAAGGCGAGATTGGAGGGTCTGGATTCGGCAACAACTACTCTCTCTCTCTCTAAAAATTGATTGTTGGATTTGATGATGTGGCACAAATGGCTTTCCAATTCTTGGTGCCGTTTTTGGATAAAAATGATACTCCTACTATAAATTACTGGAGCGAAAAATGCCATTTTTTGGCGATGGCTCTAAGCCATTTTTGCAACCATTGGACTTGCTAGCACAGCACAGACAATAGCTATGTGAAAAAGCAAAACGAGTATGTTGGTCAGGGTAACTCAGCGATACATGCAAAGCAATATTTCAAGAACAGTTCGATTATAGAATAGATATTATCACAAAGTCTGATATCATAGCGTACTGAAATTTACCCAAGACACCAATACTGAGTTTTGAAGAATCTCAAGCCCCGCTACGACCCATGGTCTGCTCTGCAGGCAGGACGATAACAAAGATTGGTTGAGCCTCAAACCCAGGATGAGGAAGCCGATAATGAAGCTCACAACCCTCCTCGCAAAGTGAACAAGCTTGGCACAAGATGAGTAGCAAAAGTCACAAGCCGACTCACATTGTTCACATTGCACGTTTTTTGTTTTTTTGATCATTTGTTCCCCCATTCTTGATGTCCTAATCTCTAATTTGATCCTTTGGATCTACCACTTAATGACAGTGGCTATGACTTTGAATAAAAAGAAAAAAGAACACTAACGAGCAACCAAACACCAAAAGTGAGGAAATTTATTTTCAGGTAAATATAACTAGCCCAAACAGAGCCTTTGTATGCTAGATTACTACAGCAGCATCAATACTGATTCATAGCTCGGACTCAAAACTTCGGTCTTAGAAGTAAAGAAAATGACCATTTGGGTTACGGCTGGGTTGATGATCACACATCCATCAGGACAACCTACCGGTCACAAAACTATGATGAACCGGATAACTTCAATAGTTGAATAGAGCATCAACCTTTAGTCTTGCGTATGAAAAGCATACAGCATTTTTAAGGAGATATAGGTTCAGGAAATCTTACGTCCCCATTAGATATATGCCAAGCATCTATATTCAAAGAGCAACACATCAAATAATGTGAGATAGAGCAATGCAACAGATAGACATAAATAGGGAAATCGGTTTTTGTTTTGTGGTCTTAGCTTCAGTCCACATCAAAAGGCATATCCGCAGATATCATAGTACACCCAGTCACCCCCACAACACAGACAATTACATACTATAAACACAGACATTGATTATCATGATAACTTATTTATACCTGTAACACCAAATTTCAACCACAGTTTTAGATTATGCAATCCAGTCTTTATCACCATGTCAATGCTGACATAGAAGACTCAGACTCAGGCCTTGCCACGGCCCATGGTTTGGTCTCTGGGTGGGACCATGACCAAGATGGGTTGTGCCTTAAACCCAGGATGAGGAAGCCTACGGCGGAGCTCACGGCCCTCCTGGCAAAGCGCGCACCGGTGGCAGAAGACATGGGTTGCAAAGTCGCAAACAGATTCGCAATGCTCACGCTGCACATCATCCTCAACAAAGCTACCACAGCATCCGCATGACCTGTCAAGTGCCTCACAGCCTCCCTGTTTGATTCAGTAGACACAGTTAAGGAATGGAAACACTAATTAAGAGAAGTTAACACCTGCTAAATGATCATCAAGAAGAATAAATTACCTGAACACTTTCCTTAATAGTGAACATTTTCCAAATTACCTGAACACCTCTCCATCTTTGGATGATCATCCAACAAGCATAAATTCATATCAAACGAATACATGCTTATCTTCCTATATCTGACCCTCTAGACAAACATAGTTTACAGAAGTTGGGAGACTTTTGTTTGAGTAATTTGCGTAGCAAAAATTAGTACCAAGGTGGGATGTGAATGAGATGAAAAACACTATGGTGGCCTCTTTGTCATCTTCTATTCAATCCTTGTACACTTTCTTGCTTTGTGTGCTTTGGTTTGTAAACTAACAATGCAGTACTTGAAAAGCGTAGTTCTGAGTTTCACTACTCTGAGATTCCAATAGTTTCCTCCAATCCCAAGAAAATTGCATGAGCTCTCTCAGGTTTTAACAATACCCATGTAATCACCAATCGATGGTGGTATAGGCGGGCAATGACTAGGGACTGACCTAACCTTAGGCAGTACAAATTCAATTATGTATGCAGGAAATTATATCAAACGGCAAAGTGTTACAATGACCCATACAATTCCTAAGCATTTAACCCTCACAATGTGGATCATATACTAACAATTGTTTCACAAGAACATACAGATAAATGAATACTTTGTGTATTAGCATCTACATTATTACAACATATAGACATCATTTCAGAGTAACAATTATTAAAATTAACAATTTTTGCATCTCTCGAAATGTTAAAAGTCAACTGAGACTGCCATAATTCCCACTTCATTACCGGCAATAGGACAACACAGCCTATTGAATAGAGCTCTATCATCATACAAAAGACAAAACCGCAGAAACATTTCACATGACAACACGATATCAATTATACATTTATACTACTTTAAAAGGCGGAATCACTAAACTGTTTTCTAGGTGTTTGTTCCTCAAACGCCCCTACTAAGTTAGTAAAATGACATGTGCCACCCATCTGGTTCCCTTTATACAAACTCTTCACACCAGTTCGCTATTCCTCCAACCTGTCCCCAAGATAGAGACTAACTCAGTGCTGTCATTTGCACAACAGCACAAGTGCAAAGATCTCACCATACCTGGCTACATCGCCTTCCCACAACCTCTTCATCACTCGCGGATTGAACATCAAAGACACTCTCCGTGTAAATGTATTAGGCTCGCACAATTTGCTACTTTATCATAGTTGCGATCTAATTTTTTGTTTTGACATTGTTGTGAACCATGGGGAGTTATATTTGTTTAATCTTACTCTGTTATCTTATTCTGATATAAGTCAGGAGGCTTGGGGATTTTATTTTGCTTTCAATATTACTCTTACTTAAGATATGATATAGTTAAAACTTTGCTAGGTTGGGGTATATCCTTATCCTCTTCATCAAACAGAATAATCTTAACCAAAAATCTACAAGTATTACAAAGGAAAGAAAACTACAGCAGAGAACAGGTTGGAAATGTGGCACAGGAAGGAATTATGCGATTTTTGACTTTGAAAAAGAGTGGAAGTATTCTACCCTACACGTTTGTATCATAATTACAGAATATATCTCAAACTAAAGAACAAGAATATCAGTCGAAACTTAAACTAAACAATGAGAAAATACCACAAGCTTGATTTCCAATGTAGTCAGAAGAGATGATAACTGGAAAAGATAAAAAATAGCTTGCCTCAAGATTGAACTTCTGACGGATGGCAGTACGGTTGGGATATGAGAAGCAGGGTGCAAGGCAGTTAAATCGAAAAAAGGCCTGACCAATAATGTATAGAGCAGAGTAAGGCAGGCAGTGATTTGCAAAAGTCCCGGGAGCAGAGTCAAGCCTCTCGACATTGCCTCCATAAAGCACACATGGGGCCACACATCCAAGGACGCCTATTAAATATCAACTTGTCACACACACACACACAGAGAGAGAGAGAGAGAGAGAGAGAGAGAGAGAGAGAGAGAGAGAGAGAGAGAGAGAGAAATACACAGAAAACACAATTGTGGACTAAAGATTAGAGAGCAACTTATCCAAGAGGTCTAGATGATTCAAAGTTAACAGTGTCTCAACCAACAAGATTTGGAGCTAAAAAAAACTAAGTTATCCAATCCTAAGTTTCTAACATATGGACTGGGTAAACAACTAGAGACATCTCAGACAAAGTCAATTTATTTGATCAAGCATAAAAAGTTAATTTGATCAGTGCAAACATTTAAAGGAAAAAATCATTCGCGCAAGGATTAGAATCATTAGATAGACTATCCATGACATCAAACTTTAGTCCATGTAGCGCTTTTAGAACAGATTGGAAGGTTCACAGGTCAACTCGTATTCATATATATTGTGCAAGAACATTTATCCTTTTTCGACAGGAAGAAAATTAAATGCAGATGGAAGACTGAAGACAACAATTTCAGGTTTTTTGTGTTAGATATGAACATTCATCAACCATTTATCTGGTAAGAATTGATCATTATAGGAAGTTGGGTGCAAGAGTAGATTGATTGCTAGAAAAAAAAA
Organism: Rhododendron kiyosumense; assembly: GCA_019656275.1. Taxonomy (NCBI): domain Eukaryota; kingdom Viridiplantae; phylum Streptophyta; class Magnoliopsida; order Ericales; family Ericaceae; genus Rhododendron; species Rhododendron kiyosumense. Next base: position 1,432 of record BPLS01000488.1, on the reverse strand, counting down.
CGACTAGTTTTCAATTTATAACTGATCATATTTCACAAAATCTGATTATACGCATTACTCCAACCACTATGGCATTTAGCATAACCAAATATGACACATTTATATATTTTTGGAAAAATCACACCCCTATAGTAGCATGCCACATGTCAACAAACAAGAGGGGTATTTAGAGAAGGATAGGGTCAATCTTTCTTCCATGCTTCAATCACCGTACTAAACTTTTCCCTCTGACCATAAATTCCACTACAACTAATAGCAATAATCTTCGTAATTGTATCCTTCATAAATTTTCAGATTTGAATAAATGAATAAGCGTGCATGCATCTCTTGATCCAACATAAAGCGATAGCACCAAGTCGTAACGCCTCCCGCATTCCATATTGTAATGCAATTAAATTCACAAGCCATTCAAATCCAACTATTCTATGCACATCCATACAACAGGCAGCAGTATACAATTAGCCACAATGGAAGAATTAACATTGGTACTAACATCTAAAAACCAGATCTAGATAGGAAACTAAGGCTCCATTTGGATAGCTTTGCATCTCAAAATGAAGGGGTTTGACCTTATTGTCTAATGATAATAAGTCAAACCTAGATCTGAAACTTTACAAATTAACTTTTGACATCGAATTCATGAATTTTTTGCGATCAATTTGAATTACTACAGAGATCCTTCATGTTAAGGGTTGTAATTATACAAGGATCTCAAACAAAACACCTCTCTTATACCTCTAACCCATCCTTCTCTAAAGTTTCACAAGCCACCTATAGCTAAACCTCTAAATTATATATCGTCGTAAGCACTAACTAATTATCTTCATTCGGAATTCACATCTATCCAAACGGAGGCTAAATTGAAGTATCCGTCAACATTGAGCGTCAAATTCATCAAAGCTTATCCTTTTCAGCCCAAGAATCTTAAAAACTATTGATAACAGCACAAAATGGGAAAATAAGACAACAAAATTCAAAGAAAAACTCACAAAACCTCGAGATCCATCCTTTACAGAAGTTTCACAATCCACCTATAGCTAAACCTCTAAACTATTTATCCTAATCACCAATTAATTTTCTTCATTTGCAATTCACACCTATCCATACATATAACACAGTCTAAATTGCAAATACCCTAAACTATTTATCCTAATGACCAACTAATTACCTTCATTTGGAATTCACAGCTATCCAAACAGAGTCTAAATTGCAAATACCCATCAACATTGAGCGTCAAATTCTTGAAGTTTACCCTTTTCAGCACAACAATAAAACTCCACGAAACCAGAACAAAAATAGGAAAAAAAGAAGAAAACAAAACCCTAAAAAGAAACTCACAAACTTCGAGATCGCTGCTACAGAACTCATCGTTGCGCCCGAGGCAAGCGAGGAGGCTGGAGTCCCACTGAGCGCGGCTCATGGGCTCACCGAC